>CM023201.3:18904221-19194945 GCA_004115045.4 Sinella curviseta | reverse complement strand
TATTTCAAGCTGCTAATTTATATGACTATGGTAAATAGGAATGTCGAAAAATGTATCAAAATGTGTATTCCTTTCTTTCAGAATATACATCCGATGTTCGCATTCGTATTTGCATGTAAACGAAATATAATTTTTCGGGAACTCGGGACCAAGTTATAACTTTTAATTTGTCCTCGAAACAGTTTGTATTAATTTGTTTGATTTTGTTTTGTTGACCATTTGTGAGTTGTTTAGCGCAAAAAATTATTTAAGTGGATCCACACATGATTACCCAGTCGCTCCTGACTCTATCAATCTTGAAAATACATTAAACTTCTCTATTGACACTTCAGTTGCACAGCGTACTCAGCCTAATGTATGTTATAAACATTATTCTAAGATTCTTAAAAACAGATTATCGTACACGTGGCACTGGACAAACAGGAATTAATTACAGGGTTCCTATTCCTTTGACGATATTTAATGTGATGTAAACTCACATGAATCAAGCATATATTCGAAACTGTAATCTGCACTATAATTGCAATCGTCTAGTATGTAATTTAAGTTTCCAAATGTTTTGATTGATGCATTCTTACCTATTCTCTACCATTCAACATAATTATAAAAGGTCCACCAATATTATATTAAAATTTCTTCTGACGTACGTAGGTGTTTTTAGTGAAATTTGGGTGACTTTGGGCGTCAATATCTCTGCAGGGTACTGATCGTCTGAACCGCTATGCATATCAGTCGAAAGAGGATTTCATGATCTTTCGGTGGAGTATTTGATGGGTTACCAGCTGGCCCGTATGCGCGCGTAACAGAACCAAGAATTGACTGATTGAATTTTCTAGGAAAAATTTATAGGATATTTCAGCTAATTCAAGTAACGCTAAACGTATATTCTGCTGATAAACGAAAGTTTCTGTGACTTCTATTGAATGGATGTTATACACCCGTTAATCCCGAAGGTGTTGAGACAACGAGATAGTATTCACAAGAACTAGAACCTGGCTCAGATGCTCGTCGAAAATTGATTCGATGGTATGAAAAACTGCTCTGGCGAATACGTTAGGAGTCCTAGTACCAGGATAACAGTTTATCACAATGCTGTGTACTGTAAGTGTGCATCAGTAACATAAGTACCTTATGGCCAAAGAACGAAAATTTTAAAAAATTGCAAGCCTTGCAATGAGGGACAAATGGTGGCATGACGCTGTGTGCCAACTTCACCGAAATTTGCCACGTAATATGTCTTAATAATAATACTGGTCACGGGAACGGGAACGCGCTCAAATTAGGATGGCCAATGAATGACCCTTCCCCAATAGCGGGAGAAGGGTGGATTTCTCCCTTCAACGAAACTTCCAATCGGGTTTGCCGAGAATTAACGAATCGGCTGCAGAGAGCTTTGAGAGGAGACCCGCCCATTCCAATTTTTTGGGGAAGGGTAAATCCTGGCCTTCTTAATCTGAGCACGTTCCCCTTCACCTTGGTGATGTATGAGCGATTTTTTACTCTACCATCCTTGGCATTAGTTAGTATCCAACACACGTATCTATTAAGCGAGTGCGGTCCATAACTTCCTGTTTCCTGTTGCACAACAACCAAGCTTCCATACCAGTGTACATAAAGCCTAAACGTCAATCAATTTCTCTGCACATTTTTCCCCGGCACGGTCATTTAAAAATTGTAATCTTTGACGCGCGATAGCAGTACGGGGTTGAGGAATTGACAGGTAGTTTTTTTGCAAAATTTGCTGAACTTTTTATTATCTCAATCCACAATAAAACATTTTTGACATTCTCCCACCCCGACCTGGTTTTTGGACCGTAGCTCCGCCGGATGAGGGGGGGTCCGCACTTTTTATGGCAGATTCGGAATCTACGCATCAAGTTGCCCCTGTATACTTAATTTCAGCAAATTCTACCGTAAGATTTTTCGGCGTCTAAATTATAATATGTCTTTATAATTATAATAAATCTTAACGTATATTAGACCGTCTGCTGAATATGACATTTAGATTCTAATCTAATAACTGCGAAAGCTTTTGCTCCTACGTAGATTTCACTTTTCCAGTTAATCCCATGTTTGTAGGTCAAGTTCATTTACATTTTGATAGAAACAACATCTATATTACACAGTATCGCCAGAGTGAATTAGGAGTTTAATTGGTTATTGTTCATCTTCTCCATTTAAAAATTGAATCGTACTAGAATCATAGGTTATAGTTTCATTAACTTTATGTCAATGCATAAAACTACTCCGGAATTTTCCATAACCACTTAAAAAATGAGACGCCCACCGTGTTGGTGTGCTGGAAGTTTTTTAACGGAAACTTGAATTGAACTCAAAATTCCATCTTAGTAATTCTACGATTTGACTAATCGACATTGCATTTGTATTTGTATATTCCGTTTCTATGACAAAAATAAGATCACAGACTATATGAAAATATATAAATTAGATTAAAAGTTACTTTCCATGGCCGTTACAACATTTATTACTACTTGAAAATACAAGGAATTGTTGGCAATTTTATCTGCAACATGAAGTATTTGGATCACCATTCAGAATAATGAAATAATGAACGACTTACGAATTCCTACTTAGCTTAGTGATGGTGCCATTTTTTATGGTTTTTGTTTAGTATGTAGTTACGCGTTTAATTTTACTGAAAGAAACTAAACTTATAGTATCTTCTATTTACCGTAGCTTTGGTTTACATCCATTTGTCAATTTTGGGACATATTTGATCATTTCTACATCCCGCAGGTTGAAGCCATGGGAATTCGTAAGTGTGAATTGTAAGTATGAGCCTTTCGTAATGAGCGTAATGCGGGGACGTAAAATAAATTGAAAGTAGTTTAAACAAAAGTGTTCACAAGTCAAAACAATATTAACGTTTCTCAATCTTGATTTATGCCTCGCGAATTTGAATACAAATTTCGTTCGGTTGAAAACATATGCGCATTCCATTTACTAACTATTGTTGGGAGAGTTGACACCAATCCTGCAATGCATCTCCGTTCGATTTATCAGTTTCGACAGATTTTTTGTCACATTAAATAGAATGCAACACTGCTGACGTGAATGAGGTACTCCCATTAAATATTACAACTTCACCAGGAAGAATATTTTTCAACCTAATTAATATAGCAAAAGTTTAGTGCGCCGCATTTCCACAATATGGTGTTATCGTGTTGCATATAAATGGTTGAATGGACATTTAATCTTGTTGATTTAATAACGGTTGATTATTTCGTCACAGCCAATATTTATATTACACAGTCTTATTTTTTTAGTTTCTAAGTGTCAGTGCAATTGTTACCCCTTCTCGTTGTTAAAATTGCATGCACGATGGACTGAGCAGCAGATTCTTACAGGCGACTACATTTCAGCCAGAACTTAATATGAATTAAACCGATCTGCACGGTTGGGTTTACCTGCTGTTGCGCTACAAACAGTTATGCAGGCTAAGATGATTAGAGAATGCAGGTTCAAAATCACTACAACCAACAACATGTGTAGCCAAAATCATTAAAAAGACATCGTCAAAACGTATGCAAAACTATCTAAGTGCTGCCGTTTTTCTCCCGAATGGTCTATGGGCCTTGAAACGAATCATTCGTAACGAATGAGTGAATAAAATTTAAAATATACATACATGTACTTTCCAGTCTAATACTGCCGGAATGACAATTATTTGTTAGTGCTTAGTTTCAATATTTCTATATGGTATGTCGTGTCGAAAACAAATTGTTTTCCTATTTATATTGTTGTAAATGTTTTGCGTAGTTAAGAACACTAAAACCTTCCTCGCCAATTGGTGGCTAGTAGGTACAATAGAAGGCTTTTATTTCATTAGTTATTTCCTTCTGGATATCCATGTTACGGCGAATCAAGAGTAAACTCAATGTGTACAAAGCTCATTCAGCATGTGAGAATAACCAATCTTGTTGACAGTTGGCTAAACGCAGCGAGAGTGGGATATCCATCGACATTAGGAATCCGTAGAAATTGTTACCTTGGCAAAATTTGTAAGTTTAATTTATTTAAAAAAAGCAAGCCTGTGTATCTTAGTTAGGATTCAACAATCTACAATGCGTTAAAGGACTCACACGAAGAAGTCAAGTATATAAAAGTGGTATGCGTGGCATCCTTTTCCAAATTAAAACAACTTTAAAAATCACTTAAATTAAATACATTTGCGCAAAATTAGGGCAACCTCGGTAGTAATAATATAACTGGCGTTTTGCAATACTATTTGTCAACTTAATTTTATTGTTGTTCGTGATTTAGTAAAGAAAAATATAAAATGCGCTGATCGTTCCAACTTATAAAAATTTAATGTTTTCCACCGTGTCAATGTATTGAGAAAATGTTTAGTTCATCAGTACGCTACAACTATTAATTACAATCATGACTGCGTTTCTATAAATCAGTATTCTTTCTTCATCATCTTAGCGATCTAAACTGTCATTTTATTAGCTTCAGTTATCATGTTTACTGTACTGCCCTTTTGAGCCGATCGTTATGGTTGTTAGATCAGATCAAAGCGTGCGTTTCAAGGTTCCCCTGTTGGAATCTCATGTTGCATTCTAATTAAGAACCTGATTACAATAATTGACAACGTGTATGATTTCACTACTCCCATTAAGAATTACCGATGCCTTGAACTTTTTTATAAAATCTCGGTTGATCTTGTCCGTCGTATACGAAGGAAATTAACCGTTATTCACTGAACAGGTGACGTGAGTTAAGACACATTGTTGCACTATGAAAACTAATACACTATTTTGCAGGATACCACAGAATTTTAATAAACATTGTCCATGTGTAGCAAAGGGGTGTTAACGACACGTAAACGCTGGAACTCAATTTTGTCAATAATATAGTTCATTTATTTCTACTCCAAAACCTGAAGCATGAATCGGTTTTGTTCCAAATTACGCTTAACATGCAAATGTCGCTGTATAATTAAATAATGGCAATGACACTATGGTGAAAATTATTACCGGTAAATTATGAGTGCAGCCGACCGTTACAATAATGCTTAAGGCGGACGCGGAAGGTTTTTGATAGACATTGAAATAGTTAATTTTTGCAACCAAAGACGTAGTTTTGACTTTACTTGAATAGTTGCACCATCCAAGAATGCATCAATTGCATACTAGGTATTAATCTGCACCACAAATTTGAAAACTTCAAGATTTTGGCCCACAAAACCTCATTCCATTAGAAATAACCGAATATTGAAATCCGTGAATGTCAGTTGCGGCAATTGAGAAACCCTATTTTACTTCATATTAACTCGGAACGAGTAAACCGCCATAATGTGTAATATGAGCTACCGTTGATATTTAACGTAACAACAGGTTTCTCACATGCATCATTTTATGTTTCAGAGATGACGATGCTTCAATGCGTACGTTTGAAAGTATTTCTTGTTAAGGAAAAGCTATGGTCGATATATACATTGTGAATAACAAATAGTTAATAAATTTATGTGCATTTTAACAGATAGATTTAGAAAGTAAAGCAGACATCTGGACAGTTTATCATAAGTCCATAAGAAATCGTTGTATTTCCAAAATCCCTACGAGGAAACTAGCAATTGCATGCTTCTACGTGAAATACGGTTGTCAATCTTATTTTAGGAAATTGTAGCAGCGGTATTTAGTTTAACGTTTTACTTTGTTTGGCGACGACATGCAGTTTTGTTCCCCCTCCCGCTGAATAACGAGTTCACAGATAATTATTTCGTCTATACCAGTTCGATGTTATAGAAATAGAAACCATGTAAATGGGCTTGTTTGAAAATTACAGATGTATTTAATTAAACTCCATCAATATATTAACACAACTTTGGATTATTGTATTCATAAGTATATGGGATGAGATAGAGATGAAGGATTGTTAAGTCATGCACAAAAAAGTCATAAATTTATTTTATTTTTGTTCCACAAGCACTGATGCAGAAGTCATCCCAAAACAATCCAGCCAGCGTAACAAATGAAAGACGAAGTTGTTCTTCATTAGGAAGCAACTAATACATTTCCGTATGCCGTCCATCAATGGTATATGTTCCAAATGTGCTTCCGTCCAAATACCAAAAAACGGTCATTTGTTACGCATGGAGACATGGGGTACGTCTTGCTCACATACTAAAACATAACAGTTTCGAATCCCAGAAGCCAAAAATCGAGAAGCTAAAAATATGATTCTATAAATATTGGTGCCGCGATACGCTGTCATACCGTTTTCTACTGGCCAGTAGGTGGTGCAGTTCTCGTGAAGTCGGTTGATACAGTAACATGGACACTCTGTCTATGTCGGGATCTTAAAAGTTTCGCGAAGAAACGTGTACCTAAATTTCATGCGTGCAGAAATGTGAAAAAGTAATATTAAACTTAATGGAGTAATTGGCTGTAAGTTTTGCACGGTCTAGAGCAAAAGTCGGCCAAATTTGACTTTAATTTGATTACACAGATTTCACTTAACTGGAATGCTACTAGTATCAGTATGAATTTAAATGAATCTAGCAGATAGGTAATCGTATTCCTATTTGTGTAAGCGTTATGTATTGAAGCAAAAGATCAGTCAACTTGGATGCAATCTGATCAGTCTGTCTCAACTCCGTTTTGAAAAATCATTGATGATGAACTGAAGAAATCGTTTTCTATAAAAAGTGCTTACTAGCGTTCTAATAATTACAATCTTCTATTTGAGATACTGGCATTCTCGTTCAGAAGTTCTCATTATATGAAATTTTTGCAACATCTCACAGTTGAACGTTTTAGTAAGGTGGACTATGGCTTGAAGTTTCGGTTTCACCTGCTTAATAGTGGAAGCATTGGTAATGACTTGAGTTGTGACTGGTTGTCGGTTCAGAAATAATATGAAATGTATGTGTAAATCAATATTACCACGTATCCGTAATTTCTCAATATCGGAAATTGTTCACAATAATTCCAATATTATGCTTGAAATGGTAAGTGACTGCGATTAATGAAATTGTCTATTACAATAACCAAACTAATCTAAAAAATGTGAAGTCGTAAATAAAATTTGTTGCCTTGTGCGCCAATTGTCTCACTACTAGGTGAGAAAAACAGGTGAACCATAGACATGTAAGACCCGGGAACTACTTTGGCCCGTATTGTTGTGAAAGCCGCGTCTTCAAATTTACACGAAAGTGGAAACTGTAGGTATATTATATCCATGTGTTAATTCGCAATTTTATGCAAACCATTTTTGTATTATTTTCATGATAATAGGTTATATAAAGTGCCAATCCAATAACTTAGTTCGTATCCATGATACAAATGATTTGAAGTTTGATGATTTTCTTACCTTGATATTTGACATGCTTATGAAGTCCACTTCATGTCACACTTCCTACGTACCTTTACGATATCGAATGAGTCAACATACGTCCTGAATCAAGAATGGGGTCGAATGTAACAAAATAAAAATACGGAATCCGTCTTAGCAGAAATAAGTTTGTATGATGATTTTGTACATTTTATACCATCACTTGTAGCGGGTACTTTAGTTTCATCACAATTGAAACATTGTATTCTGAAATATCGGATATTCTTTAATTAAATAATTCATATACGAACTAAACATGTAGAGTGTTTTTACTTCATCGAGGAAGACGTTGGGTTACACATCCACATGGCGCATTGTCGGAATATTGGTACATAATCATGTTTGCTGCTAGCACTTTATAAACAAGCATCAATTCCACGAAATTATTTTTTATCGATATTTTCATTGTTTGTAGAGCCCCACCGAAGAATATTGTCTGTGTACGGTCAGTGTATAGATATGGCAGTGCAGATCACGTCCGTTAGTATTTAATTTATAATTACATAATCTAACCTTAATCCACTAGCTCGCTTTTTATTGGAGCCTCAACTGTTCTAAAATATTCAGACGATTTTCCCGCGTTTCAACTTGTAATATATGCATATGTTTATTCATAATCGAAACAATTTAACTGTTTCAAAACTTCTGCATATACAATCAAGCAAACGCACATCTGAGAAACAACTTTTCGTTCATCATAAATTTCTTTCGTCAGTGGTTTGTGCGTAGTGAAATTCTGAATAATCCTAAAAGTCCACTAATAAAAATAATATGAAACAAGTCTCATCTTCATGGTTGAATGAACTTTTTAAATTACAGAAATGAAATACTAGAATGTTGACTTTTGATTAAGTTTTTTATGTGCTTGCTGAATACTAACGTATGAGACGTGAATAATAAATGCCACGATTTACCACGTTTTGTTTCACATGTTTTTGGTGAAACGGTGCAATCTTTTTTGCTTTGAATAAATAGTATGTCCCAGTTCGATTGTAACACGTTATAACGTGTAATAAGATAAGTATCTAAACAAACAGATGCAGGTCACTCTGTATGCAAGAAACTTTATTTTGAATACGTACATATTCTTATGAATGTTGTGTTTTGGACAAATATTATTTTTTATTAAATTCTAATTCTTAGCTTAAACACACGATACTTGATACTCTTCAACCTGTACAATAATTTAAGGGCCAGGCGGTGAGTATTTCATTCGTGTCCTCTAGTAGTCACAGTATTTGTTGCAGTTCGTCGTGGATGGATATTATTTTCACTAATGAGATTGACGCGAAGAGGTGCATCAATTGATCTATCTGAAAACGGTAATAGCAATGATAAATGATTTAGATGAGACTCCGGCTTCAAATTTGTCGTACAAGTAATAATGAATTCGAAATCTCGAGGTAATGTGACAACGTTTCGTTTTTCGTTCGTGTAATTTTCCGGCAGTAACTTCGTTTTTTAAATGTGGTATGGTACGCCACAACTGTCGGAAGCACATATTATGAATTAATAAGCACCGTTAGTTAGCGACCAGAAAGATACAAAATCGTGTGTCAATTTCTCCAGCATATTGTGAATATTTACTGGCCTGTAAATTCCAACTAAACAGACGTTGATTGAAGTATTGATGAATATTTCTCACGAAACATTTCATCTTATCCCTAGATGAATTTCGGGTTAAGTAACGTATAGAATGCGTTCCTCTGCAATGATAGAAAAAATCAAAATGCTCATGCAATAAAGCATGGATACTTATCTTCTCATGCGGTGTTTATTTTTAGTGGTAGTGAGACCGGACAATGATAACAAATAGACTTACATATAATTGACAATGATGGCAATGAATCATTAAATATTTTGATGACGCAGAGTCACGTCATTGCTTGAAAACCATGTAAGTTCATGATTTTAAGGGTCAGCAGGTTAATTGCTTTTCTAATTTCCTACAAGGTTGTATTGGATGAGTGTAGCGCTTCCAAGATCCGTATTTAGTTTCAAGAGATTTCTATGACAATTTAATCCACCTCCTTATGTTATAAAATTTGTTTCTAGTAAACGATGGATATGGAGGTCAGAAATGCGAAATTACTTAAAGTTGAAAGCACAACAACTCAACTATATGATGACATTACCTACATCGTATTTAGTCAAAGCTGATGGCACCACTTCTCCTAACCGCGTAACATTATTGTCATTTTGTCCAAACCAAATTGTCTGCTCCTTCGAACCTCAAATTATTATCACAAATTGGTAGCGGAATCTTGTCTCATACGACTCAATTTTTATGATTCACCGATTTTCTGGGCGTTTCAATTATACGGGCGTTTCAATGCTTCATATATTGTTAGCTACAATCAATACATATGCATAGGTGAATAAATCTCGTTTGCAAATTTGCAGTCACTGTCTTCTGGAGACGAAATTACTATGAACAGGTCCCTATCACGAATGATAGATTTAAAAATGTAAATTCATAACGATAAATTAAAGACGATGTAAAAGTCATATACATAGATATGTAGTTTCCCTCCAAACAGTTATGACAATCCGTAAAAACTTTGACAAAATTTTATTCATTAAAAAGAAATCATGACTTTAGTGCTATTTGATCTTCAGGCTTTACTTTGAAAATAAAATATCTTCTTTGGGTAAATGATTATTTTAAGACCCATTTGCTATTAAATTTGAAGGCTAACTGAATATTTATTGATAGGTATTTTTATTTAAAAGTTTTGGCTATGTGCATAATTTTTATTACAAGGTCACGATTTTAAGAACCTTTTTTTGCAAATTGTTTCGGCAAACTAATTCATAGATATTCCTTATAGTCCTCGAAGCTTTAAGCTGTTTACCTTGTACGGTATACATGCTGTAATTGAAATTGGTTACATACCCGGGAAAGTAAATGAAGTTTACCAGTGAATTTACCCGCGTTTTGAAAGAACAAGGAACAAGGAAATTTCCTGTTTAGAGAACAAGGAAAATGCCCTTTACAACTTTTATTGATTTCATTTACTCGTAATTTGTACACGATAAATTAAGATTCGCTTAAAACTATTTTAGTGTACACTTATTAACCCACATTCACTGATAATCACCGAAGCCAGCTACCTAATACAAGTCAGCGCATACAAACCTCGTGAAATCAAAGATTCGGCGTTCAATGAAATCAAATACAAATAGTTGAAACTTGGAAACATAGGAACATTAACGTACATGTAAGTACAGTTGATTTGAAAATCTAAAACGTGAGCAATGCTGAAGCTAGATTTTCTGTAATGGTGAGAACAAAACAAAGCGGGGTCTCCGAAGAAACTACAAAGTAATTTGAGCTCTTCCACTTTAAGCTGGATAATGATTTTGCAATTTTTAACTTCTCCAGGCTACATTTGTGATTTGCGCTAGCTTGCCGTCTAATGTTTTCCACAATTATAGCGGAAATGTTGTTCAGTAAGCTCGCCATTTGTAATGCTGGTACAAAGTAGCTGGCCATTATGAATGCAAAGGTTGGGAACGAGATGAAGAACAGAAATGGCAAAACACTCCAACCTTTAATAGAAATGTACAGAAGCAAAACAATCTGCGTGTGCCCCACGTACATCATTAGCGAAATCATAAAGTTGTTAAATTCGAATAGTTGCTGGTGACCAATCCGAATGTCTGTACTGCCGAACAACATTTCCGAAATTATGCAAAGAAGCTGTTGAATTAAGAACGCATTTCAGTGATAAAAAGTACGCATACAAAACAAGAGCAAAATAAGTGTAGAGAAAGCCACAGGCTCGCCATATTCCAATCATTGCGAAGAACATGGGCACGAGCCTTAAAGCAAGCTGCAATGCTAATGCGATTTGATAAATCATTTCCTGAGAAACTATAAACTTGCTAACCAAATAGTACACCGCATCGATTTTTAAAAGCATTCCCAAACCGTAGCCTAACAGCACAGATATAATCAGGGCAATCACAATTGAAATCAGGATGAATCCGATCGTTTGCAGAATAACTTTATATTTATTCTCCCACTCGTTAAAGTATTGTGTGTTGCTCCTTTTAAAATGATGTAGTATTCCCATTATTCCATTAATTCCTCTCGCAATGTCGTCTTTCTGAAGAATTAGCTTGATTCCCAGAGAGGTCAAGAAAATGGAAAAGCTGATTAGGAGCAACCAAATTACACGGAGCACCATCTTGAATGAATGACTGATCTCCGGTGGGAAATATGTGGAATTGAAAAAGGCGAGAACATGTATCAAACAAGATTTTTTGTACGGTTTGACGTCAGAGCACTCCCATTTCAATGCGTAGCACGACGACATCTTGGAAGGAACAATTTTCTGGTCAGGTCATTGACGGATCACGATTGCATGAGGACAAAACAAAAAATACAAAAGAGCATGAATTTAAGCGTGCGTATGAATTACTGTATATAATATGTTTCATTCGACAAATACAAGAAATTAATCAAACGCTGGAAGCTGCTTATTAACCTAAATTTACGGTGCATCGATCACTGCACAAAGTTACGAAACTTACATATACGCTTTTGGGTTAAATTTTTATGGCCGAATCATATGTCTCATTCATAAAAGTAACGGATAAAGCTTTTCGTCTGCAATGAAGGAATATTTATGTGTACGTGATTGAAAAGAGGATTTGTACATTTTTTACGTTTACTTGGGGAATGGATCTTATAACTGGGTTGACTTAAATGTTGGTCTGGTTCATGTAAAGGCGCAAACACGTAAGGTCGCCGTGCAGCTTACACGATTGACAATTGTTTCACAAAACGGGTGGAAATTATAACTTGATTGTAACCCATATGCGTTTTGGTGTATGTGTAGTATTTTTCTGGTGTGTAGGATAACATATGATGAGAAATGGAGGAACAACGAGTCTTTCATTCATACAAGCTACAATGAAAATCCGCAGAGCCCAACTTGTGATTATTATTATTACATTTCTAAATAACTGAAGTACCAAATAAAAATAAACATGCATGCAAAATTGAATGCAAAACTAAAATTTATGATTCTCTGTGGGGTCGCATCGACGCCATTGCTCACTCCGGCCGGAGAGTTAGTATATGTTCATTATTAGGTGACATTTGAACAAAAAATTATTAAACTTTACACACTTTTGGTTACGTTTCTGGTCTGAAGTATGTATGCAATTGCAATGCTTCTTGTTTTTAAGGTTCACGTCCTTGTTAAATAAAATTATTTTATTGTCAGCAAACATAATTGCATGAACACATTTTACAAAAAAAACAAAAATCATCATAATAATATTGAAACATGTTTGATACTTTGTAATTATCTACGCAAGTGACTGGGAAAATTTTAAACTACTCAACTGAAAGACGATACCATTTTAACATTTCCATGATAATGTTGCCAAGCCCTGGCGCTTCCTGAATTAGTGCAGCGATTTTTGTTTTAAGATTATTGCGTAACTCAATTAATTCCTTCTCACACAATTCCGGCAAGCCCAACTCCGAATAAATTGTCTTCACAGTTCTCACGGCCTCAGGGTCGTTCTTTCCATACGATCCCATAAGAGCATCCCATTGCTGCTCGTTACATATTTCCTTTTCATTTATCGTCAGCCATTGCCACCGGCCAGTTTTTATATCATTGTCAGTAATCACATCCTTCGTGTCGTTCACACTCTCGTAGCCGTCATTATAGTCATTTCGCAATGTGTAGAAATTTGCAAACTCTTCAGAAATGACGTCAACCTTTGCCCATATTTCCTTGGGTTTCGGGGTTTCCGCTAAAATGTATGCAATTTCAATGCTCCCGAAACCACAAAACTTTTTTGTGAGGTATGTGGTATATTGCCTATACTTTGCCATTGTGCACTGCATTTTGTCGGATTGGGAAGTAAACAGATACTCACAGCTTTGAGCTAGTGCAGTTTCGTACACAAATGATGAAAAATACTCAATAATTTTTGAATGGAGAGACGACTTCTCAAAATATTAGTGAACTAATCGATACACACCATGTTCCAAAATAATGGCGTCGTTTACCCCAATTCTCTTGTTTCCGTCAAGACGGAACCAAGTTGGTTGCCCAAACCGGGTCTCATCGCCATCCAGGAAATCATCCAATAGTCCCGTAAATCCCTGTATCATTTGCCAGCACCATCCCAACATGTAAGCCAACTGACACTTCTCTTTTGTTAGAGCTTCACCCAGTATTTCAGCGTATGTTGTGGCAACGCCGTAGCCGCTGTAAAAAAGTTTGTACAAATTAAACCCAATGCTAAACTAGGTTACAAAGTCAATTGTATTTCGGATTACCGAATTTCCGTGTAATGGGGTATGTTGTATCGCAAAAGCTTTCAAATCGTGCCGTTGTTTCTGGTACCACTTTTGCAATCGTCACTTCGAAAACCATATCCTGGACAATGGTTTCAAATACTTTGTTGTAATCTTCTAAGGTTACGAAAACACCCATGTTTGACTGCATGCAATAAAAATGTGGAAATTTAAAAAAAAAACTTGGGATTGGTTTCTCTTCTGGTGCGTACTCAGCGAATGTAAAGGCTAAAATGTTACACAAATGCATTCATAATACATTTGTCCATAATGTTTGATTTCTGCGTCATTACGCTGATTGTATGTAATTATCCTCATTGTCTGATGTAATTATGCTGATATCTGCTCATGAATGCGTAAAATTGAGAAACACGTTTCATTCGTTTCTGCGCTTGTCTAGTACAACAGTTTGTATGCCATGCTGCTTGGTAAATCTATAATTACAAATTCAGGACAAAGTGCTATAGTTTGTAACTAAATATGCAGAACATACATCATTGGCATAATGAGAAAGGCTGCCTTTCTGAGAAAATATTTTCAACGGCAGTGTAGTTTTTCCTCAACATAATAATTTACGATTACGCAATCGGTTGAGGCGTGACGTCAAAGGACTTATCTTTCTGTCGAATTGTCCTATTCTAATAAATTTTCGCGAAGCAAGTGCGTCGTATCTAGAGATCAACAACTTTCCAGAACCAGACCAGACTGGGCGGTCCGGACTGGTGGGAAATCACATAAATTAAGCTCCATAATTACGGTCGGAAACAATTAGAAATTCAAACGTATAAATGATTCGCATTTAAGGATATTCATTCCTCATGTACACGTCAGGTGAATCATAATAGCAATAATGACTAATGACGGTACATAACATCAACGTTTGTTTAATTGGATACTGACGAAAATGTAAGGACATTCCTGTATAGAAATTTGAAATGAAATGAAAGTATTGCGTTCACAGAAACTAAGAAGGTGAGTCAGTAGTAGTTTGATTAGCACGACAGCAGAACAAGGTCAAAGGTACCATGTACATTGAAGTAACCAAGAAAGCCAACCATATTCATCACTTGTCGTCGTTACACAGAAAAAAAAGAAAATGTTGAAAGTTACAAAATATATCAATGAAAATCCTTCTAATACTATGAAAGAAAATATTTTCGTTTTTAGCCATGCTATAGTGATTGCTTTTAAGATTGTAAGTTATGATTGATGCCTGTCACGAAAATCCAGAGATTGGTAGCTATTTTGATAAGCTACCAGCTACAGCTAAGCTACAGCTAAGCTACGTAGCTGTAGTTGAAGCTTGTAGCTGAGCCGGAAGTTCAAGTAGCTTGTAGCTGTAGCTTGTAGCTGGTTTATCGGAAGAAAGTAGCTTGTAGCTGTAGCTGACCCAAAAAATAAAAGTAGCTTGTAGCTTAGCTGTAGCTGAGGGAAAATAAAATTTAGCTGAGACTGTAGTTTGCCGCCACAATTATACATGAGTCGTACAACAATGAAGAATTGGCACTTAAAACCTGCATTTGGTAAAGGTTAGCATTCGCAAAATCATAAATTTTGCCTGTAACTACCTGGTTTAGTAGTATTTGAACGAAAATTAAACGTTTTTTGATCGGATTATTAAAAAATGATTAAAAAATTATTAAAAAATTGTGCGTTAACCGTGGATTATAGCGGTAGCTTTTAACTTTAAAAGTAGCTTAGGTGTAGCTATTACCTTACCCCAGACGGTCGAGTAGCTAGTAGCTGTAGCTGACCCAAAAATTTAAAGTAGCTTGTAGCTGTAGCTGAAGCTGGTTTCCGAAAACAAAGTAGCTAGTAGCTGTAGCTTGTAGCTGAAAAGGTCAGCTACCAATCTCTGCGAAAATCCATCATCATGTTTCATTAACGAATTAAATAAAGTTGCAAACAGTGAAATGTGTTTATTATATGTTGCAGCTATATTAAATGTAGAAATGTCTCATTCGAAATTTTTCCTGCTGTCAGCACTGGCACCATTCACTAAACGCAACGTGTAATCAAAAGCCATGTGTTAAATCAATATATGATGGTTTTTCACCTTCAAAATAAATACAAATTTCACGTACAAAATAGGACTCACATGTAGTCAGTTCAACATACAATTTTCTGCTTGACTACATAGGAATTCCTTCGCACTTGTGATTACTAATTAGACAGTTAATTAGGATCAAGTTTGCACACGGCAGATTGCAGGGCATGCATAACGGTGAACGTATTGCATTGCTGACATTGAACTTGACACATGAAAAATCACTGAATCATACGATATACAACAAATTCATAATTTATTCGTAACTGGTCGCGTACAAATCGAATACAAAAGTATGGATAATTGGGATACCAGTATGTAACGACCCGTTTAGTCTTATAAATGAAAATAAGCAGTAAATGTCTAGTAACACTGAATGGTGTATCACCGTGCCTACGTTACGAAGGAAATAACATGATAGCAGTCATCACACATATTACAGCCTTTTTATGCACATATTGCATAACCCCCTGCCACTTTTCAGCAGCTTATTCAGTGTACATTGTGTTAACGCAGACTCGCCTTTTTTTGTATATCAAATGTACAGAGGTTGGCTCAGCGGATAAAAACCAAACTAATCATCAAAAACACTATAGGTAGAAACATTTTTCCAATGAAAAGTGTGTTTTGTGTGATGTCACAACTCTAAAACTACAGATTTAAATCATCGCTGTGAACCTCCACGCATTTGCTCGACTATTGGGTGTAACGTCAGAAATATCCGACGTAACCACATTTATGAGGCAATTAGAACTCCGCAGAACTGGAAGCTGAAACGAATTCCGGTCATCCCGTGACATCTTCCCTCTTGGATTCTCTAAATATTGTATTAATTGTTAGAAAAATATAGCATATATGTTTGACATAGCTTTACGTAAGCCTTTGTTCGTCTCAAGTAATATATTAACATAAGTATCTCCGCAAGTTAATCAGTGTAATGACTATCGTTCTTTTACGTGGTTCCATGCCATAACGTTAATATTAAATCACCCATAACCTTTAGCACGGCATGAAAAAATAGGACAGGATGCTTTATTTAACATAGATGTAAGCCGAGTATTACTTTGGTTGTTACGCCAAAAATATGGTATATAATACAGTATGTAACGTTTAATCAATACGATCAATACAATATATACAGGAAAATGACATGAGCAAGCAGCGCTATAAATTATTCAACATCATTTCAGCTCATCTTGCTGTTGCCAAAGTATATATGTACGAACATTCGCCTTTCTCGACGTGGACAGTGTAAGCTTTCCTGTATTTTCTACATTATAATACCACGTTTAGGTGCACCGATCCAAGAAAATTCGATTTTAAGTAGAAGTTGTTGAGGACTGAACTGCCTTTATAATATATATCGACGAAAAGCTTGAACGTCACACAATTTGGTGTACAGAACGAATGTTCTGAACGGATTTATAATTCAGATTTTCCCTGAATTAACTGAAAACGTCAAATCAACATGACATATACAAAATTGAAAATTGGTTTAGCGTTATTCCTGCTCAGTTTATTCAATTCCATACTCTGCCACGCCATTCGGCTACCTATTCGATTGAACTCCCATTGTCTAATAAATGTAGTAATTTCCACTGGGCATTTAGAGGAACCTCCCATGGTAGATAAAGATAGCCGACAATTAATTCACACATTCACTTTTTACACGGTTGCACATTTGTCAGTGCCCATTGTGGATCCCCATCACTTCATTCCACGGCAAGGAGTATCCGGGAAAAAGCAGAGTACATTTTGCATTATATTTCTACTTGCCACGCACAAGTTTATGGATACGGTGGATTCCATAAAGCGATCAGGATATGGAACGTCTGAAGACGTATTATTTCTCATCCTGTTACGAAAGAACAATATAAGAGAAATTCTAACTCAATTTCAAGAAATTGTACATCGTATTGATCTGACAGCCTTTCACGCCGGTTTAGTATTCTTCGGTGATATGTTTCAAGAAATTGGATTGCTTTGCTATTTTTGCCCGGACAAAACAATTCACTATCGAGCAAGAAAACTAGATCAGTCACAGGTGACAAAAACTGTTTATCGCTTGAATGGACAAGGCTACGGTAAATATATTCGAGTGGAATGGCCTGGCCATCTCGTAATTTCGTTGACGTCATTGGACATAGACGGATGTCTCCAGGTTCCAGTGAGCAAATCGCATAGATTGAAAGATCTCATCAGTTTGTCCCATATCTGCATGAACTCCGAGCTTGCCATGCTGTCAGCATTACAATCGGTCCTAAATGTAACGGTAGTGACAAATGTCCTGGATTATCCGATGTCAGATTGGAGTACTTCCTACTGGTTTATGAAGGTCGTTGTAGCCGAATCTATAGTTGGATACATTCCAACGGGCGGAATGCTGCATATGAGCCAAACCGACTACTTTGGGAAATTCATCTCCTGTATCAAATCGGAAGACACTCCCAGGCGATTTGAGTACACCTACATAACTGCAATCAATCCATCAATGTGGATACTGTTGGTGCTTATGGTATTGGCGTACAGTTGTGTCCGAAAAAGCGTGTTGGCTGGTCTGGATTTACTCTGGCCGCTATTTGATGAAGAATGTCACATGAAACATGGGCGGTTGGTCCTTGGAGCAGTATCAATTGCGTTTCTGATCCTGTCGGCATCCTACGATGCCTGCGTGACATCCGAGCTAATGAGACTAACTGATTTTCCAAACATTAGGCACCTACTTGAAAATGGTTTCAGGGTGGGTTTGTCAATAACCGCAACAGCTGTGCTGCCATTTGTAAATCTACTTTTGTCGGACGCAACACATCATCGAATCAAAATGTTATTTGGAGGACGTTCATTCTTGGATGTAATGAACACGGAATTGGATCCATATCGTTTGGAAGGGTACGGATTCAATTGGTTTCTAAACCACACTACATCTCATAGATTGATATATAGCACTAGAGTCCATCCTGTTTACGGGGAGGCATTTTACAATCTAATGGGGCAACACTTGTGGGAAATCGATAAGAGGTACCTTTGCAAAGCCGAAAACG
This sequence comes from Sinella curviseta, assembly GCA_004115045.4. Classification (NCBI taxonomy): domain Eukaryota; kingdom Metazoa; phylum Arthropoda; class Collembola; order Entomobryomorpha; family Entomobryidae; genus Sinella; species Sinella curviseta. Next base: position 19,176,170 of record CM023201.3, on the reverse strand, counting down.
CTCGGCATATCTTTCCATTTCCGTCCAAGGTAAGTATCCGAGCATGGGGCTACCTCTCGAAACGATTTTCAGATGTTGTTTGCAGACACGAGGAAATGGGCATGATCGAAAGGTTCAGCAATCTGAAGGGTGTTCTGAACATTAGGTCGTTGGTCTCTAGTATCTACTTGAAACGGGTTAGTGATATTGAGAAGCCGATTCCGCTTGGATTGTGGTCTGTTCTTGGTGTATCTGCAATTATATTATGTATTGTATATTTAGTTGCAATATGTGTACATGTTTGTAAATATTTCAAGACTTGGGTTAAGCATTTGGGCGCCTCTATCAAAGCAGTTATTAGAGGGATACTTTTTAGTTCCAAGACGAAATTTATGTTGGAGCTTTTCGGCCGTATGATTTCTTTTGCATGAATCAGTACCCAATGCAATACAATTTCGATGGCGGATGACTGTGAGTTTGTGATAGCAATAAAGATAAATGATTGTTTGCAAAAATTATTTTTTCTTGTATTTCTGGATTAACCATTAAAATTTACTACAAAAATGTATATGTAAAATATTGCTATTTGTGCCTAATCTCACTATGCTGCGCTGTTGATGTGTATTCAGCTTACAAAACATAATGTATGACATAAAATCAAACTGTATGTTCATACAAATAGAGTCAATATTTGGTAGCAATAGCATTACTTAATAATGCCAATCAGCAGTTTAAATACTGTATGCATACCAATTGACTTGAGCATTGTGTCCTTAATATGGGGTTAAGCATATATTCGCTTCCGGATGCTTAGCCCTATGTAAAATGCGAACAGGAGGTGATTGTAAAATGGTAGTATAACCAGTGAACAAGATTGTCATGGGAAGTTGGAGTATTAGTCCCCAGGAGATTGAAATAGAATGTATAACAACTCCAATCTCCTTGGCGTTCCATTCAACCGGATATTTCCCGAAAGGTGTTTGAAAAAAGCCGTTGTTAATTTTGATGGCTGTTAGCAGCAAATTTGATGGCGTTGCTTTCTTCATTTTGTATTCAACGTTGCAGCGAATGGCGAAGAAAATTTTAATATAGCAAAATTTCGCGTTTTAAATAGTACTTATTGTTTTCACGTGCTCCTTTACGAGCCTACTGATAGACGTTATGTTTCTTACCAGCTAATTAATACGTGGATATGTAAACCTTGTACGAAATACGAGCTTCTACTCTTTTCATGCTACTCGGAATCCGGGCGTGTATATGGCTATCTACCTGACTAAATTTACGTTCGACCCACTTGACCCATTGTAAAATAATCCTTGTTTGATGAAACGAATACCTTTTTCTAATCAGTTTATATGAATTTTCAGAGAGGCAGATTGCTAATGACAGTAGTATCATTAAAACACGTAAAGTTGACTTGAGGTCTTTGGCAGCTGTCCTCCTTCTAGAACCTAGTTAATAGAAAGGCAAACAAAAAATTCTACACGGGGCAGCTAATTCAATTATTCATCATTAGCACAGTTTGCTTCAAGCTGAGTAATATAATTGTCTATTTACACAATTTCTCTTCTAATAGTCAATATATTCTCTTGGAGACACTACCACTTGCGATTTTATACGGGTCAGCTGTGCTACATGCCTACTGGAGTTGTTAATATTCAGTGGCAATATAGCATACTCAAATAACAAAGCAAATAGATAAATCATTCAAATTTATTGATGTGATAGAGAGTTATGCCCATAACGTTGAATTGTACACTTATGTTTTTCGCTAGATTGGTAGAGCTTACTATTGAACAGCCTATTCGGCAGTTACCCTTTAATTCAGCATGCTGTCAGAACTGACAGCACTGTCTATGAATAAAGGATATAAATTATAGTGCTCTATCTGCGCAGTATATTGACTCATAAATTTTGAAATCATCGCAGATCACAGATTCATGAATGTGCGAAGATCAGAGATGAAATTCTGGGAATAATTGTTTGAAGACTGTCATTCTAATATTTTTGCGGTCAGTCTTCTTGATCTGTTGTCAGGTAAAATAAAGCAATACAAATTAACACTAAAACAGCATCGATCAGAATAATGACAAGTTGGAACGTCGGTGAACAGGATAAGCAGGTGGAGTCAGTCAATTATTGTTGAGATTCCAATAAACGTAGGTAGTTTGTTCGGAGACATTTGAAAGTTGAGCAAATATACAATTTACCATTCCGGAAATTGTACTTTTTTCCTTCCCCAGTCCAATCTTTAGTCTGCAACACTGTGTATGGAAATCGCTTCCTTCCAAACGTCAAAGTTTGATTACAATTACAAAATGCAGTTCAAATCAATCCAAAAATTGAATTTGTGTCATTCGTGACGATAAATTACCTACGTCATATCGCATCGAGAATCAACAAAAACCTTCCGTCGTAAATGGAATCGTTGGTGTCTTAAGTGCAATGCGAACGCTCAAGCTCAACATCGCAACAACACGTCATATTGGAATACACCTTGCTCCGTGATATTTCTAAAATCAATGACGCTTGGAAAGCAGGAATATTCAATTATTCAATAACCAGTTCACCATTACCTGTTAACATGTGCTGCATGAATTCTACATTCAGGAACAGATTACGGGGGTGAATGCGACACTGTACATTCCACGGTGCACGGATTTTCTCAGAGCCAATTTGTTCTATTTGGCTGAAAATTGGCATGGACATTCCTGAGAGATGCCAGCAAGAGGTTATGGCTTCAAAACTAGAAAATTCGAAATTTTCACTGCGAAATATTAATTTGAAATACAAACCGGTATCATTTCTGAAACCACGATGATCTGCCATCAGAAAGAATGCACTCTGACAATATCTTACGCCTATGTTTTGACGGTTAGAGGACATAACTTCTTACCGGCATCTCTCAGGAAGCTCCATGCCAATTTTCAGCTAAATCTAACAAATTGGCTCTGAGAAAATCCGTGCACCGTGGAAGATACGGTGTCGCAATTCACCCCGTTGTATCAGCTTACCCCATCCAACTATTGTTACTCTGTTACACATTTTGGTATGCTGAATACGGATCTTTCTTCGGTATGTGATCTTAGGGCTAACCTCTTAAACGTCGGAAGCTGCAATTGTCTTCATAATACCTGATAGAACTTGTTCAGTAACGGATGGGACAACGATATATTAAAATAGGATTCCCAGCTCGTACTCACAAAGTGTTGGGATGCAATGGAACAACTCCAACCGCTGACATATGCCGTGTACTATGGAAGCCAAATTTCGGATTTCCAATTGAATCAAGCAGTTTCTTTCTCGGACAGATCGAAAAGCTTTGGTTCATTGACTGCGTAACATAAAGCGCTACCTGGTTTAGATAAGATACTATGCATTACACCAACTAAAATTTGTTGTTCTAACCATTTTCACGTTTATAATTCAACTGCGGACAAAAAAGTTAATGGAGCTACATGGTGATGTCACCATTGCATTACCATCGTCGTTATAATAGATAGATCGATAGATAGAGGTTTTGTTCGAGTATTTCAAGGTTCAGCTTATTTCGCCGCGTTAGGCATTGAACTTCCAGTTGCAAAAAGTGGCGCTCATCCCTGTGTACTCCATCCTACTTATATCCTTATATCATACGGAAGTGCTCATGAATTTGAATGACAGGGATAAACATGGTGGCAACCGGTTGTTCTATGCTGTTATAATATGATTATAATTCAACCCACTCTTACAATATCCACTAATACAACAGTTGCCGTTAATTTTTTTGTAATGTCATTTCTAACGCTGCAATTTTACGTTTTTTCAAGTGGCGATATAGGCTGAATTACTGGTTACTTGGTAACTTTCGTTTTACTCATCCCAAAACGTCATTAAGAACCTTGAGACTACCTGCTTCAAAAAATGCTCTTATAGGCAACGAAATTTGCACACCGACGTTGAGCTAAATTTAAGTTAAAAATAAACACCACTTTTCAATTGTACGAAATTTATCCCAACGCCAATAAATTTAGTTTTTGATATATATTATAGATACATGTCATAATTTCATTTGTTGAATAAGACAATCCTTAATATTTATTGCGAACTTTACTTCTGTGCAAATGCAAATTTCTATTAAGTTTTAATTTGCTCTAATCTAGTTAAATGTTATTGTTAAGAACTGCTCGGTTAATTCCTCCGTACATTGATTTGAAGCATATGAAATTGTTATCTGCATAGGTTTATCGTATGTGTCGTAGATTCAATTACAATTCGACGTATGGTTACATACCATTCGTCTTCGAGACCAAAACATTCATTCACACCGAAAATTATTTACTTCGTGTGTATTTAATCGTGTAAGTATTGAAGAGAATTTTTATATTCTTCCCTTTATTTCATTTTACCTCTTGACACTGATAAATGGGCAAACTAATTTTGGTTCTTTATAATCCTACAAAATGGCTGCGTAGAAATACGCATTGTCCTTGTAGGCTCAGAGGCACTTCAATAGTTTATTGAGCCATATTCCTAACCTGCGTCATTTAATCTCCTGGTCAGTGAAGCAACCTGATTCAATTAAAGCAATCCAATATGTAATACATTCTGTTGCTAAGGACATACAAAACTGTTATTTTATAATTGACTAACATAACTTTAAAAATTTAAAGTTATGCGTGACTAAAGTTTCTTCTTCTGTACAATTGGCAAGCACTCAAAGTCGAAAGAAATCGTTGATATACTACACGTACATTGTTGGTACCTATCATATCGGCAACATCCACAAGCGCCTTAGCCTTATTTAACCTTTACTGCTCATTTTGTTCAATGGATGCAATAGAATTTACTTGGCGTTATCGTGAAACATAATTGGCAAATCTGATTTGATTGATCTTTGAATCAATAATCCATCCATTACTTGCCAAATCAATGTGTCGGGAAACGTAAATAGGTTTGTAATTTTATACGTATTATGTAAACCAAAATTTATTTACCAGAAGTAGGAATTAGTTTAATATGTTGAGTTCAAAGTAGATTTAATTTTTGAATCATGAAGAAAATTGTTAATTTCATGATTCTTTTCATTTCAATTGGTAGTTTTTCTCATTGTGGAAAAAATCGTTAATTCCACCATGATTTCCTGTTCTTTGTTAAAATTAAAATTAGCTAAAATTATTGTGCGTACTATGGAAAATACGCTAACTGCGTAGTAGTTTCCTCTTGTTTTCTTTGTTAAATTTCATGTTGAATTTTCACCACTTCCGGTAGCAATGTAATATTCGATATTTTGCGACTTCCGGCAGGAGGGATATTAAATGGAACGCCAACTCCAATCCTCATCTTATTCTTGAAGTGGACTTGGTCCAAACCTGACATCATGCCAACTGACTGCTAAGGATGTCAAATAGTTTCTTACTCGGGAACAGAAACATATTTCATCAACGTTACTACTTAAACTTTGTTTCTTTGGAAACGAAAACTCATGTGTCATAAGCAACAACTAAAGTAATATGCATTAGAATATACCGACCAACCCGCCATGTGGCCGTTTGAAAGTGTGTCTTTTTGAAAGCGCAGCTTTTTTGAATTGTGGATTTTGCTTTGCCGTTTTTTGAATGCGTTCCTTTTTAAAGTGTGGTTTAGGGATAGCGACCAAAATAATTTAGGTTACCTAGCTTTGCAATGACTGACCAACCTAGATAATGATATGTGTTTCGACGCATCGCAGACTATGTTACTGTCGTTTCATTTTGTGTTTTTGAATCAATATTTTTATCAAACTTTTAACTAAAGAGTCTCGCCAATTGTTGCTTCTAAACATCATTATTATTCGCCATTGGTAGCGCAAACGTTACCTTCAAAAATGGATCATGATCCATGAAAGTCCAACTTCGATTTTCCTGGCCGGATTTTCCCCTGAAAAGTTACGTGTTTGACTTCAATACTCCTAGTTGTAATTGCCCAAGTCATCTGAATTCATTAAAATCCAAGGTTCCATGTGCACTATCAAATTCATTGTACAAGTGACCGGTGAGTTGGGATGCGTTGGGCTTATGCATGGCAAACTAGGAATTATTTTGTGAAGAAAATCGTACCACCGAATCAGATGTACTACACCTTTTTCAACAAAGCAGTAACTCTCTAAATTATCTGGTGCGTAAACTTTTACTATTTCCATAATGATGTCATGGATTGACGTAGGAAGTAAGCAATTCTCAAATCATTGTATACATTCCTTCACATTTTTCATTTCAATTTGAATGAAGGTGTTGAACATGTTGAACGTTGTAACAGTACATTAACGTATGTAAAAACCAATTTTTACTAAACAGTTACGGAAAAACTTTAATTCCTCGGAAAGCCACTAAAGTCTTGCGATTTGAACCTATGCTACAAGTCGATGGGATGTGATAAGTCGATCACAAAGTAACTGCTTGTCTACATGATTTAATCAGATTTCTTGCTTGTCCTAATTTTAGAGTTGTAAACTAATAAAGGTCCTATGAATTTAGATATAGTTTCATTAAACAAAATTAGAAAATCGATTTATGCTTAACACAAAAGCTGTTTGCTCATTCTAACTAATAAGCAATCAGAAATTCGGCAAGTATTCACGAGCACTAATATCACTATAAATTGATTTAATGTGTTTAGGGCCAAATGTTTACAGTTGTGGAACATTAATTATTATGTTGGAAGCCATCCAGGAAACGCAGCATGGGAGCCATTAATAAATATAGTTCTAGTTATATGCTTTAGTATGAAATTGTAAAGTATTTCAAAACTCAATCCTTTGATACATGAAGCTCTATTGACTCCGAAATTGTCATTACAAATTTCATCGCTTTTGACGTACTAGCGTGACGGCGGTTTAGGATTACATATATCTTACCTGATTTCCCTTTGATTGGTGTTGTCACGATAGCAAACATTAATTAATCCGTTATGTACATTTATTAACAAAACTTTCATCCTAAATTTAATCTGACCACTTTATTACACTCCCTCGCTTCATGACCCTTTTGAGTTGCAAAATCACATATTGACACTATTAATCTGCACTATTACATACTGAAACTTGACAATGACATTGTATTGAGTGGCAGTTACTTTTCGCATAAAATATACTCTACGCTAGCACCATGCTTCACTTTTATATGCAATTTGCTTCAACCACATTTTGAGTCAAGATGGCTAACGAACACAGTTTCGACTCCATTGGTTACATATTTAAACCTTTCCTTACGGAAAAACTGTTCATTGAATGCATATGATTTTTTTTTGAAAATCATCTCCAACAAATACATTCACTTAAAATTCTGACATATTATCATATGTATTTATGTAAATTAGGTCATGTAACGTGGCCTCAAGCGAATACCAAATTAAATATTGTGTATCACGGTCTATAATTCCAAAGCAACCAGCATTTTCCACCTGATAGCCAGAGCGCACTACGAAGACGGCACTAAGAGCGATAGGAAAACCCGCGACTTATGGTAATTGGCGATAAACTCAAATGCCAGAAACTAAATAGACTGGTTTTAACGAAAAGAGTAAAGGCACCTATTGATATATCTTCCGGTTTACAGAACATCTTGCAGAAACGGAACGGAATTTGGTACAAAATACATCTTTTCGTTTAGCATTACTCTGTTCCAGTCAACCACAAGCATTGAACTGACAACTGACCAGCAAGGGCAACTGAAATCTACAGCGTGTACACATGATTGTTAGGATCAGAATGTCTTCGGTAGTGTCAAAATCGTACACGAAACGACTAGTGAAATATTGCTTGGTTGTTCTAATTCGCGTTTTATTTAGTGCTAATTGTAGCAAAACATTGATGCTGATTTGCTATAATCCGGAAAGGTCGAGATATAATAAATCACAAAAATTAGTTCCCAAGTAAACGAACTAACGATTCCAATTGGTCACATTCTTAACGTTGAAACGTGATCCTTAATTATTATTTAGTATTCAAATAAAGGCTGCCGAAAATGGTGTGCAGTACACAAACCCCACGCCAAAAAATAGTCTATCGGAATTTTATATTTTTTTGGTGTGGGGTTTGTTTACTGCATTCCTGAGCAGACCGATCCAGCTATGCGCCGACCAGCCTTTGTAGAGCTATAAGACCCACAGAGCGAGAGCTCTGCAGTGACGTGTATAATCACAAGTACTTCCGTGCCTTTGGATCGCAATTATGTATCCAAAAACTTCTCATGAGTTAAGTAACCTCTGGCTGCATGAGTGTTGTAAAGCATGACCAGCGCGGACTTTGGCAGTTTGTTTCCACAACAGCTAAATGGGTGTGGTAATTTCCGTGTAATAAAATCATTTACCGGTTACCATTTAATTCAGATTAAAATAGATCAAAATATATCATAGAGTTCTCTCGGTTGAAAACGCATAGTTACTGGTTTAAGAATCTATGTATACTTTGAATACTAGCCCAACTTCACATATCAAGGCAGCTTTGAACCACAACCTGCACATTACTAAATGCGCATGACCGTGGCTAATCCATCTAGCGATGTCCAAAATATGCATATACAATAACATAATCAATAATATGCATGTGTAACTTATAAAACATTCTACTTATCCCTAAGTCGTCTACATCAAGTTATAAGCGCTGATGTTTGTTAATTAATTAAATGTTAATTTGAAAATTATACTTGGCATTTAGAAGTAGTATCATGCAGCGTGTTAAATTAAACATGACTGGATTTTTAATACAACTATTCGGAAGAGAACATTAGACCAATTTCCGATTTATCATGCTACGACATTCATCTAATTTTCATTGAATGTATATTTATTTGAAATGGTGATGGTCTTCTATTAAATTCCGTGGTAACATATGCGAAAAGCAATGACGTAATTTGCATAGAATTAATGTAACTGATTTAATTTATGAAATATAAAATAAAACGATAAGCTGTTTGTTTCTAATTTATGCACACTATTATAACACATTTGCACTTGCAAACGACTCTATTTCGACTTGGTTAGCACCATTTTCTAAATGAAAAGCAGATGAGCGGCTTGATAAGGGACTTAATTAAATCCATGAGTTTAATATTTTAACTGTTTATTTCGCCCACTAATACCAGCTGTATTAAGGATCCAAAAAACCTATTGCATTAATGGATTGTCATTTGGGGATTGGAGGTTAAGTGAAAAGGTGAAAATGTTATTTCAATTTTTTATTAGAGGTCACATTAATGCGTCATTACATGGGATGGATACTGAAGTAGGAAAATTTACTACAGAGGTGTGCTCAACGACGATGCGTTTAGGTTGGATATTGGCAAAGCGCGACCCATAATCACGTCTATTGTATCATGTCTTAATAAAACATAGGAAGGGAAGGGATGTACAAAGGCTTGCAAAGCTCGACCCTACCGGACAGAGGTACTTGTGTATTCATTCCAAGACTACGTAGTGAATTTACAATGACAAATGTACATACAATGATTTGTGACATAATACTTGGCTATTTAGTTTTTATAATTGTATAATAACTATACATGCATATTTTGGTTTTTCCATATCAGCCAAATTGAATATCATTTCTCTGTAACACTCACAGGATCAGATTTTTACAAACATTTTTCAATATATCAAATCAAGCTACGTCTATTTGCCATTCATTCCTCGTTGTTGTATATTTGCAATACAGTTCGATTGTGATGGAAAAGACAGGAACAGTGCAAACGTCTGTTCAAAAATGTAATAAAAAATTTCTTTAATCACGGAAGCTTTGAAATCTATAAAAACGTTTGCTGTCGGTATGCTTTTGTAGTTACATTCTCCGTTTCCCTACTCAACCTGTTGTAAATCGTATGTTTAATCGCAGGAAAGGCCGAAAGATCGTACTGTGTGTATTATTTTGATACATTTCGATTAAAAGAAGTACTTTCATTCGTTTACATAGAATGATACTTATGCGTTTGTGCATGGATACTGGGGTACCTCTATCTGGGTGGGTCGAGTTTTGCGTACCAATACATTACGCTTCCGTTAATCTCTGACCCTTCCTATTGTCTTTTTTATCAAGGCATGCGACAGTAGAAGAGATTAAGTGTCGAGTGTTGCCTGGTTATACTACGGTACTCGACACACCATTACTAGCATTTGGGTTTCAAACTCGATACGAGTCTTGTTTTGAAATTCAAGAATGAGTCGTGTCTATATTTACGGGAATATTGGTGCCGCAATTTGTCGCTTGAAAACTGGCTTTATATTTGTATTGATAATATTATCAAGAAGATGGATACAACTAGTTAAACCATCAAAATTTTCTGAAGAAATCAGTTCTCAGCGAATGTACAAATAACATGAATATTTATTCTCAATTATAGGCAAGATAATTCGTCAAAAAAGAAATGCCAAATAAAACGTTTCGTGCCTACCGGTAACACGCCAAATTCAATATCCTAGAGAATTAACTAACTAGCATATGAACTACGTAATCTCATTTACAACAGCCAACATCGCTGCATTGAAAGAATAGTTCATGTACGAGCCGAATGAATCCGTTTCGAAATGGAACATTTCCCGGAACTCACACGTGTCGAATTTTGTGAGCCAGAGGAGTACTGCACCAGTTGATAATGCAAATACATTCATTTAAAGACTAATGGTTCGTTTTATTTATTTACTGGACTTAGAAAAAAATAGTTTAATTGAAAGCAACATACTCAAAGGTTATTTATGTGTTACTTTCTTGTATATAAATATTTGATTTTTTGATAGTTAATTTCATGTATGCATTATAATTCGTGAATCTGAAACTCAAACGTCAAAAATGCACACTAAGTAGTTTGAAGCCAATTGTACGTTTGTTGCGTACAAGGCTGAATAAAATTAAGCATAGGTGCAATTAGGCAAGCAATGATTGTACAAGAGTTTAGTTGATTTGCACACACGGACTGTCGTCCGCCGTAAATTCCAACTGATTAATTTACGAAATAGCATACTCATTAAGCTTGCAATGGCCGGTTTAGACTTTAAAAAATACCACGATTCATATGTATAGAAAGTTCGTACTATTAGCAAGCATCCCGTCATATAATTTACCAAAACATTTACTTTTTCTGACACTACTGTTAATTCACCTAAATAATTATCGTTTCTTCGATAAAGCTCAAAATTGACATTCAGTCCATCTGCTTCAGTGGCCAAGTAAGTCTTTTCGTGCTTCAGCAGAGAATCAACAACTGAGCCGAATATTACACAAGCAACCATAATCTCTCACAAAAATATGGCGGCCGTATTTTCTATGATTATTCAACAGATAGTGATATCCTTGAAATTTCCTGTAAACTTACTTATCCTTATATATATCTTGCTCCCAGAGCATGTGGAACAATTCCAGTGACGATTCTGATAAATCGAATAAAACATAAGATAATTAAAAGTTTACAACTTGTTATCCAATAATTCGTGGTTTATTCTGGTCCGTTTTCCCCAGCTCCAGGTTTATTACCGATATATGGGATAACAATGATTACGGAATTGACTAACTCCTTTGACAGTTCATTCATTCGTGTACTTGTAATCAGTCATTTTCCTTAAGCAAGATTAACAGCGCTTCCGGTGGCGAAATGATTCATTTGGTAATTAGATACAAAATCTTGCGTTCGGCATTTCTAGTAAACTATTAAGTGTCCATTCTGATGATATTTGCCTCCAAACCTTCAAAGTTTGATTTTACCTTGACTTCTGAAAACGTGGGGTGCGATAATATGAAGTTGTGGGTCTGAAATTGAATACGATCAAGAAATCGACAAAGTATCTCGGCCTGTAAAGAATTCCAAAAACTATACCATACCGAACAGATTCAAGCTATCGTCCTTAGTATTTACTATCGATTTAGTCGATATGTTATAGAAAAAATTGATACAAAATGACAAATCAAAATTTTGCAAACGGACAAGCATTGTCCGTTTGCATTGCACTGATACATTTCATCGTTGTTGATGTCGCTTCAAAATATCATTTTTCCTACTCCATGGTACTTATCAAAATTAAAGATGAATTGAGTGGATGGAAAGGGTGTCTGAATAAAAGGGATTAGTTTAACAGGCGTAACGATTCAAGTGAAAATTATAACCAAAAAATGGAATCCCTGAATTTGACTCTAGTAACAATCATAATCGTAACAATGTATAGTTTTGATAAAATCCAGTTATTTCTACTAACGCGGACAATTAGTTGCAGCTGCTGAATATTGAAATATTTATTCAAAGTGCTTAATAAATTACTATATTCGAAAAAGTCATTAAAAATGCAACGCGACAATATCCGTTGGAAGACGTATATATACTGAATCAGTAGGTTCACACAACGATGTAAATCATTCCTTTACTTACTTTGTACGCTTTGAAGAGATTGTTTGTACATTCATTTTCAATTAGTTTGTGGATGCTTCAATTAGTTTACTATAAATTTAATTCCAATACTAAAACATGGTGAACTGCGTAATTGAATGCCATTACTGCGTTTATTGTGTATTTGATCGCTTACTATCACACATAGATATATAAAACGGGTCTTGTTGCATTATTATTATGATTGTTACATAAGCTGGTTATTCTGACGATCCCGACGTACGTTCCTCAACATTTCTAATGATTGATTAACGCTTGAAATTGCTTATTACTGGATATTGCAATAGCCCAGTTTAGATCTTAAACTAGTAAGGTGTAACCTTTAATACATAACTACCGGAATAGTGATTAATGCAAAAATAGCCAATATGGATACATATTTGACCCTTACACTACGATTTTGAGGTTCAAATTGTTAATCCCGATCGATTTATGGCATAAAAAATTTTGACAACTGGGGACACCCACACATTGACGGCCCGCCCCACCGCCAGGTGACCGATTTGATCCATGGTGCCTTGGCAAAAAATGATCGTCTTGAACTCCTCTATCGATTTAAACTATAAAAATTTTTGACGACAAGGTCACCCCCACCAGGTCGAAAACGCCGACCACCATATTTCCGGTCAATGATGAGGTAGAGGGCTGAAATTCAATAGGGAACGTCCCCTTGGGGAAAGGTACATCTATGCAAAATTTGAGCCAAATCGGTCAACGTGGAGGGAAGTTAGAGTGTTTACGGACAGACAGACAGACAGACAGACAGACAGACAGACGGACAGACAGACAAACAGATCAATCGCTATAACTACCTTTCAAGCATTTCATGCTTCCGGTAGTTAATAAAACTATGATTGACCCAAATAGGAACATCGTACTACCAACAAATTACCATTCGTGTCATATTCGCTGCGAATATGACACGAATGGTAATTTGTTGCGAATAATTCGCTACCATTAATATGCTTGAAAACAAAATAGAAAATTGTTAATCGGGACATTGCAAATGCATAAAAGCTTCATACATAAGCTGCAACAAATCTCCATTAGCTATGTGTATAATGAGGATTATAATGAGGTAGCGTACATAGGAAGCTTTTTTATGATAATAGTTGCTTAACAGATGGTTCGACAATACCCGATTAATTATCAACATGCTGGACCCTAAAACGTAATCCAAGTTGGTAATTCGTTAACTAAATAAGAATAAAGGAAATCCCCGAGATGGTTTTAAATATTAGGAGCAGTTGTGTATTCTATGGCATTAACGGCAGGAAATTCATCTCAATGGCAACTACCAGCATAACAAAATTTGGATCTACAATAATATCCATTATAATATTTTTTAATCCATGATAGTAATTGAAGCACTAAAATAATCATGTGGGATTGCTGGACAACATAATCCATAATTGTGCCAACGTTGATGATGGGCAATCATTATAAAGTGTTACTGAGAGCCGAGGAATCCGTTGCGAATAGGTTAATTGCTTTGTCTCTGATTGTTGCTTGTAGGATAGAGTTTTATTGTTGGAAAATTTGATTATTTTCATTTACAGATATTGTATTTATCTTGTTAGACAATATTTTTAATTCTCTTTTTATTCTGAACAATAACCGTGTTAGGTAGCGTTGAAACCATGTATACATTCAAACTGCTCCTGTGGTCATTAAGAGCTGCTTCAAGCCTGTGTATATTAGACCACTTATCCCAACCAAATTATGCAAGACAGCATTTATCTATGGTAATTGCATTTAGCGATTGCACTTGCAGTGATTATTCTACAAATAATTTCCATGAAAGTAACGCAAAACGTTTTCATTTATATCTCCTCCTCTCATCCTATGTGCAACTATTTACTCCGCCGGTCAGTCCCGTCATTTAACGGAGTACAACAAAGCGGTTGGAGATGATGATGGTGGTGGGCGTGATTTGCTCCACAGCAGAGTATTTAAAATTTGTGAACCGAGCGTGGTTTTTTCATGGCTCTGTACAAGATGGGCTATTTACGGAAACTTTCACTCACTCTTAAATGGCACCTCATCGACGCTTCTACTATTTTTCGTCAGTGATTAAAGGGACTGTCCATTGCACGACTGGATTTCCCATTCAAGTTGGTTACTTAAAAACTGGGAATAAACAGTTCATTTAATGAAAAGGTAAACCATTGAACCCATGTAACAAAGAATTCTAAAAAACAAAAAAAACGTCCCTTAACTGTTACGAATTTTGAGTCCCAAAATCTGAAATCAGATTCGGTGGTTTGGTGAAAAAATAACTTATGAATCATAGGCTATTACCGTGTGTCACATATGTATGTATGGTCCTATGTTAATAGTTGTAACGGTTTATAACGGTAAAAGCAATCCATTGATACTGTTATTCAGTATTCGTAGTCCTATAGTAATATGCAGTTGTTTGTCGAAATCGGATATTGAAAATTCTTATTTGTTTAGTAGCAATCTAACAAAATTATAAACGGCCGTTAACCGTTAGGAATTTTCAGAATCTGACATCAGATTCGATGGTTTGGTGAAAAAACTACCTATAATCATGTATATGCTACTATGTTATTTTTTAGTTTGTAACGGTTTTTAACGGTAACGTTGACCGATTTGGTCCAATTTCAATAGCTAACACATTTTTTTAAGAAAGCTAATTATGGCTTTAAGTATTGGATAATTAATGTTTTTAAATTTTTAAATTATATTTTTATCAATTTATGAGCTGTATAGCGCAGAAACTAAATATACATGAAGCACTATTATACATATAACAATTGAAATTGACTATCTGCTATACAATTACATCGTGCTGCAGGTTGTTAGCCAAAATTCCTTCTAATGGGTACACTACTAGTAGCCGTGGGGTAAATATCAGGTTATTTTTCTGCAATGCCATAAGTTTTAAAATTTGTCAGTGAATAGTCAGTGGCTTTTCAAAAGTAAAGAGCACCACATCTTGTAGAGCAGAATTTGGTGATTCTACCAGGATATTCATCACAGCTGTACGAGCACTACAAAAAATTTCTTAGTGATTTTAGTAAATACTTATTATCAATGTAATCAAATGACAAAATCAGGCACGATAACAGTTCACTCACTAAATTCAATAAGGAATTTTTTGTAGTAGTCGTTCAGCTGTAATGAATACACTGGCAGAATCACCGAATTCTGCTCTACAGGATGTGGTGCTCTTTACTTTTAAAAAAATAGAAAACACTGATTAACTATTGAACTTTAAACAAGTGGTGGTTGTGGTGGAGGACAGTTGTATTGTTGTTTAGATGATATGAGAGCGTAGGAACCAATAGTGTTGAGGTATGAATGCTCAGGAGATCGCCCCGGCCACTTTGACTATGGGGGAATTACCATTTTTAAATACAGCTTTAAAGGTGATTGGCGCCGCCACATGGCTTTCTGGTTTCAGAGAGCATATATGCTTGCTTCAGATGCTGGTTGCATTTAATTTTTGATTTTGTTGTTGCTGTTGTGAACTAATTACTAGAAGACTTGGACTGCTGAATTTTGAGTGTCGGGAGTTATGACAGATATCTTATTTCACCATTAGCCACTTGTGTATGAGCATCTTTAAAGCTGATTGACCCCCCTAAAATTTTCATCTCTTCGATTTCATTCATATTTTCCCCCCAGATAGGGGCTAACATGAAACCGTTAATTGCCAAGTTTCAGCTTTCTCCTCCTTCGCTGGTGACCACGGCGCCAACATGTAGTTTTCAGAGGTACCCAATTACACGTTAATTTTATACATGCACAAAATTTTTAATTTTTAATCGATTTTGGAGATTAATAGCAATTCTGAATCTCCAACTTGAAATCTAGGATAGGTATTTTTTGGATTTTTGAAATTGTATCAAATGTCAAAGTTACAGAGCCACAAAGTTGAAAAATTGACCAAAACCCCACAATTTTTGGATTTTGGGAAAATACTGAATTTTGTCATTTTTGGGAACCTGCTGATTCGTAAGTTGATGTACAAGGCGAATTCTGAGATATACGTTTTGAAGCCCTCTTTTCGCGCTATCAGACACATACTTTGCCATTACGTAACACGTTGTAGCATATAAATGGCAACAGGCCAGAATTGTAACAATTCTCCATGTCATTTTGATTAAATGTGACCTTAACGAAACTTATCACGTGTGTAATATGCACTAAATAAAAAATGTGCTAATGCAGAAAAATAGCCCTTTCGAAACTGGTCATGGACATCCAAATCATGTTTCATGACATCATCATTTGTTGTCGCCATGCGATACTTTAATTTTCAGTTGCATTCTCTGAAACATCGGAATAATCACGTGACTGTATTACCGAGAAAACATTGACGTTTGGCAAGCATTCTAAATGTCCATGACCAGTTTCGAAAGGGTTATATTTCTGCATTAGCACATTTTTTACTTAGTGCATATTACACACGTGATAAGTTTCGTTAAGGTCACATTTAATCAAAATGACATGGAGAATTGTTACAATTCTGGCCTGCTGCCATTTATATGCTACAACGTGTTACGTAATGGCAAAGTATGTGTCTGATAGCGCGAAAAGAGGGCTTCAAAACGTATATCTCAGAATTCTCCTAGTGCATCAACTTACGAATCAGCAGGTTCCCAAAAATGACAAAATTCAGTATTTTCCCAAAATCCAAAAATTGTGGGGTTTTGGTCAATTTTTCAACTTTGTGGCTCTGTAACTTTGGCATTTGATACAATTTCAAAAATCCAAAAATACCTATCCTAGATTTCGAGTTGGAGATTCAGAATTGCTATTAATCTCCAAAATCGATTAAAAATTAAAAATTTTGTGCATGTATAAAATTAACGTGTAATTGGGTACCTCTGAAAACTACATGTTGGCGCCGTGGTCACCAGCGAAGGAGGAGAAAGCTGAAACTTGGCAATTAACGGTTTCATGTTAGCCCCTATCTGGGGGGAAAATATGAATGAAATCGAAGAGATGAAAATTTTAGGGGGGTCAATCAGCTTTAAAGATGCTCTATTTCAACGTCACCGGCTTTTTACCCAAACCGTGGGAATTTACTAGAAAAATAGGTAACTGGAAGTTTCAGAATCACAGATGGAAATATCGAATAATTTTGCGTCTTGAACAGCCAATTCAATTTACAACCTTGTATTAAGTGACAATCGTTCTCAACTTTCGATAAGTGCATTGAATTCACATGATTTCTTTTTGTCCAGGAAAAGTAGCCCTTTCTGGAATTTTACAATAAACGTAAAACATTTCTTTTAATTGAAAACAATTTATTTGAACTTCTGTTGATGCTAAATTCGTTTTAGTTTTAATTCGAATGCTAGGATAATATTTTGGCCAGCGTATCTGTCACTGTTTTCAAGGACAACCTTATTTATTGTATGCGTTGCACGCTCCTTATTGTGATGTTTGTCCTGTCGCCTGTAAGGGCCCACAAATCGTAGTGTCTATATATTTAAGTAAAGAACACAATATGGTGACGTTGCCGAAAACATAATATTCGCCTAGCATAGCAAATTCCGAGTCTTTATATAAAGTACTTGAAGTCTACACACACATAACACATATGCAGCGTTCAGTGCCGTAGCAAGACTTGGCCCGGCCCGGGGAAAATAGTAACAATATTTGAAAAATATAAACAATAATATACCGTAATATCGCAACAAACAATGTTATTTTTTATGCGTAAAATGTCAAATACATTCGTCCAAGCGAGATTTGTCCAAAAGCCAGTTAAGGTTTTCACAATTATTGTTTTATGTTTATATCAATTTTTCAACGACATTTTTCGGAGCCATCATTTCGAGAATTTTTTAGTAGCCGTCTTTCATTGAAATTCTAGGAAACGTTTTAGGGAACGTTTAGAATCCGTATTGTATTGAAATTGTTCACTAAAAGTTTTCGCCCGGGTGACATTACAAGGCTAATCCCATTCAAATGGCAATGCGCTAGAAACATTATACGTTCGTTCCTAATGCTATTTTGTGGTACTTGAATTCATGACCAATTTAATCATATCATTAATTATTTCGTGAACGTCACAATGCACACAATTGAAATCACAATTCATTCTTAGTAAACGTCAGAATTATTTATTTGTGACGTAATTTTTCACACCCGAAAATTTTGGGTCGACATAGTCAGTAAGTATTAAACCCTGTTCCGCTCGCTTTCTGCAATGAAAAATTGTCTAACAAGTGAACCGCAAGCACCGAGGTTCACCAAATGCGATAAGAATTTATCAGCTAACTAATTTTTGGATGCTAAATTCAATTCCGGTGTCAAAAATCCCGTATGGGCGTGTACAATCGCTGACATATTTTGGCCGCATTTGGCGAACCTCGGTGCTTGCGGTTCTTTTGTAAGTTAAAACAATCTTCTGGTAGGACGAATTACAGAAATTATAATACTTTTAAATTACACATAAAGCACATAACATATTTCTTTAAGCCTTGTAATAATGGTTTCCAAAAGATTAGTGGCATGTTAAATCATTTACTCTTTACATATACCACTAAAATGTTTGTATTACATATCATAGAATATATTACACGGACGATTTTAATGTGAATGTTAGTGGTAATAAAACACGGGTTTATGATTAATTGAGTCATGATGCTATTATATTATTACTCCTTCACATAATTTTGGCTGCAAGATGATGGATTTTTGATACTCCCAGGACTTATTAGATTAATGCCTTCACACATTCGACGAAATCGCATACTATCTGTATACGAAGTGTAATCTGAATAGTATATATATGCTGTGATAAAAGCGTCTGCAGTTATAGTGTAGTTTTTACTTGTAAAAGCGTTTGTGGAAACCGAACGCTTCAGTAGTGGTGGTAACAGCGATACCTTACGATGGTTTTGTTTTTTAGTAAAATTCAGGCGTGCATTCGATCAAATGCGTGGTGATTGCTGTCGTTGTGAAACGAGGTCAGTGTGATTGTGGGACCGGACAGATAGTTAATTTGGAAAAATGGTAATTTGTAAGTGGAAAAAAGATAACTGGATATAGTAAATTATTGTTGATAATTGTTAAAACTGCTAAAAGTCAAGAATAAAGTTTTTTAAAGTTATTGTAAACCTACAAGATTGTTCCTGAGTCTGATCTTGTCATTTGAGGTCACGATAGTTAAAATTAGCCAGTCTATCAGCATCAGGTTATCACATTTGGAGGCTCAGCATACAAAGCACCAGCTTGGAGTGGGATCCGACACGGACAAAAAGATTATGATATTCTCGGAGCCTTTTTAAGCTATCGAAGTAGAATTTCCCACAATAGTATTTTTTTAAATTTAAATAACGAGCATTATGTGCATGCAATAATAACCGGTGATACTATGATTTGCACACATAATATGAAGCTGGTATTCATTTAGATGAGTACCATATGCTTATCAGAGAAGGAAAAAATCAACTGTAAAAGTTGTAACATGCAAATGTGCAAAACGTGACCAAGCACGTTACCATATTAAAGTAGATTGTTGTTGAAAATTTGACAACGGAATTTATTTGTTACTTTTATTTTTTGGTGCAGCGCGATCCAAAATCTTATAAATAAATTCAATCACTCATGTAATTCATCCCATAATATATGCAGAACCGACGCTACATGTACGCACATGTCGGCGCCAAGCCGATACACAATTCAATTCAGTCGTTACAGATAATTGTCATGTAATTCAGAACACAATTTGTAATGAATAATCGTAGTTTTGAGCACAGTATATCTTACTATTTAACTATTACGATATATTTTATTCATTCATTACGATTGATTCTCGATATGAGAATCTCACATATATAAGAGCAAATGAAAATTTCAACGATTGTCCGATATATCAAAATATTTTTATTTTTTGAAGTGTGTGACAAAGGAAAAATATAGTCATCTTCAAATATTTATACAAGCGAAAGTAGTGTTAGTATCCACTTAACCTTTCCGTGTAAATTTGGTAACCGTTGTTAGTTATAATTCCTTTACAAAAACTACTACATAAATTCGGCTAATCGAAAAGTACGTACATTTTATTACACGAATGGAGGGAAGTACTCAAAAGTTATCTGAAATATTTTCCGAAATAAATATAATTACTAACAATCCCATGTTTTTTAACGTGCAATTTCAAAACCGGTTGGAGAAGTGCAATCAAAGTTGTAGTTGAATTGGTATATGACTAAATTTTTAATTATTATGAATAAGAACTATGCCACTAAGTTTACTCCAATTTGTTACTGGTGATAAGAATCCGTAGTTTTCAAAGTTGCACATAAAAAGCGTCAGCTTTAGCATTCACCGGCCCGGCCCCTTCGGGGCCCGGCCCGGGGCAAAATCCCCCTCCACACCCCTCGCTCCTACGGCCCTGGCAGCGTTTATAAAAATGGGAACGTTTGTTATGTGTAAACGTTGCCCCAATGCTTAAGGATACATATATCATACAACTATTATTTTATAAAAAGATCACATCATACACTTTCATGTGGCAAGAATGGGAACTAACCCTATACACAGCTTCTAACATTAGCTGCAAAAACATTCTCTATATGTATTGTTCCAAGAATCTCGATAAGAATAACAATTACACCCATTCGAAACAAGATTTAAATTTGTAAATTTTCGGATCCCAGGTAAGACCAATGGCAATCGAAATCCTGAGGGTAATGAATATTATAGGTACACTGTCTTTATTACTTTTAGATGATTGGGCAGACACATGATATGTTTGTGCATATACAAAGGCAAAAACTATCACTGCCGACATTTAAGTTATTACTTTTCGACGCGTCAGCTGTCATGGAAACAATGGTTATAGCGGTAATGATTGAATCCCTGAAATCCAACGATATGGAATGAGATCCCGCCGAATATTACTGTGCCTTGATTATTTATTATACATTAAACTTTGACTGTAATATTAACAACTAAATAGTTAAATTTGCTATGAAAGTTTAGCCGATAATTTCAAATAGCGGATTAATCCATTTTTGATGTCCTGCCAAAGTACATGAAAAGAACGCTCGAAATGATAAGTGCAACGCCAAAATGGTGTGACACTAGTGCGTCAAACTATGGGTATTGCCCTGCAATTTGTCGGACTATCAGTTAGGTGCAACCGGTCGTGGCGGGTTAGTCATAAGTTTGAACATTGTTGGCCTTATCGAAATGCCGTATGACATTTACTGTTACCAAGTGTTGAATTAATTAACATAAGGTACGTTTGAGTTACTTGTAGGATGAAAAAATGCTGGGAGCAAACCCTTCAGTTTTATCAGACGGTTTATGTAAAACTACAAATTTGCAAAATATCGCAACACATTTATTCTTGCAGAAATTTAAAATATATATATATTATATGAGTGATTTCAGAACGACCATGACAAAATTTATGTATGACATGTATCACAATGGATTTACAATTCGAAATTTAACTGGTTTATAATTTTTACGTATGACACGGCAATGGCGACCAAATTTGAAGTTGCCATCTTTTGAAGACAAAGAAACGATAATATAACTATGAACATGGAATTACAGGAAGCAGAATTGGTTGCGGTTAATTCTGACATGAATTTAGTTATACGTTAGCGAGCAATTTTGATTCAAGCATAACAGATTTACGCAGAAGTTTTGGGCCATGAGCATTATTACATGATCAAAACCTTACGGCTTCGTTTACTACCATCACTATCTTTTATAATGAATTTGCTCTGAATGTATATAAATGCAAATTAGAATTAAATCTAATGCATATGTATTATGCATTCATTTGTGTTTATGTAGTTTAGTTTCAAGGTACAAAAGATTTCAAAATTTTAATATATATTTTTTCAGTAAATTGTAAGCTTTGCGCCGCTAATTATCATTCACTACCCATCATCCAAACCGAAGACATAGGTTTTTCACCTGTCTCAAAGCAAATCTGGTAATTCTTAAACTGGGACTACAATATGACTAGAATTTGAAAGTTCCTTGTTTTACAAAGTAGAATGGACAGTAGCTTGTGGTATCAGCATCGCAGCTAGTGCCAACAAAACCAAACGCATTGCCCTACTAATTTGTTGATTTATCGGAAGCTTTTCATTCATTGAATTTAAAAGTCATATCACGCTTGCCGCTCGCCCAGCACGAACTATAATGTACCGGTAGGTGCCAAGGCTTCCGGACATTTTAGTCCAGCTGACGTACTCTTGGGTAAATTTGCTGCTGCAAACGTCATTACAAGACTAATACACTGTGATTTTAAGACATTTCCTGCTTGCTGAGATTAACTTATACTCCTCGTGTGCGGAACTTCCAGTAGTAATTTAACTTTCCAAAGGGTACACACGTATATATGATTTATGCAATGTAGAATATGAATGTGACCATTTGAATACAAGTTTACAGTATCCTGAAAGAATAATTACGATCTGTTCGGTCGAAATATGTCAGACTAGACCGGAAAATAAAACGCGACGCTTTTCCCTAACATAAAGTACAAAAGCTTGCATGGAAGATTCATCGATCGCGGTAAATTTATACAAATGGAAATTATCTAACAATTTGCCATAACGAAGCAAGGTTAAAAATAAATAGTAACAGGACGCATATTTGACATACTGCGACCATTTTACTTCAACAATCTGCTGAAACCTTAACCAAAGATGAGGTATTAATTTTACTGATGTCATATCAACATGATAATGTGTAATAGTTTCAGGATGCGAATGTTAAAAGCACAATTATGATGCATCTGTACGTATGCTCAATGACCCTGTTCTTCATGTGTTCGCGTGACATTATGATTGAAGCATTCATTTTCCATTCCCTCTACATAAACTTGCATGTGGCAATGCTACATGTGTTTTCATTTGCAATGCTGGGTCTTTTCCTCAGCTTCCTTGTGATTACACTCCCACACTTTGACGTGATTTTTCTGCAGTACTACAACACTATGTTGTGTTACAGTAAAGAATTGGTGACTAGTCGGCAATCCAAAAACTATGGATCTATCGCAATCTTATTGAAGCACGGTAGTCACCTGCTTAATCGTTATTAACTACCGGAAGCATGAAATGCTTGAAAGGTAGTTATAGCGATTGATCTGTCTGTCTGTCTGCCTGTGTGTCCGTACGCACTCTAACTTCCCTCCACGTTGGCCGATTTGGCTCAAATTTGGAACATAGAGACCTTGGCTCATACGCATCTTCCCTATTGATTTTCAGCCATGTAGCTCGTCATTGACCGGAAATACTATGGTCGACGTCTTTGGGGTGGTGGGGGTGACCGAGCAGTGAAAAAATTTTTTGTTGCTTAAATGGATAGTGGCGTTCAAGACGATCATTTTTTGCCAAGGCACCATGCGTCAAATCAGTCACCTGGCGGTGGGGTGGGCCAGAGAAAGTATGCGGTCCACAGTCATCAAAATTTTTATGCCATAAATCGATGGGGATAACCCATTTGAGCTTCATAGACGTAGTTGAAAAGATCAAATATGGATCCAAATTTGCACACATCACTCTTCCGGTAGTTATCTATTAAAGGTTACACCTTACTAGTTAAATAACGCCTTGGTTTTGAGTAAGTTTTCAGAAATATTCCCTTATAATTCATGAGTACATATTTACATAAACATTGAGCTGTTACAAGGGTAATTGTCCCTTTGGGATTTTCGTAGCTCTATCTAACCTTTCCACATCTTTTGCTATTCAATTTAGCTATACGATCCCGATTTCATGGACAAATCGGCGTTATTTAAAAATTGGCTCCAAAGTTAAAAAACACATAAGGCGAAACCGTTAAAATGTAATCTATTTTTACCTTCCTGAGCTCATTGATTTCCTAGGATCAATGGCACTTAAAAACCAATGTCGATAAAACAGTTCTTAAATAACGCTCACATCAAAAGAACAAAAAAAAAGAAAATTTCCTAGCGTAATACCGTAGCGTAGCCCTTCAATTAATGTATATATTGTTCTAACCATTGTTGCAACATAGACAGCTTTATATTAATACTCATTCATATTTTGTACACCTACTACAACGAGCAATTTGTGGACGGGGGACAACCTGCAGGACCAAAAATTCTTTATTTATCAGCATCAATATACTTCAGCATGGAACTACGACAATAAACGTCGCCAAGTTGTAGCACTTGTATGAGAAACCTACCCACCCTTTTGATTTCAGATTGTGCTATGCAGCTTTTCTGTAAATTGATTATTTTCAACGGCCGCCGAATCATCACCGTGTTAAGGCAGCATTATCATTAGTCCCTTAATTAGAGAATTGTAAGAACAGCGAAACATATTTGGGAATTTATGGTTGAAAACATCGAAATTTAGTTTAAGGTAGAGTTCTTACATTTTGCAAAATTTCAAAATCATAGAGCATTATTAAGAAGTAGCTTCACTTATGTATTTTGTTACTGGCAACAAAATAATGAACTTGACTTCTTTGTATCTATAATACTGACTTTTAGAATTTAAGAAATTACGTTTGGGATAACAGTGTCGTAATTTTAGAGGATTGCAATCGCCGAAATGATTTGTGACCAATACGTGGGTTAGATTTTGAATAGACAGTTCTGTTGTCAAATAATACGTTATATTCTAAAAACTTTAGATGACTGTAGTGCTAATCGGCGTATGTTGTGTTGATTTCTGTTTTTTACGTTTTTACGATTGGAACTACAATAACATGAAACACCTACATATATTCCATATTCATACTGTGAGGGGATATTTTGTTTCGTAAGCTTTCCGACATACCTAAATAAAACATGCCTCCGAAGAATAGGATTTGTCATTCGACAGTTTATGTTCTTGTTTGACCAATAGCAGATGAAATGTTTGTTTTAATCACTTAAAATAAAAATGATATTTTCCATTTATGTGTTGGTTCAACTATATATTTAACCTTTGATTAGAAATAAAGGGGCGTAACGGAACTGCTATCCTGAAATATCTAATTCGAAGAAATGGTGTTTGGCATTGTCGAATTGCATCTATTCTTGTTTTAGCTTGCACAATCAGTTTTTTAATCTGTCAGCAGAATGTCGGTCGATATTGATATTTCTTAAGTTAACGAGAGAAATTGTCCCAGCATATCCAGCAGTTGGCGTATTAATGTGGGAATATTTCAGAATTACATCATAATCATGTCTGTAGTTTCGTTTATTTTTTATTGACAAACACACAAACTACTATTTTTTCTTTATACACATTTTAAGTAAATCCTTCCCCTTAATTTAAAACTGACACTAAATGCATCATGTGTACAGTCAGAGTTCACAATATATATATTCACCAAAGCAGGCTATATGCCGTAAAAATTCCTTGTCATGTATGCGCGGTGCAAATCCACATTTCAGCTAGAATATCAATCACAAAAGCCAACTTTACATAACAGTTTTCTGTCCGCATTCACGCTTGTTTGGCTATAAATATTACATTAAATATTACAAATTTTAAACTCCATTTCGAATGGGAAAGGGGTCATATTCAGTAGTAAATTTTGTAAGTCAAGTTTAAATTGTGTAACATTTGCACATTACGCCAACCATCTGATTTTTTTAACCCACCAGGGTTTGCACTCTTATCTGCCTCGGAGGGATAATGCACGGTATTTGTTTCGATCGATGTATTCGTTTATGAACACGTATTTCCTTCATTTGGATTAGAATCGTTCCGAGTGCCCTAATTTTAATTTCGGTATGGTGGGCAATTGCATGCCCATAGGCGAGGCAACATTTAAAGCACGAAACTATGGTTACAAATACGAAGTTTATGGTTCCTGTCTCCATGAGAAAGACAAAACTGCTCCAAGAAATCATTGCACTTATCAAACACATTACTGTTGCAAATTTGTCAAAAGCAATTTCATCTTTCTGAATTATGTCCGGTACACTAACTTGCGGTGACGTCTTGTTGTATGTGTTTTCATACCACCTTACGGCAGAAACGTCCCAATGTTCTCTGAGCCCACTTTCCACAATTCGTGAAAATGTTCTCATTAGCCAATGACGGTTTGTCGTGTGAGCCAAGAAATACGTCAATCTCTGCGATAAACTCTCTGGAATTCTCAAGAAATTGTACTTTTGAAGATCTGGGTGATTACGGTCTATAAATTGCTCACCGTTGCCTTCAAGTGACATTTGTTTCCACTTGGCTGACTCCGAAATCTCAAGGGATTCAGCACTAAAGTTGAAGCTGGTATTTAGCAGTCCATACATATTTTTCAGTTTAAAATCGTATTCGAACGCCTTACGCGGACTGCTATACAAATACCTCCACCGTATCTTGTACCCATTCAAAAGCGCATCTTCTATGGTTTTAAATGTCTTAGGTGGGTCCGGAACAGCTAGTATGCTGGTGATTCCGTTCCCGTAAAAATTGGTGACAAAGAATCCAAATAGCTCCAACATAATATAAATTAGAAACCGTCGATTGGAGTAAGAAGAAAAGGATCCAATAAGTATACAGAACAAGTTCAAGGCCAACTTTGAAACTGTTCTCTGAGAGTTTCCGGGTAAGCGTATGTCTACATATAGAACTAGTATCAAACTTATTGTTATTGCTATCCAAATATCGTAGGTAAGTGGAGTAATCCAAATGTCGACGACATTGTCCAACTTCCCCTCGTAATTACTTTTGGAAATGTGGTAACTTATCACATATTTGAGTGATACTGCGTACGTAATCGTCGTTGTTATTTGGGCAGATGCCACCATGCTCCAATTTTTATAAAGTAATTCTGTACCGGTGTAGACATACTGATCCGCGGCAGTAAATCTAGGACCAAACTCTGCAGAATGTGCGACAAGTGTTAGATTGTGAATTTCACTTATGGATATAAACGTCATAAATCCATATCGAAAATAGCATCTTAAATATATCCTACTTGTTATTGATTTCCAGCAAAGTTTATTGGTGCCCTTCAGTTGTTGTTTGGGCGCATAAACCATGACATGCGCAAGCCTCCGGTTACCTGAGCGGAAAATGCGTTTGTGGAAATTTGGTGGATTTAAAAGATGCATCAAGGAAAATACATCAAGACGACCATTCACATTGCAGAAGCCGTCACAAAGGACGTTGTAGTGCATTTCAAATTCCGGATTCAGATGAAAGGTCAATATTATCTTAAGTGCTGGACGGGCTATCTCTATAGGTCTGAACATACTTAGAGGATCCTTGACGAAAATGTGATTTGTTATAAAGAAAAATACATTTCGAATGTTGAGGGAAAGATATACAAAAGAATGTAGCACTATCTGATTTCCGATTTTCTGCCGAAGCGGTGCTAAAATTATATGAAACGGTTGGACATATCTGAAAGATAATCTGTGCCCATGCACTATGAATCCTATGCTGATGTGCATGTACACAATATCTTCCACTCGTTGTTCACAGTCGTTTTCGAACGAATGTAGTCGTACCTCATATTTACCAAAATTAGACAACACTTGTTTTCGTAACTCTGCTGAAAAATCCTGAAAATTCCGTTGATCACAAAAATTTAATTTTGAGAATGTTTTTGCAATGTCCTTGCAATGTCCGCATTCAAACGTCAAAATAAAAACCAGCAGAAGTATGAAAGTATTTATTCCGGCCATTTTAATCCGATCTATATCCAAGTAAATGCAACAAGTTCGAATTTGAAGGTAATGTAATATTTTAGTCGTTTTCCAGTGTTCTATAACCGATGAACAGGATTATCTTTTATTCTCGCGTAATATGATCTTACTCGTTTACGTGGAGTAAACTTGCTTTCAATCGACGTTGTGCGAAATATGACATTGGAATTTATCACTAGTTTCAATTTCCTTATGTATGCCGTTAGTAGCACATCAAAATCCAATGGATTTAGCATGCATTTCCCGAACCGTAGATGAAGCACTCGTGAAGTAATTAAATATTTAAAACGGAATATATCTCGCGCTACGCTTCATATACATAAGAGAATAAAATTGTACATTAATCGAAATGAGGGAGAGAAGTTGTGAGGTAGGAAATTATTAGAATTTCTGTTCCCTATCCTTCCAAGCGATTTTATGCGCTTTCTCTTTTTCGTACTAGCATTGGTGCATTAGCCCGATTAACTCCATTTCTGTGTTAACTGTAGGATCAGCCAAAAAGAAGCCGACGTGTATTGATCCGCACTTGCCGAGCCTATGTTCGTCTATTGTGGCCAATATCGATTGTAAGAAGCAAAATATTGAAGGTTAAATATCTGGAATATTTAAAACGCTGTCTACGGTTTTAACAGTTACTTGCTCTTTTGGAAGATTGGGCGCAGAATTTAGTGGTCTTTGAATAATCTGTATTTCAGGACTTTACGTTATACAGTATAATGCGAGAAGGAAATAGGACACATTGATACAAGAATCACAAACAGGCACTCTATCAGGATGTGAATTATTACAAGATATGATGCTTCAAAATGAACTTGCAGGCTACCCAGAAGAAATTTTCCCTCGTCATCGATATGGATGTTGCTGCAGTCAACAAGAGCTGAGCGGTAATTTCTTAATTTATAACCAAACTTAAATAACTTTCCGAGGAAATATTTCTCAATTGGTATAAATTGAACATGTTCCGGCTGATGAAGTTTAATACTTACTTGAAGAGAAGTAACGTCGTGCACAAGCAATAATTTTTTTCAACTGCCAACTGAACTCCATGAACTATATATTCACCAGTGGAGAAAACGATTCCGGCAAGTAACTTCTAGTCAAAACCAATTAGATAAATTAATTTATCATTGCCTGAAGAATACGTCCTATACATATATGTGTTTGTCTTTGCACGCTAGCCCACCGATAGTTTTTTTTACTACCTTGTCATTGCTATCAAACTGAAATTTATTACTCCGGTGAGGAGCACAGCCATATATTGTAGCCCGCCAAATTATACAAAGTTTTTTCTCTCTCCTGGTTATTAGTCTAGCAGAAATTTTGGTGATTGTTAGAAATAAACAGTATAAAATTCCTAAGGTGAACAAATAATCAGCATTTTATTTATTCCCTCAGTACCGCATCACATCCCGTCCCATCTCGTCTCCTGTCCCACATGGAACATGAACACGACTTGCGCACAATTCAGGCTGTGATTTTATTAGCGCTGTTGGACGATTATTTGCTTTATAACGAAATAATTGTAAATATATGTAAACAGTCAGTAATATGTGCAATAATTAAAATCAGCACATGACAAACTTATTATAAGAGTAAGTTGATGCTAACTAGTTAGTACCAGTTATTATTCTTAATTGACACACGGACATACATAAATTCTGTTTGGTAAATATTCACACCAACCGGCATTAACATATTGATGTCGTACTGTGACGCCAATCGTGTTAATATTTGGATCTCTCACCATCAATATTGAGAAGGTCACATGTCATTTTTAAATTGGTTAATCCACATAATAGTAGTTATGTAGACTCACTCTCCACAGTGCGCAAATTATCACAAACTATTATAATCCCTCGATAGTATGAAGAAGTCGGAGGAACATTGCTCTTATTATGAATACATGCCCCTCGCCACTAAATTATATTGAATACAGGGAATGTGTTAGTTAAATGCTTGCCAAGGGCTTCTCATCCGAAACGTGCTCACATTAATAACAGACCCTCGAACTATATCCGCCGAACGAGCTCGAGCTTTGATTTCTCGCACAGATAAAGGAGAGCCTTTTTAATGAAATGAGTATTTATGTAGTATCGTAGCTCGTCCAACACTCACAAGTACGACATTTGTATATGTTAATCAAATAGCAGGATGCCAGATGGTTGTCCTTGCGAGTTGGCCTTTGTTGGTCATTGTATTTCTTTTGGAATAACGTTTATTATTTCAGACGTTCCAAACACTCATTTATCTTAATTCATCAATAGAATAACACATTTTACGATCATTTTGTAATTGTGTCAACTGAATGAGTATTGCACAAATTAAGAGCTTGAGCATTGTCGTGGTAAAATTGAAGACATGTACGTAACAAAATTTAACAGATTTTACATGTACTTAACAAGAACGAAAGCTCTTTTGTGTGTTACTTTGTTTATATCAATCTTATATTGGAAAGAAAAATATGCGCCGAAAGCAATGAAGCTTGTCTGACCGAAAGAAAACTCAAACGATGATATTTAAAAGTACCCTGGAATGGGGAGAGATATAGATAGTTTCTCCATTTGAGATTTGCAGCATGCAACGTATGCTTACGTAACGTAAGCACCCATACAAATGGGTGAAGGTCGAAACTACTTAACATTTAGCAGAATCCAAGAGTGCAATTGTTCTCTACGCATATTTTTACCGCTAGCAAATACCGAAATCTTAAATTTCTCGTCAACGGATTTTGAACGTAATTAAGACTAATTAAGACGTAATTATTAATATTATCTAGTAAACTCATGGAGGCATACACTCTT
Source organism: Sinella curviseta (assembly GCA_004115045.4). Taxonomy (NCBI): domain Eukaryota; kingdom Metazoa; phylum Arthropoda; class Collembola; order Entomobryomorpha; family Entomobryidae; genus Sinella; species Sinella curviseta. The sequence goes on along the minus strand of CM023201.3, from coordinate 19,145,373 downwards.
TGGGTTCGTTGCAACTTGCAAGGGTGTTCGGAAATTTGGTAGGAAACATAAACACGTAGCACAAGGACCATGTGTTAAAAAACACCACCATAAGAATAATATCGATGTCATTTTTACATTTGCTGAGAACCGATTATTTCGAATTTTTAAATTCCGTTCTTGTTGCTTATGTGTTTGATTGCAGTAGAAATTCCTTCAGCTTTTTTCAGACCAAAATTTTAACAACGATTTACCATAAGCATAGAGATAATTCATACTTAAATTGCTATGCAGCTCCATTGTCTTCTGCCAATCACGACATCACAGCAGGAACCCATCTGTTCAATTACTTTGCCCTATGCCAGCAATCATTCTATGTATGAACGTACAAATGTGACAATGGTCAAAGAGTTAAAATCATTTCTCCACATTTTCATTTCAGTTTCACGTTTAATGTCACGTTTAATACGTTAATGTGATGGGTTACCTATATGTATTCTTAATCTTATAGGGAATAGCTTGAGAAAAATTTAACTAGTAAATTATGACACAGATCTCCAACAATACATCCGCGTGACATTTTAAATTGTTGTTTTATAAATACGATTTTAGATAGATCACTCATCTAATTCACCTACACGAAGGACATCATTTACCTAATTCCTTTCACACATACATTAAAGAAACTGACGTCGTCCAATTGAGCATTTGTTAGTTTTGCTATTATTTTTACTTTTTACTGTATATTATAAATTTCAAACAATGCAATATGGCTAGATTGTTGTAAAGTGTGGCTCTGTTTTCTCAGCCTTTCCATGCCAGTTTATATACAACAGTGAAACGAGTATAATTCCCATTTTATCTTAGGGAAATTACGAGGATAGTCGTCGTTCCTACAACTACCAGTAATAGAAACTAGATGAAACAAGTTTACGAAAGTGATGATACTCAGATCCTGCACAATTGCAATAATTAGCCAACAATATTTGAGATTACGCACTAGGATTCCTATTAGGAGTCAAAACTGTATTTAGACAAGAGGGCGACAAATATAGTTAACTATTTAAATAAATAACCCCCAAGTCTTTTCGGAATAATTTTCTGTTAATTTAAAGTAGAACTATTAATTGTTGTTGCCAAACCGCATATATATTAGAATATTAATGACACGCAAATGCATCCTTGAGGTTGAAGTGGCACCACAGATCAAGCAGACTAAATCATACCGCTCAAATTTCGACAGTAAATCGTGAATTTGATGAGAATTTTAAATGCTTACTTCGACACCATAATATAGTTTCCCATCTGTTGGGGGAAATTATTACATGAAGGTAAATCATTCTCAATCGTTTTGATTTTGTTTATCGAAACCCCATAAATATGAAAATATGGATTCCAAATATTAGTAGCTTGAAATTGAAACACCAATACTACTAAATTCACATAAAAGTAGAATTTTAAATTTTTTAACGATAACTTGTTTCTATTGCTGCATTAATCAGCCCGTACCCGTAGTACCACGCACCTGTCAACTAGAATAACTATTTTCAGCCTCTGGATTTACTCGCCGACTTGCAAATATGCACATTTATGTATGTGTACAGGGGAAGGCCAGAGAATTTAAAAACATGCAATAAATGATTTAAAATGTTTCATGTTGGATTATGTCCGAACATTGAACCCTAAAAACTGCGTTCGAACGTGAGAAATTTATGCGTTTAGAATTTCTTACTCACTTCCTGTGCGTTTAAGTAGCTTAGGTAACTTTCTGTGCGTCAAACCAAAGCACGTTATGAACCCATTAGTTTGATATCTTTCGTAGAGTGCACGAAAATTAGTGATAACCTACATCCTGACCGAAATGTGAGCAATAAAGCCAATCAACTGAATTATACTTTATGCCAATATTATCATAATTTTATAATGATAGTTGTCATCGTTCGCGACAGCATTTCTGGTTCTCTACGTTATAATTCAGTTAGATGTTAAGATGTGCTTCCATTTTTATTGGAAGACAATATATAATGTAAGTAATGTTTCGTTGCAACAACTGAAAAAACCAAAATATGTTTACTCATCTTCAATGTGGTTTTATGCTGCCTCGAAAATATTAATGTACGGCATTAAAAGTACAAATTCGTTTTCCTTACAATTTTTTGTAACCAAGTATTAGAAAGCTCAAATTTTGCAACCTACTTCGCTAATTCTTATTGGCGACCGAAAAACGTATTATCAGCCGGTTTTCATCAACAAAAACGAAAATTTAAATGAGATGCTTGAGATTCGCAGCACGACCCTTCGTTAAACGGCGGTACACAAATTTACTATGTCAGCACGAGCACAAACTCTAATCGACTATCTGAATTTGTTATATTTTTCGCGGAGTACGAGAAAAGCAGTAATGACGTCGACAATAACAAATGAAATCGGTAACATTTTCTTCTTATTAAGGATTCAAAGCTTTGTCGATCTGGATACTTTTATAAATATAAACGGTGTTCCCGATTTAAGTATGAAAACGCTTTGGATATGAGTACACAAATTGTTGCAATTATTGGTGTATGAAGTTCGAATTCCGTTCTAGTTTTTGTCATAAATGAATTTGTAAACTACATGGAAATATTTCTGAATGGACGAACATAGATGTTCATAGCAGAATAAAATTTCATCACTATTTCCCTTTATTTAATAAGTTTTAGCAATGGGAACATGGAGTATCAGCAATTTATCAATTATGTATCGTTAACACTGATAGACGTACGAGGTTGATTGGTGATGTGATTTGTGATGGATAAATCATAGTAGATATTACTCATTTATGTTTACTGAATGCTACCACATTCTAATTCGGTTTACTGACTTCTTTTGAAGACAACCACACCCACCCTCCAAAACAGTGCCGTTCGATTTACCCGATTCCACCGGTTTCTATTTTAGTCACCATCAACAGCTTGCAACGTTGTACTCCGACTCCGAAGTTTATCTCCGACCTTACAAGCATAGCAGAAGCTTCGCGTATCTCATTTCCATCACATGGCGTTATCGTTTAGGACCAAAATGGTTGAATCAACATAAGAGCTTATTGATTTAATAACGGTTACTTACTTTTGTCCCAAAAATTCTATGCACTTCAGCTGATCGCAAAACCCATGCATTCAAATGGGATTTGCGATCAGCTGAACTGTATACAATTTTTGGGACAAAAGTATTTCGTTACAACCGATATTTCGATTACGCTGTTTTATTTTCAGTTTCGTAGTGTCAGTGCAATTCTGTTCCCTTCTTGTTGTTAAAATTGCATGCACGATGAACTAAACGGCAGATTCGTACAGGAGACTGCATCTCAGGTGCAATCTAATATCAATTAAACCCATCTTCATGTTTGGGTTTACTTGATGCTGCGTCACTAACAACATCTCAGCTCAGCAGCCAAATTGCATGCATAAGGAAAGTAAGAAATCGCACAATATATTTTACAAAATAATCCCAACTGCATGGATGAGAGGAGCTGCAGCTGCAAATTGAAATAGTTGTTCTGTTGGATGCATCACATCACAGTTAAAACTATGTTATCAAAAGTGTCCTGTTATTCTTCACATTTGTGTCACATACGAATTGCGACATTACGACAGAGTGAACATAGGGGCGATCAAAATGACAAATTAGTATTCTGATACACATATCAAAATACTGGATGAACAAGTAGAAATTCAAAGGATTTTGCGTCTGTGCCTCTTTCTGACAGCCAAGATGTGCTGTCCAAACAAGCTCGTTTATGCTATTTTATATTTGCTAATTGATGCTTACTGGATTGTAATTCATTAAGACAAGAATCTGCAAGACAAGCTTATCTGAAATATAACGTATCTTGAATTCTATTGTATATTAGAAGCAGTAAATGATTTCCGAATTACGACAGTCCTTGGTAACGGCTACATTTGTACTGGATAAAAATGTGGAGGACTTTTACTCATTCATGGCTTCTGATTGCTATTAATTTTAGAAGCTTTTGCAGTTACAGAAGTTTTGCTTTACTTCTATGTGGCAAATTCGGGCCAAATTCAACTATTTCTACTTTAGTCAGGTTGATGGCATTGAAATTCGTGTAAGAATCGGATAGACTGCAATTTACTATTTTCGTTAGTTTTTAATTCGGTAAAATATTTTGGGTATGGTAAACGATAAAAGATTACTACGCCACTTAATCATTGCCACACCTCGCGCACGATTAACAGTACAACAAGATGGAGTTGAGAAAAATTGGTAGACACAGATGTGAATTGAAAACAAGGTAATTGGCCATACCCAATCTACAATCCTAATATGCAACTTGAAATGTTGCTGCTTTGTTCGTGTTCTGCCTTCCTACCTATTTCCTTTTCCAAAATGATACCTTTTCAGGTCGATCTGTCACTTGTCAAAGACAGTTTTTAAATAAAAGACAGAGTGTAGGGGGAAACCTGCGAAATATGTGGTTTGTTGTTGGATTATCTTGTCTGTGGAAGGTTTCTTGTCGGCGTTAAAGTATTTTTTTTGCGAAATGAACTTTCGCTAGTTTAATGGTTAATTCAATATTGTAGCTACTATTCATCGATTGTAAAACAGCAAATTTCCTATGGTCTGTATCTTCTGGTAGCATATGCCACTTTTCGATTTTACTAGTAGTTTATAGTTTACTAGTTTGAGGAATTAGTCAGTACATCTTTTGTTCTAAAGCAGCGCGGCTTATTTTGTTGAAAATTCAGGTATAGATTTGGCCGAATGTTTTCTATTAACTCGGGTCTGAAAATCGCGTCATTTATATTAAAACTAAATATTGTAACGTAATTTCCAAATTCATACTCAGTGCCATATAAATACAACGCCGGATAACCTTTACTCAAAGGTATATATTCACAACAGGTAAATTGTTCACAGCGGCGCAACAACCTCGTAAATAAAAATAAACACTACTTTAATATTTAAAAGGTTTACCTATTTCTTATGAAGTAAGCTTACGTGTAGTTTCAATTTTATTAATTCTCACGGACGGCCAACATCTCACCGGATGCTTTATAAGATGTAGTTCAAAAGGAAACAAAGTAAACGTTATCAATGTTTTTCTTTTCCTGAAGACATGCAGAATTCATTTCCATTACTCGATACACAAATAAAACAGATTTTGAAACTTTCGGACCTATTTTCATATATGAACTTTGTTGATATTATGTAATAGAAAGATTTTGGTCAAAGATATAGAAAACTCTGTAATATATGGCTTAAAAATCTTGGCATATCACCATGTTTGTATAAACAAGAATTGCATAATTGTAATAAGATGAAGCCAATCTTTAGTAGACTTTGGGATATCCTACAAGATGTGACGCGGTAAATTTTTACGTCGGTCACGATGTAGTTATTTTTGTTCTTGAAACTGAGCAGCTGATGAATATAAATATTAGTGTACACCAAGAATGTGCGATCCCTCCCTATGTACGCTAATTACGATTTCATATTCTTTGATAAAGCGCCAATAATGATTTCAAATTTCAACACTGAGAGAAGTTGGTCCAAACAAGCAACCTCGGACCCCCACATTGTTAAAAAAGCAGGTAGCAAATGAACAAAATTCACTTTCCACACATTTCACATTATTACACTATTACATCGATGCATATAACTGCAAATAACCATCAGCGTACTTGAGCGTACTCGTTGATGTGAAGTTCTGATTTTGGACGGATGAAGCGCGCATACACCTGCCGACACTAATACTTGATAAATTAATTTAATGACATTTCATTTTCGGTCTGACATAACCTGTTAAATTTTACTTGACCCCAACCTGTACCTGAGTGACATGGGCACAATAATTATTGATTGACTTTGAATCGTGACACTGGTTTGACAAGATTCCAACTGGCATGCAAAATAAAATAAAACAATTTCATCCGGATTTTATAAACCTTTTACGATTTGGTATGATACTGCGGATTTTCACTTAAAACTCAAATTTTACTCGACGATATACTTTTTGTGACTCAATTCCTATTTAATCGTCCAGATTTTGTCATTATCAACTCATTAGCATAGCGTTGTTGCCATTCTATTGTATGATTTCTAAATCAATATATTTAATCGCCCAAATATTTGTTGAATAGCGGAAATGCATAGAAATATTGTCTATCAATTTACGTCAATCAAGAATCAGTAATTTGCTGTGAATATCTACCAAAACTTTATCATAAATTGACATCGAAAAGAGCATTAATTTTAAACAACCAACAAAGGATTGATAACAGCACACGTGCGCAAATTTATAATTTGTAACTACAAGAGCAAAACATTTGCGATAATAAGTGAAACATAAATCTACATCAATAAGTCTGAATAACACTACAATAAAGACTAGAATATTTTCAGGACGGATTGACTTTTCCGAATAACCAAATGGAATCTCCATATTAAAAATTTGATATTGTATCTATATCACCAATTGAAGTTTTGGATCTTCACCTTTTTCAATTTATTGTTTTCTTTTTCGGACCCACCAATGTTACGCAGACACCTGACTCAATGCAAAACGACTTGGAGGACTCCAGCATGCGTTGTGGCGGAAAACTATATCATATTGGAAAAACATTAAACCCAAAAATTTCAGATCGAGTCGTTGTTGACAAATTAAAATTTTGTTAATCAGAATCAAATATCAACTCATAATATCAAATTTCTATTTAATTCAAATTATTGTGTTTCATTATCGACCTTATCTCGACCCACAACTGCTACGCTTTCACCTGAGTCAATGAAAAACGCCTGGGAGGACTACAACATGCATTGTGGCGGAAAACTTTATCATATTGGAAAAACATTAAATCCGAATATGTTGTCGCATTTTCTTCGTATCAATGATCTGAGATAACTTGCAATCCATTATGGGTTAATTTGTTATTGGAGATCAGTCAGAATCCTACAATGCCTAGCTATTATACACTGACGTATTTGGAAAATTAGCACAATCATATGTTTGAGAGAATGATTAAATTTGCGTGCCAACCAGGTGATCTGGTTATTATACGAAGGCACGTGTCAAATAACAACGCTCGTGAATTCTAATTATGTCATCCGAGTATGCATCCTTCTGGCTTCCGAACTGGTACATCAAAAAATCCATAAATTTCTGGTCGCGTCGCTATTGAGAAATTTAAATTTAGTTAATCAGAATCAAATATCAGACTCACATTTTAGAAATTGTTATATTGATGTTCTATTATTAATTCGTAAGAGCATTACTTGTAAAAGTAATTAGTTTTTCAGCTCTAAATAATTTCAGCTAATTTTGTTCCGCTGCCTTGAATATTGGCACTCTTTGAGGATTAAAATGATTTTGAATAACATAACAGCTATTTATACAACACTTTATTCAATTATTCTTTATTGTGTATTTTTGACACTTGTTATTTGCCATATAATAAATTGTAGTTTTAAACGAAATTGCGATGAAAATTGAGAAACATAAATAAATGACAGAGCAATAGCTGGGGATTTTACTATATCTGATAGACGGTCAGTGACATTAGTTGTCAAAGTCTCACTGGTCTCATGGTTACAACTGATTCAAATTTGGACTAGTTTGTGTTGGCTGTAATAATTTCACAATTAATCTTGTTTGTGGATTTTGAATCAACTTTAACTCTGTCGTGGTAAGTCTTTTCGAAAACGTTTCATGTTTTGAGCTTTAATATTTACGTAATACAATTTGAAATAATCAATCGTAATAACATGTAACGGTGCAAAACTTAAAACAAATCAGAACAAACTGCTTTTACACCAAACTCAGATACGCAAAATTTGTCTGGTCCACATTACTGAATTCAACACGGCAAGTAAGCACAGCCTTGCTACCCAATTTATTTGGCTTATAAATGTTTATTTTTAAAAAGCTAATTCATTTATGCTGTTGTATATGATTTTGAGGGAATATAACAAATTATACGGAAATACGAACCTTTCTAACACGTTGTCACACTTAATTCTCACTTTAATACACAATACAAAGCTTCTGTCACACCAACCTGATAAAAAGTATTTCTTTCAATTAGTCAATAAAACAACCAATGGCGTCGAATTTTACGTTTTCCACTCTTAGTCGTATTTGTATATTTGATTGTATTTTGTGAATTTCTCACAAGGAAGTGTTGCGTATATGATGAATGCAAAATTTTTGTTAAAACTTTAGTGTCTTCAGGGAAATCCAATATTTTCCAATTTTTCGGCGCGTTTAACAACTTCACTTTAACATATTGCAAATTATGCGGCAGTTTCTTTATGGAACGTTCAGATCATCCCAAAATATTAATCATTTCATTGCTCGGCTCGTAAGAAATGAGTTTTCATACCATGTTTATGCTTTGGATGAATATCTATTCTCAGTTGCAATAAGGTCTCACGAAAATGAATTTGACCCTTTGCACAAGCTTTAGTCAGTGAAATTAGTTTTTCAATAAAAAAAACTTTGCTATAATTCACCCTATTTTGAACAGTACAACAGTCCGCTCAATGTAATTTAAAATTGCTTTGAATGTTTATGTATGTCGCTTCTATGTGGGAATGAATAAATTCTGCAAAAACTAAAATTATGATTCCATCTGAATGAACCCAGCATATAATAAATTTGTGGCAGCGTTGTTGGCAAATGAAGTTTTGGCTGGATCATTAAAAATCCTCAACAGATTACCTATAGCTTGCCCTATTAAGAACAGCGTTACTTTGTGCTTGCAGACTTGTAAACGTCAACAATTTGTCAACATGTTAATTAATAAATTTTCATTTTATGTAGCCGAATAAAGAATTTCTAACATTTAGTAAAACATTCTCCAGCCTGTAATAAATCTCATATTTCCCATTCAACTAGCTGCTTACAAATCATTTCCGAGTATGGCAACCTACATTTCCAGCAATTGTTCTGAAGAATAGTTCTAGCTTAGCTGGAGACAATTCACTCAAAAGTCGTTCCAATTCGGGAAATCTTTGCATAGTATTTTGATCAGTATAGTCCTGTTGACGCGTACAGTCGTATAATGTTGGAAGTAATGTACGGCTGTACATTTCTGAAATCGTAAACTAATGAACTTTGAATCACGGTAACCACCTAATCAATATTTTCAAGAACAATCTTCCCAGCCTACAGGGAATGCAAATACAAGTAAATACTTTAAGTAAAGACGCTTAGTCTTCCAGTGATTGGAAGTTCCAGTGTCTTAATTTTCTTGCCTATCCGCCTTCCTAAGTAAGTTCAACCTAAGTTATATTAAATGTTATGTCAGCCCCTCTTGAAAAAATTTATTGCATTTAAATTTGTAATGAAAATCATATGCACTCTATCAAGCTCCACTAATCCAATCTCTATTTGATGTTAGCGTGTTTTCTGCTGAAACATTAAAATCCGTGGTTTATATGTGTCGCGAAAATAAGTAACGGTTTGTGGTGAGGTTGGCTTGTCTCACGTTCCCCCGATTTCCACGCGCTGGAATCGGGCACGGCATGGACGCACCATGCGGAACGCATTTGATTTATACAAGAATGTGTGCTGGACACGAGGTTCAGCACACCAAATTCTATGTAGTAACGAGATCCGCCACCACCAAAACCATACACTCTCTTCCCAAGTCTTGCCGTGAGCAGATGTAAAAGCTACTGGCTGCTGCGGCAGCAGTAGCAGTAAAAGTATATTTGTTTGTGTGGCCAAGGGCCACTTGTGTAATTAAATGTACATAAATAAAGTCTTGTTGTTAATTGGGAATTAACCTTTGTCCAGTGTGTGTCAGCGTCATTGTTTTTATGTCAGCGTTGTTGGTCCTGTGATCCGAATCATTTCTGAGATGTAGTTAGAGTGGAAGTGGGCGTTAGTTTAGGCGGCACTGGGGCATACGGCATCCCCACAGCATCATTAACCTTATCTGGCAGACCCGTTTCCCGACAATATGAATGAAAAGGTACTAGGTATGTAACAAATCGCTTTTTCTGGTGCATCAAATTTCAATGCTGCTTATTAGCGGTGAAACTTGACTAAACACTAAACAACTATTTATCGATGCTGACGTATCAGATGAGGCCAGTTAATGTATCTGGTCACGAATTAAGATTTCCACTTTTACGTTGATTTTGGTCATAACATAAGCGTCGTACTATAATAATTTTAGCTAACTAATTAGAGGTGATCAAAGCGTACATAATCTCTACGATAATAAAATACATGAACATGAGATGGATTGCTGGGTGTGATCTGGGCAGAGATAAACTCATCAGTTAAAAATTTATTATAACTTGAATTTATTAGGTGAATGCCAATACTCCAAGAAATCATTTTGAAATGAGTTCCACGTACAGGATTACTACCACCTAAAGGGGCATCAAGAAACCGCAATTCAATTAAAATACCATGTGCCGTTAACGTTAGGAACAGAAAATATTTCATATATTATGGATTTATTTTGCAAGGCTAACTAGTGTTAATGACTGCACGAAAAAAATGCAGCTAGATGAGAGACAATTAATTTTCATACTGCAAAAATATTAGCATAAAATATACACAGATATATATACAGAATGCAGTGATGCATTGGCGACTATATCACCAACATTATTCGCAATTTGGTGAAAATAACCAAATTATGATTTAGAATACTGCTCAGCTGATAATCCAGATTATTTCATCCTTCTAACTTTTCATGACCCTTCTGTGCGGGATCTAATATTATTTTGAGAACAATGGGTTCTGAATAAACACGACGACGTCAAGTCGTTCGTAAGGTAATACAATTATATATACGCATTTGTAAATGAAAGTTTTACGCAGATTGAGTCACATGTATAGGAACATGTTTAAGTTTAGGCGGGTGATTATTGTTACAATCGGACATTTTTTTGAGGGGATTGCTGGCGGCCAATTAAAGAAGAGCGTACATACCGAATTGGGAATTACTCTGAATGCATCCAGTGTGTCCTTGATTAGCATCATTGAAATGCAAGTAATGCAATTTCCGCAATGTGGTTCAATGTTTAACCAACTTTTGAAAACTAATAAAAAAGGTATGATTTGGAATACCCCTCTAGTATTAGGTAGCGTTAACGTTCTTAACAATCTATGATTAGGATGTTGCACACTTAACACACAAGACAATACAAATCGACAACCATCCATACGGGATACCTGCCCAAATAAAATCTTCGGATTATGGTTGATTTCGTTGACGGTCGCCCGAGTGTATGGTTTTTCACGTTGCAATTTCCTAGTGCTTCAAAATATCCGACCCCTTGTACTGGAATTATTGACAAGCATATCTGTATTCAATTTATTCCGACGTACTTACTTGTGTAGCTGTATCAACCGTACTTAATTAGTTAACAATTAAAAAGACTATACGTTACAAAATTAATGGCCACCTCTGTAACAGAAAATATGGCAATAGGCATGGTTAATGTTTAGCCATGTGGTAAATACAAATTGTGAAAATAATACATCACTCCGATATTTGTTGGATTGTTTGGATTTATATTATGCTAATATCTCACCATTATCGTGGCGTCGTTAATTTTGTGCTATTATAAATGTAAATAATAAAAAACGTGAAGATTACATTACGGTTCACACGACAAACAAATCGAACAATAGTAGAACATCCGTGTATCAAAAAATAGCTTATTTTTAAACAAGACACTCATTGCTTATATTTATATTATATAATACTCAAAAATTCAACTAAAGATCAGAAAGATTCCCGCACAGCCACCTGAACTAAAAGCGGCGGAAAGCTGTAAGCGAAATGTATTTTATGGCGTCAAAGTATGGAAGGATTAGTAGAATATCACCTGACCTGTTGTTTCTATCTATGCTCCAATTGCCACAAACTATAGCTATACACTGCTGACTATTCACTCATATGGAGAAATGTCCACATGTATGTGTTTAAAAATTGCTAATTGTAAGCTGACAAAGAGATTAACCAATGGTACCGAATTGTTTAATTTGTAATTGCAACTTGCTCTTGAAATTTAATTTTACATAAAATGTAAAAGCAGAAACCATCAATTTGATTTCGTGTTATGAAACATAAAAAGGATTGTTTAGCGATTAAATATTTCTCAATTTTTGGTTATAAACACGGTAACTACATACATACCAAAAGTAATAACCAAAGCTTTTTTATTCGACAGTTATCGGGATCTTGTACAAGATGTACAGGGAGTTACCTGCCGTTTTAATTAAATATTGTTCCAAGAGAATATGTGAATAAATAGGATTTTCTTGCCATTTTTGATCATCAACCACAGTGTAGCCTATTGAATGATCCGTACAATTAATGGTAATCTACCCGGACAGTTATTCAGCACCATTGATGACTTATAATATAACAAATATAGTTTCCTCCCATCTGCCTCATTACTACTGATTTCGCACTCTGTTAGTAATTTAGCACTCTACAATTGTTACACACAGTATGATATCAGTGTCATTACAGTTAATTGATAAAACTATTAATAATAACTATTAATAAAAATCGGTCATGCGGAGAATCAAGGAAATATTGACATTCAAGTGATCAGCTATCCTCTTTCATGTTTTCACGCCACTCCGTCATTTCAGAGAATTTAATTCTCGCATTATTCAAATAATGCCACCGGTTCAATGCGAAATTGAATGTACGTTGTCTATGTATGCCGGTTTTAATTCTGAGTGCGCATTAACAATTCAATTCAATTCAAGAGCCTTTATTGCAGACGTTTTCATCAATACAATACAAGATAAAGATTGATAAAGTCCATATGAGAGGAATAAGAGAAAAAAAAGACTACCAACTATACAATGGCAATGTAAAAAAAACGCAAAAAAAAACAAATTTTACGCGCAAATTATAAAGTATTACATATTAAATAATAATCTCTTCCATTATATTAAATTGAAGATTTTGTGAAGAAATCAGACTGAACAATAGCTTTGATTACACCATTTAAACTGTTTGCTAATCGGTCCAATAATGAGTATGCTGCAACTCTACGCACAGCATTAAAGTCCTTGACAGAGTTTTCACAAAACATTTTCGACGCACTGCTCCTTCTTCCATATTGAAACAGGATTCGAAATGCGTCATTATAGGCAACTTTAACTTTCTCAAGTGTGTCTTTCTTTATTGGAACCCACAAACTGCAGCAATAAATGGTGGAAAAATATGTGTTGAAAAGATATTTCTTAACTTCTCCTCTACAAGTCCCAAATTTAGTACTGATAAGATTGGCTCTACAGTAAATCTCTCTTCTGCGTCTACAAAGCTCGTTTACATCGCGCTCTCGGCAGGACACTTCATAGCCAAGGTATTTCACTGTTTCTACCCAGGATATACTTTTCCCACAGAATTTTACAAGCGGTCTCGTTGATTCATACGAGTAGTCACAGAAGCACATACACACCGTTTTTGAAGGATTGAATGTTAAGTTATGACTTGATGCAAACTTTTCACAAATACACAGAAGCTCTTTAAGAGCAGCAATACTTGTAGTTAATAAGCATATATCATCTGCAAAAATGGTGTGATTGACAATAACATCACCAACTCTACAGCCCAATCCAGACTGAGTCAGAGAAAGTGAAAGTTGATCGGTGTACACTGCGTAGAAAGTTGGAGAAAGTAATCCTCCTTGACGTACGCTATTTCTAACAGGGAAAGCTGGAGAAAGTCCACCCCTCCACCTCACAACAAACGTTTGCGTTCGAAACCAGTATTTGAGTAAACCAATCACTAATGGTGGAATACCTCTTAAACAAAGTTTCTTTAGAAGTATAAAATGATTTACTGTGTCAAAAGCTTTGCTGGCATCAAGAAAGCAGGCATAGACAGGTGTGCTTTTCCTCAAATAGTGATGAGCAATTTGCTTTACAGTGTAAACGGCCATTTCCGTGCCCACTCCCTTTTTGTAACCAAATTGGTTATTTGTCGTATGAAGTAAATGTCCATATTTCGCCAAGATCACTAGCTCTATGAGCTTAGAGAAAGCACTAGCAATGGCAATCGGCCTGTAATTTGAGCTTAATTTTTCATTTAATCCATTTCTTTTAATTATGGGCACTATTACCACAGTCATTACTTTCTCCGGTAAATATGAATGAGCGAACATGGAGTTAATTAAAACTGTAAGATATGGGACTAATGCCGGAGCACCAAACTTGTAGTGCTCAGCTTGCAAATCCTCAGATCCATAAGCTTTACCACTTTTCAACTTCTTGAGACACTCAAAAACACAGCCATGATCAAACCACACCTCTGCACAGTTCTGACTTCTAATATAATTGTCAACAAACACTTGATCGTCATTTTTTTGCTTAGCATTGAATAGTGTTTGATAAATATCCGCCCAATGCTTTCTCACTGCATTTTCACCGCACACTCCATCCATCTCAGCAGGTTCTTTCTTAGTATTGGAATTTCATACAAACACATTGCAAAGGAAGCGGCAATATGTTTATTTTCAAGTTCACCACGGCAATATTGTCAGTTATATGCTTTTTTCGTATCAGCAACGTATTACGATGCTGTCATTTTTCTATGATCGTTGTGACAGTGCTTACTTTTCAAGAGCAAAATGCGAAAGGATTTTGATTAGTTTGAGCTAAAAATAGAGAAATTACAAAAAACGAAATTATTTTAGTTTTATTGTTACTTAACATTAGCCATACTTTGTAAACAAATCTGATAAATTTAAATGAGCAGTTCCATATCATCACTTACAACTTGGCTTTCTAAATGTGGACAAAAACTATCACAAAATCCAGTAGAATTTTCGGTATCCACGCTAACGAAAATGGTGATCGAAGCGTAAATATTATATCTATTGGGTTATTGACTGGTTGACCAAGTTTATGCATACTGATAGAAGCGACTGGGTTTTAGAATGTATATTCAACATTAATATTGATATTTCTGAAAACAGAAATTGGACCATTTAGTGAAAACTGGAAGTACATATCGTTCATTGGACTGTAAGAATTTTTCTGGAAAGGCAAACTGGAAAGGCATATGCTTGAGTTGTGATTACCATTGTTTACTGTATACAGTACGCATTTAACGCTAAACCTCCGAGCGTACACATCCATGGAAATTTTAAGATTCTCCTGGTATAATGCTAACATTTTTGTGAAATCTGACAACGAGACTGATACATAAGGTTAATCTTATTTTAAACGAAATCATCGAACGTAGGCCAAGAACATTGTCGTCGCCGACATCAATAATAATTTTGTTAGAAGTATAATGTTTATAAACATTTTTCAGAAAGTTCACAAACATATTTAAGACGTATTTGGAATATTCAGTTTACCCGATGCTTTGTATACATAATAACTTGATTGGTGTTAAATGGTACGCAAACATACTTAGCAGATTAGATAAAAAGGTGTGTAAGCCTTTGCGAATATTAGTAAAGTTATTTAATATTCCAGTATTGCGATCAACAAAATTCGATAAAAATGTCCTCAATATAATCCAGCAAACGATACCACTTCTAGAAAACGGACTGACTATCTATAACGAAAGTAATGTTTTACCTTCTGCTCTGTAAATTACATCAAGTATCAACGCAAAATGAACATGTACTGATAGGAGCGATGAACTATTAAAATCTGAAAAAATCTAAAAATGATTTTTTATAAGTGGACTTGAAAGCAAGTATACCGTTATGATACATTGCAATGCCATAACACTGTAATTGAAGCCGCGATGATGTTTATGATTCGCTAGGTTCGATGGAAGGTTTCGTTCAATGGTTAGTACAACAAGTAGTGAGAAAACTCATTTTAGCGTTTGGAGTGCAAACTTTGAACATACAGATAAACTAATGAAAGCATTCCCACATACACTGAAACGCTTCTCAAATTATCAATTGTTCAACAATCTAGGTTAAGTTGGCAAAAACCTCCATATATTTCTATTAATGCGTTTTGCTAGTGCATTATCCGAATAATTAAATTTAAAATACTCATCTTGTGGACTGTAAGATTTGTGCATTTATTGTTGAATTGTCGGTTGAATCGTAAAATTAAATACTTGCCATCCTCAGCAATTTACGTTCACCTATTTGTTTTAAACATAGGAAAGAGCTTTGATTAAAGGAATAATTGAGTAAGGACAATTGACACATGTTTCGCTAAATGCAAAAGCGCATGTGAAAATAGTACTTCAGCAAGAAGTTGATAGTGCAATCAAGAACCACATTTCTAATATTTAATTTTACCTACTTTCTAGGACATCGCGCCGTCAACACTTTCTAAGCAGCATCTGAGAATTATACATCAACAAGTTGTAAGCGATCAGTTCAAGTCGAAAGATGTGTGTTGTCAGAGACGTTGGGTTGCTGTTGAATTATTCATGATTACCTAAATCCCTCTAGTAATGACAATTAATTTATATTCTCATTAACAGTATTCGAGGACGCCGTATAGAAACATTACAAAAGTGTCCGGCTAGTTATTTGGCTCAAAGAACGTTTATGTAAAAGCAATATTAAAGTAAAGGAAATGCTTTAATCATCTAGAAAACTCCGTGTTTGATTGATTTTCCGTCTATTCTTTCCTTAAGGCAGGCGGCCTGGTCTGATGGCTAAGGACTGGGACTTAGGACTGGAGGAACCGCGTTCGATCCCACGTTGAGGAGGATTCTCTTTGCTTCCAACCTAAGGCCTGTCGGGCAGTCTAGAGGGGAAAAGAGGTGTCGAACCGACCTCTAGCCAAAACGGGTACAGTGGGTGATGACTCCCGCCCCAGAAATCGGAGTAATACCTCTCAGACTGTCGCGGGGAAACCCATAGTTAAGTGAGTAGTTTAGAGATATGGACCTTGCGTATGTGTAAGTCGATCTCTAGGAACCTGGGGTAATGCCTAATTAGAGTAAAGTCTACTATACGATATTGTGTCTGCAGTAAAGTCAATAAATAAAATTAAATTTGGATGTGCAGCATAATTTAAATACTACATGGCCAACGATACAATTTAGCAGTTTCTCGTGCTGTTATTAAAAATTATCAGTATGTCAATTTTTAGTGCATTATATAGTAATTTAAAATGCGTATTGAAAAGGTACTGCTTGCACGAATTGCATGTTGTTTCATTGAGCTTTAATTTGAAAGCGGCTAACGCTAATAAATAGATTCGTACCCAATTTTGATTTATTTTACGTAAAGATGTAAAGCTTCTAAAAGAGTCATGTGGCTAATTTATATCAGCTGGTTTCGTATTTGTTCCAGTGGCAAAGTTGGTGCACGTTTCATGATCAATTTCACTCCTAAAAATGTTAAATATCTGTGGTTAAATCAGTATCACTCATGATCCATCATTGAATTGCCAAGATTTAAAAAAATTACTTTTGTTTGAATTTATGGCAATTTTTAAAGGATTTTGGAGGTTGACGGAAAACTCTTTTCACATTTCATGTTAGGAGAACAGGAAAATCGTAAAAGGGTTGCTGATCACTTTAATGACACTAGTTAATATACTGCTCCAATGACCATATTTCCAATATCATGTTTTTCTTTCCACCAGTTCGTCCTCAGTTCAGTAAAATTAAAGAGCATTGAATTTCTACGAATATTTATGGAAATTAATTTACAAAAGTATTATTATTAACTGTCGTATCGTATTATTAACTATCGGATCTTTCAAGGGAAGCAATACTTGCAGTTAAATGATATAATGGTAAACATTTATTTATCGGTAAGTTCAGTTTGTTCGAAATAATGAGAAAAACTTTTAGCTGTAGTTCAATGCCAGATTGTAACGATTCAAGACATTTGGCGAATATTGTGCAAGTAGGTTTATTGAACTCACAAATGAAGTTGACGGTTGGTACATGTTTTAACTTGAAGTGTAAATAAGAATATATAACTAATCCTTCGTATCGCTAATTATAAGACGGTTAGACATTGTCGCCGGTAATCAAAACTGCTGTTGATAATTTGTTTAACACACTGCCTGCAAGGGAAATAATATAATTTGTGGACTGAAAAAAAAAGCGCACGCAATTGAAGAACGAGTTTATGTTGTTCAATTCTGCTGATTTTATTTTGCATATACTCATGTTTGAAATGTGATAAATAGTGGAATTTTTTTCTTTGTTAATTAACCAGATTACTTTTGTTTCTTTTTATCTGTCCATCGGCCAAGGAGTTCACCTAGTAGCCCTCAATCCCAGAAATGACTACTTTATTCATCATGACGTCCAAATAATACATGTTTTGTTCAATTTATTTGTTTCAAAAATTATTCAATAGAGTTTTCAGGCATTGAAAAATCTGCATTGCTGAGTAACGGTTAAAGTTATCTTCTATTGTTGAAGTCTCTGAAAGGTAATGCGTGGAGTTACACGATTTACGAAGATCTCTGTGCTGAACACAGATTTAAGTCTAAACTCTCTTAATCGATAATAAGATGCACATTTGTCGTAATAGCTAAGAGTAACACTTCTTCAACTAATCTAAGTTTACCTCTACAACGGACGTCTTTAGCTTCCAAGCCATTAGAAGGGAAATCGCCCCTTTTGTGAATATTTCAACTATAACTGCCAATATAATTTTATTTTAATTTCTCAAAAGAGTTTAATACATGAGTAGTAGAAATCACCATGTGTCTAATTTTAATTATGCTAGTCATACATTTTTTGCATGAGGCATTTGATTCATGTATTTTTCCTGAGTCTGGAACTTTGTGCAAATAGTACTACTTGTAAACAAAGAGCCGACTTAGGAACGTTTCTAGCAGTTACTTGATCAGGCGAACGTCAGTTCTTAGTAATCAAATTGAATTATTACGTGATGTGAATAAACCAATTGTGGATGGGACGGTTAAAAAATATTTTGAATCTAAGTACCCCAAGTACCCTAAGTAATCTAAGTAAGTAGGTTCGTGTTTGTGAAAGCTGAGGAGTGACAGTGCAGTGAACGATTAAAGGTTTCATTGAACTCCATAATTGCAGGGGAAAACTTGAGAGTACCAAACAGATGGAAGAGGATGTATTAAATGTCGTGAAACAGAACATAATATTTGACTTTTTGTAAGTTCGGCGTCCAATTAAATTTTTGCAATGGCGTGTTTGGTTATTATAGAAACAGATCTGTAGTTGCTATTGTTTGCGGTTTTGTAGAAAAACGGGATGAATAAAGGGGCTTAGGAATAGAATAGTGTCATATCAGGATTTATGAAACGATGAAGAAATTAATATTTTTTGTGTTAATTCATTTTAAATGTATACATCTCAAATGTTACTTCATACGTGGAATTAGTTTTAGTCTCTTCAAACTAAAAACATTTATTGTTTTAAAGATTACCATAAAATTTACCATGAAGGATTTAAATAAAATTCCTTAACTCATTTGATTCGTTTCCTGGTAGTAATTAACTTATGGATTGCTGAAACTAAAATAGCTTTTAGAATCTTTTAACAAACTAACGTAGTTGTGTGCAGGTGCCAATGAAATAGCATGTCTAAACGTCGATAGCTGAATACCAGTGAGTTCGAAATATTTTAAAGTTTGAGATACACCTTCAGTGTCTTGCAGGAGTTTGTTGCGAAGTTGAGTGTTTAGTCGTTAGTTGCATTCGTAAATTGCTTTTTACAATTCAATGCATCTTAGCAACTGTTTATATTGTGATACCATTATGCCACCAGGGAGAACATGCAACGCCATATTAACAACAAGAGTTTCAGATATAATTGACTTTGGATTTGATTGATGTTTTGTTCCGAAACTTGAGGGTTAGTGGATCTAATTACCCTGTTCGAGTTGCAATGATTATAGCATTGCATATTAAAGTTCATGTTGCTAGTCTCTCTAATTCGTCAATAGCTATTCATCAAACTGTTGTCATCAATATTTTCTAAAAGCTCTTAACTCTGAATCTATTAGAGGATGAAATTAACTTTGCACTCTCACATAATGAGTCCATGAGACAATTAACTGCCCTCCTTATTTTTCCCGAGATAAATTTATTATAATTAACAAACAGGTTGCTAATCTCTGGATGCGGTATGCTTTCTGCGTGGCTTTTATCAGAGCCACAAAATGTATATGTGCATACATATGTGGAGATAACGTTCGTTCTGTTGCTGCATCAATCGTGTACAGTTTTTAGGCGTGCGTGTGGGCACCACAGAATTAGCCGTAGTCACAATTCCTGCGACACATTTGAATAAATGTTCATTACCGTTGTTACTCTCCTCATAAAACGAATCAAAGAGATAGACTGAAGTAACTTCCACTATTCAAAAATAAAAGTTTGTTGTAACAAAGTACATGCGTCAATAAACAACAAAGTACAGAAATGTCGATAAACGGTTTGCGTTGTCAGGTGAATAATGCTATGGGCAAGTCGTAAGCCCCGGATACACACATAACTATCGCCCACGTCCGCTAACTACTTCACAGAAAGGTTCGGATCACAGGACCAGAACGCTGACACAGTTGACAATTAACAAAATTGACTTTATTTTGTACATCTAATGGAAGGGCCTACGGCCCGGAAACAAATATAGATTTACTGCGACTGCTGCCGCAGCAGCAAGTAGCCTTTTGTTGTGCACACGGCCAATCTGGGGAAGAGAGTGACTTGGTCTGGTGGTGACGGAGATCGCTACTACATAGAATTTGGTGTGCTCGACCTCGTGTCCAGCACACATTCACATGTTAATCAAATGTGTTTTGCATGGTGCACCCATGCCGTGCCCAATTCCAGCGTCTGGAAATGAGTGGAACCTGAAACAACAATTAAATGAATACGGATTCCTTCTGCCTACATAAAGGCTTATTGCTGCTACACGGTTAATTGTTTTTGACAATTATGTAAATGATCCATTAAGGTGGTCATTTTATACCTATTCTCAAGAATACCTATCGCACTGCTGTTCCCAACTTTTTTCCACCGATTTTGTTGTTGTAACCAAAAATTGATAAAGCAACGCATTCCAACCTACGTGATTATTCTTGCATCGTTAAAAGAAAAAAATCGGTTATCCTAATCATGTAACTACATTTCCTAATACAAAATTTAATAATACAAGTTGATCATAATGGTAACGTTTTTGTATATCACCACCAAATAATTGCGCCTGCCGACGTATTTTGATAATACGGTAGTTGCAGATATTTGTGAAAGGAAGATGGAATCCTAGTGTATGAGACAAATGTTTTCTGCCTACGAATGACATCAATGAAACTTTTAAATCGACGAGAATTGTATTTGTAATAAGGTGACCATTTTTCTTGTGTCAGCCGTTCCTTTCGTATTGACTGCAAAAATTGTCAAGTTAATTCAACCCTTGGCGCATTTGTCAAAATGAGCGATATGTAGACAGTTATTGTTTTTCGAAGAAGCCATGGGTGGGTTAAAGGGACGCATAAATAACAATAGAACAGTTATTTTTAATTTCTCATGAAAATCTGTTCAAATCATTTCAAACCAGATTGACAGTCTGAGATTGTTCAAATTCGAAATTACATATCTACAAAAAAGTAGTTCATGTTGAAGCAGGAGGCCAATCGTACGCGGCGGATAAAACTAATTCATTCAATTTAAAACAGATGGATAGAGGAGCGCATGTTGTGAAGAGTTTTAAATAAACTGTAAGTAATAAAACGTATGGAAGATACAAGCAAATTTGCAAAATTCTGTAACACTAGTACGTCATACCATTGCATTTGTGACGACAATGTCGATAGCTAGTGGTTAGGTACATCATAGCCTTTATTCTTTGGATGCGGTTTAAATTTTATACTAAATAAAACAACTATTGTAATTTATAACAATGGCTTTCATTTTGTGTCCCCAAATTGGTTTTCACCTAATTCCCAATGTCGGATAATCGCCAATATTTAACTGTAGCCACAACATGCCTACCTGTTATAATTAAGGTACCTCGTGATTTTTTGTTGCATTTAGGTTTGCTCATTCGTTATAACAAAATGTTTTGCGCTGGGAATGAGCGAGTCATATAATTTCGTTTTCACAACACAGGATCACATTCATAAAGCTTATATAGCATGAGGGAGGACTAGCAATAGTTTCTAGAAGATATCTGGCTTCATCATAAAGCAATATATGCAGTTTTCGTTCGAATTATCATAGCCTATATTTAGATTGTGAAAAGCATAGAATATTTGGAGGAAGCGATTACAATCATCAGCTTCATCCACATACTAGTCGAGATGTAAAAAATCCCATGTCACATTTACGTTGAAGTACTAATTTGTTAACATTCTCGATCGCGAATCATAATTTTTATACATTTATTCACTAAGTTGAATTATTTTTTTTACAAATTACAATTGATTATGAGGAACGTTAAATATTGACTTTTAAAACACTTACTTAACGGAAACATTTTTGATCTATTTTCAGTGTCAAAACTGCGCTTGTATTACATATGAACGGCGCCAAAATGAATTATAGTTACTAACGAAAAAAGTGCTAGAAATCATTGATGCTAGAAATAATTCTTGGTGACAAATTTTTGTGCGCAAGTTTTATACACTGATTTTAAACGCCATTTGAAATGGTTCATATAAAACCTGGCGCAACCGGACATGGGTTATATTTTCGATTGAATAGCATTGTCGTCATACTTAAATGAAATATTAATTCCGCCAAACGATATTGCCAAGTTATTTTCAAACATTACAAACTCATTATGTTGGGTCAAGGAGTAATTTCCCTGCAAGAAATATTCCTCGTTGGAATAATAAGCTGTACTTTCATGCAAATAATATTTGAAGTTTACAAGGTACTTGCAGCCACCTGTTTCCTAAAAAACAATGCAACGGAAGAGCACAAAGTGCACCGGTCATTTCGTACAAGATAAAAGACTGACAAAGAAACGAATTTATCTCAACTAACAATAAAAATAAGAGCAGTTGTAGTTTTTCTGTCTCATTTATGGATATGGTATTCTATCATGTTTCGATGCGTTGCGGAGCCGCTTCCTTTCCTGTCTCGTTTATTTAATTAGCTTACTTAGTCAATAGCTGGTCATTTACTTGACCAGATCTAATACCCTAGCTCTTACATACAAACTATTGCAACTGAATCGCATATGCAGATCAAGCCAACGTATTACACGTTATTGGCACATTCCACGCCGTTATCTATACATGTCGTACGTGGGCCTCGCATTTTAGATTTGAAGTTATTATTTTTATACATTATTATATTTACTTTCATTACTTTCATTTACTCTTTGAACTTTAATTTCATCGGAGAAAACCACTCAGAATACGTTTCCGACTAGAAAGGTACAACGCGTGATGCCAAAAGGGCAGTGTACCATAATCTTTGAGGTCGACTTGCAGCATACATAAATTGTGGCAAATATAGTAGCCTGTAGATAATTAAAAAAGGACACGTAAAATTTTATCTGTAATCAATCTAACCATAATAAATGACAAAATTCGTTAATAAATCTTGATTTTACCAAGCTTTCTTATCGCAACCTAATTTGCCTTTAGGCTTTCAACATGTCTTTGTCGAAAGTAGTTATCTATAAAATTGGGGTCTACCAACGAAACGCTTTTCTACTGCCGTCATTAAAACATTTAATCCTGCAATTTTTTTTAAAAGGAGTGTCACCAGTCTATTAAGAAGACACAAAGTACAACAGTTGCAAATACGGAGGTCATCAATCTTGCTTTAATATGAGATAAAGTAGCACTAAAAACTGTACAAGTGACGTATAGATGCTTCACATTTAGGATGAATGTTAGGATGGTGATATTAAGCTAATAATTTCTGATTGCCAGGTTAATCTGAATCTTGTATAAATTGCTGTTGGCTGATATTAAATCGATTACATAATGCATGTTGGGAATTAGAATGGTACCAGTTGTCACCAGTTAGCGAACCAGTGGTTTTAATTACCTTTCGTACTTCGTCAAGTTCTTTTTATAAAACTGTTTCCTAATCATTCAAAATGTCAATAAATTACATCCTGAGCATACAAGATAACAATGACCGTTAAGCAGAATGAGGATACCAAGTTTAACCCTTTCCACAATATACCTTAGAGGCAACACAAATAATACGCAACCAAGTTGCTGCCCATTGTCACATTCTTACGTCAACACTTGGGATGATCTCTCACATAAGATAATTCACTCCACAGGTTTGCCTGACGAATCAAATATTTGAGCTTAGTTAGTACTCGGTGAAAGTCTTGTTTGAAATTCAAGTATGAGTCGTGCCTATACTTACGGGAAATCTTGTGTCGAAATCTGTAATTTGAAAACTAACTTGATGTACTTATATGTTTATAATATTGTAAAGAAGAGGGATAAAACGAGTTAAGCGATCAAAAAATTTAATCTTCTGAAGAAATCAGTTCTCAGTGAATGTCCAAATAACTTCAATATTGTTTTATTAATTATAGATCAGATAAATTGTCACAAGACTAACTATGACAAACAATTCGTCTCTTGTCTACATGAAACCCGCCAAATTCAATATTCTATACAACTAACCGACCAGCATATCGCGGTTGAAGCTGCAACAGAAGAAACATGCATTGAATGTGCACAGCAACAAAATAAACATGCATTGAGTGTGCATTACAACATAAGAAACATGCGGTGAAAAGTGCACAGCCACAGAAGAAACATGCTTGCCGTAACTTATGCATTTTGGGATGCATGTTTCTTATGTTGCTGTGCACACTCAATGTATGTTTCGTTTGTTGTTGTGCACACTCAATGTATGTTTCGTTTGTTGTTGTGCACACTCAATGCATGTTTCTTCTGTTGCAGCTTCAACCGCGATATAAACTTAGTAATCACATTTCCGACAATCACTATTCCTGTTGTCTGAAATTATTGAAGTATTAAAGTATCTATACATGTATGCACTTCAACATAAGTTTCGAAATTAAACAATGTTTCTTAAACAAACCTTTAGTAATTTTGATTCCCCGTTGTATATTGTATAATTGCGCATTTTTCATAGTGTATACAGCAATAAGGGTTTCTAAGATTTCAAACGTTGATTTTAAGATAATCTATAAATGTTTCTTTGAAAGTAAGAACTAATAGTTAGATTTTGTCTCATATTCCCACCGCATCAAATTCTGTAAATACTGTTCATTAGAGTTACATTCAATTATGCAGCAAAAATAATAAAATGTAGTAAATGGCTAATGTAAATGCAAAGTCAGAAACCACGTTGATAATAGAACATTTTCTGTTCCCCGTGATAGTTTAGCTTTTCGAATTCATTAAGTGTTTCCACTTACAAGTGAACTGAAAGAAGTGGCGACTGGGAAACTGTCAGTGAGTGGATGTGAAATGAGCCGGCGATGCATTTAGTGACAGATTATATACCTCGGAAATATTAAAAATCTCGGAGATCAATGTTACTACGGATTTCAAGACCATAAGAAAAATTGTGCATATAGCGACGCCATAAGTACTATTGCCGGCGTTGTGAACATATACAGAAACATCTCCGTACTTTAAACTATAAAAAATGACTTCTATATTATTGCTCGATTGCATTGCACCTGATCTGTCGGAGCTTCTACAAGACGCTAACCAGCACCGGTTTTTGGCAATGTAGGTGCTGATATTTCGCCGAACTGTTGCCGAACTGTCAATCCGAGTGTTTCACTCTCGCGACATCGATATATTATACACATACGGTTTTAACCTACAATATATTTAGATTGGATGATTATGCGCCAGGAAAGAGTTAACGAATAAATAAGCACATTTTTTGACATGCATCGCTTGTCTTCAATTTTCTTTAACAAAATAATAAATTCCATTTAGTCCTATCGGAAAAACGTTTAGCCTGGTTAGCCCCAATAAACAATTCTGAATGTTGATACAAATCCTGCGTTTCCAGTACCGCAATAAATACATGCGTGCTGATTAGTGTGAATTTATTATTTATTGGTCGAACTTCCATTTAAAATTTAGTCACAATACAAAATGGTCAGAATTACCGTCAAAGGGTGGTAAACGCTTAATAATCAAAGCACACTGGTATACGATGCGATCTCATGTCGTTGGATTCCAGGGGTGGAATCATTTGCCACATAACTAAACTTATGCAACAACATGCCGCTCAACGTTTCCTTTGTAACGTAATCATAACGAGTCGTTCTCCCAAAAATGTTATGCAAATACCAGTGACAATCATGAGTGCAATCCATCCATTGAACAATGATATTTTTCATGGCAAGTAGAAATTAGCGGTTACGCTGCTCGTTGCATTCGAATGATGTTTTGTCGAAACAGTTTTGATATTAACAAAAGTCGACAACTTTCCATGGATAGTATGGGAAAAAAATTGAAGATAATTTAGTATTCATGATCATTCCGATTTATGGGACGCACATGAAAAAATACATGAAAATATCCAAACAAGTTGGTTGATTTGGGCATCGAAACACTCAATCTTAGCCAATTGGATGTTTAAATTAGCAGTAGATTGTTGTCCAGCAGTATCCAAAATATTTAATTGTTTGAAATCTGGATTACTTTGTGTAGGATCTAAATTTTCATAATTGGTTTAGCTCATAGATTTTGTATCACCATTAACTTTAAATAGGCGAGACTTCTAACGATCCATGTTTTGAGTTGTAATACACAATGTAACTTAAAACCTTCTTGCAGCCAAAACTGATAAGCGTCTAAACTTTCATGGAATATGGTACATTCTACAGAAAATGCGTAATATTATAATATGCTATCTTATCACATTTTAAAATTTGCATATAACATCACACTAGTAAATATGGATGGAAACCAGATGGAAACGCGTTCCAAAATAATTTTTGATTTAGACAGTAACGCAATTGTTGGCGTCCAATTAAGCATTTGTCATTTTTTGATCATTTATTTTGATCCCTGATTTTATTTTGTGGATTTAAAGCAATGTAGTATTACGCAAATGTTAATTTCAGTTCAAACTTTAGTATATTTAGTATTTGCAGAGTAGTAAGTTGGCAAGTTTTCTACACTTTTAACGAATTTATTCTGCAACTATCTTTTTCTGATCTGTTGACAGATTTTATACTTTCAATGAATGTCTATCCGCGGAATCTGGTGTAGTATGACTTTGGATTAAACGTACAACTCAAAGCGCCAATTGTAAACAAAAAGTTACTTTAAGTTACAAGGCTTATTGCAATCTCACTGGCTAAATTACTTCTGCTTACAAGCCCTAACGATGAGAAAATTTTGTCGGGATGCTTACAGAAACTACATCAGCGTTTACTGTAAACTTGAACCACTTTTCCTCCCACATATCAAAGTAGTCTCACAATCCACTCTCCAGTATTTTAGAGAATGTCTTATACAACCAGGCTCTGTTCTCCACATAAGCCAGAAATACATTTCATCTCTTAAAAGGAATTCGGGGATCCGAAAATATTAGTACCTTTCGGATTCACTTTTGGTTTGATAGACTGGATTTAGGTATTCTATTATCAACTACTTCAGGCAAATCAGTTCATGAGTAAGGAGCAGCTGGGCTAGCAATTATACTAAAACTGGCATTTATTAAGTGACAAAAACTGTACTACCTGATACTGTGTGCAGTATATCTGTTGATATGATCTGCTTTTCATTCGAATGCTGTGTTAGCTCATTTACGTCACGTAAAGAAAATTATACATTATGAATTCTGAAAACGTCAAATGCAATCCGCAATCCACTCTTCACAAAGCATCTCAATCGCAAACCCAAACATGGCCTAATTCTGTTGTGCGTTACCCTATTAAATGTCAAGCCTGTCTAAAACTTTGCCCGTACACGGACTAGCGATCAAAACAATGACTTGTAATATTGTAGTGGGTTTAAAAACCTATTCAAATTAAAAGCATTAAATTCTTCGGGCATATTGCCGTTAACATAGCATAACAGCGTCCCAAGTAATCTCTCAATTACATACATTACATTGTCCATAGTTAACAAGACATTTCACTCCACTTTCAACTTCTAAATGTTAATCAATTAATACTTTGGGTTATTTGCATACTTAATTCAGCTGGGAATAATGGACAAACGAGTTAAAATATTAAACTCGCGGATTTAATTACGTCTCGTATTAAGCCGCTCATCCGTTTTTCAGTTGGAAAATGATGTTAACATAGTCGCAATAGATACGTTTGCTGGTGTGAATATACCATAATACTGAAGTGAATACTGGTGTGAATATACGCAGTAGTCCACCAGACTACTGCGATATCGTGTATAGCTTCGTGGTGGAACTCTACGAACGAAATCTCAAAAAATAGCTAAATGTTTCGTTGAATATCTAATGCTACATTTCCAACCGCGAAGCGATTTTCATCCGATAAAATGCAAAAGCGTGCTTAACTCGCAATTCCATGCACTTTGCTTCTTCTCACGAAATTAATTATCTCTGGAATCAATATTTCCGAAAGACTTACCTCACGAAATTATTTAGCTCGCGAAGCGAATTTTCTCAGACGACAATTATCCAAAAGAAATAGAAAAAATATTGATTGCAAAACATTATACATAATACTCTTGGGTATTACGACACGAGCTTCCCCTTTCAAACTACCTACACAGCTTTCTGCTGCAAGTTGTAGCCAACAATTCTATTCGTCGCAACTGTACTGCAAATGTATTCTACTGTAACGAGAATTGCATAGCGCAACTGAAAAGCATTCAACCATGAAGAAAAGCATTTACTCACTAATCTCAAGTCTCAATTTGATACTGACGACGGCCAAAGTTGATTCGGAAGCAACCAAAGATAATAAATTCACTATATCCGGAATGGATGTACCGAAGACAGACAACTGGTGGACGCAACGAATCAGTCCCAGTACTATTGTGCTCTCGAATCCATTTGCAAAATCGGAGGAGAACAAAGAATATCCGTATATTGCAAATATTGGAAAGATGACTGAAGCAATTGCTAACTTGAATTGTTTCGTGCTGGTGGACAATTATCGAGGTATTGATATATCTGCCGTGACACCATTGGTACTACGACGACTGCAAGTGGCCATCTTGCAAGTTGCTAACAAGACTAACCCACATGATTTGCTATACCGAGATCTAAATTTGCTATGGGTTCCCTTTGGGAGTGTGGCAAGAAACGAGACGACACAGAGGCAAGGACCCTATGTCGACTGTTTGAAAGCCCACACATCAAAATACTTTGCCAGAAACACGTTTGGTTCTGACATATTCAAAATAAGGGAAATTTGTACGCGACTGGATATCTTTCGCTATTCTGCATACACGAAACCTTGGAAATGTCGGGTACAGATTGAAATGTACCCGGTGTGGTTCCTGACATCGCAAATGCCGGCTACTTTATTTCGATACAATGTCTCTGACAAGGAGGCATTGTTCAGCTTAACTGAGCCATCCAGCGTTTCGCAAGTCCATATACTATTTCTCAAAGTGTCTCGTTGGACTTATAATTTTGACTTGATTTCTTGGCAACTGGCACATATTAGGAAACGGCCTGAAATTTTCGAATTTGAATATGATCCCAATATGCATACAAAATATTTTCTGTATTGCGGCTGAGGTTACAACAGTGATTCAAAATGGTATACACGTAATAGGATATGTTCTAGGGAGGCAAGGTGGTGCAGTGAGCAGCAAACCTGACTTACGGCCACTGGTCACGGGATCGAATCCCGGTGCCGGCCCCCCAAATCCTTCTCGGCTCTGTGAGTGCTGCGTGCAGCCTGTACGGGGAAGGTATCCTGGGGAGTCTGAGTATCACAAGGGAAGTGGTTATCAACTACCAGGGTCCTCGCAGAGTGTCCGTTCTCTGTTAGAAGAAGAGTCGCCGGTGGAAGATAAGCACTTAAATGAGCTTAACCGGTATCGACTATAAACAGAAATTTGATTTTTTTTGAATAGGATATGTTTCCGATATTTACGAGTTTGAGCCTTGCAATGATTGTAAAACGGGTTTGTTCCAAGACCATCCTCTGTACAAACAAAAGCTTTACGATTTAGAGCAGCTGCCTTTAACGGTATTTCCAAGACGATCCACAAGGCAGGAACGTCTCGCATTTTGGGATCTCCAGCAATTGTGGGAAAATAACTTGAACCATCGGGATTTTGCAAAAGTGATGGCACATATTCTTCAGTGTGATACCCATTGGTTAAATGGCGCACGTACAGGCAAGTCATTATTAAGTACACATGACAAAGTTTTCCATGCGCTGGCACACTTGGTCCAGACCATGATGAGCAATTTCACATTTAGGATTTTCAAAGCCGGTTTCACTGAACTAATCTGTACCAACGGTCGAAAGACTTACGAAACGTTTCTTTACGGGATTTATACGGATTTGGCCAAAAGGACAGTAATGGAAATTGGTGTGGATTCATTAGAACAAAGTCTCTTCAAACCATTACATTTGCCAGAGCGGATAACCAATGTCGGTTTTGTCAGCTGCGGAGGGTATCGGGGCAAGCGATCGCTGGCTTTTTCAGAGTTAATAAACGTGTATCCCGCAAGTGTTTGGATATACATGGGAATCTCCAGCTTTATGCTATTGTGGGCAATTAAGAAATGGGTTCGCATCCGCGGCTTGTGTAACCTGGAGCTTATTGGAGTTATGAAAGTGTTTGTTGAGCAAGGTGATCCGTTTCGACAGCGTGTCATTGACAATAAAAATCTGAGGCTTCCTATAGGCTTGTTTATGCTCATGGGAATAGTGCTGAGTAACGGTTACAAAAGTAGCAACGTCTACAATATCATTGAACAACGAAACCCAATTCCATCTAAAGATTTCTCGAGCTAGTCGCCAACAGTTTTACCACTTACACGAGAACAGCAGTTCTCGATATGGAACTAAACGAAGCAGCTCTCAGACCGAATAAACCTGGGGGAGGCAGAAATTATTCAAAATGGAGAGAAACGGGTAGATTCATCTCAGCTCATTACTTGCGTGTCGTGAATTATAGCGCGATGGTCGCTACATCAGAGGTGGCTAAGTGGACAACTGCTGCTCGTAGTGAAAAAAATGACATGTGGAAAATTATTGAGAATAACTCGAGGCTACATCCCGCAGTCCTGACCATTGCGGAGGATATATATAAAACAGAGCACGACTCGGCGTCACCCAATGCATCTGATTCAGAGGTATTAGAATCTCTTGTTAATGTCACCTTTGGAGACGGGTATAAGGTGCTCATTAGCCAACGGCAAGCTCATTGGGACGCAGAAGAAGCGTTACTCAGCAATCTACTCGGCGAGTGTAACAAAATAGCACTAATTTTACCGGAGGAGAGAGCTTATGCCATGGGTCGACAACTGCAAAAGGAGAACAAGCATGATGTGTATGTTGGGAAAGATGTATACTCTAACGTGTCAATCACAATAACACTGGCTGGATGGATCGACCAGTCTCTGCTGTGGAGAAAAAAGTCTATCATTGAATCAGGATTGTGGGACTGGTGGCCTAATCTGTTATATGACGAGGGAAAGTTTACTTCGGACGACAAGGTGCCACTGAAACAACCCAATATGAAAGGAAATATACAATTGCAGTTTTTAATGTTGTGCGGGGGATTACTCGCGTCGCTGATTGTTTTGCTGTTTGAGATACTACCAAATATTACGAAATCTTATCGAAAAGTGACAACACTATTTAGTCGCATAGTTCGGGGATGTGTTGCTGTTTTTAGTAAACGACGGCTAAAAGTAGTAGGAAAATATATTGTTAGAAAAATATTGAAGCGATATGTATAAAGGACCAATTTGATAGTAGACAAAGGCGCAAACCCGGTATTGGTTTGACATTTTTCCAACTTTCCTTATGAATTGAAAAAAGTGAAACAAAAACTGCTCTAGTACTTATTTAGAATTATAACAATTGTACTTAAACAATATTAAATTTAGCTTTGTATTACACAACATTATTAACATTTGTAATTCTTCAAAAAAGCACCTATAGATACTCGCCGTGCATATAATGATTTCGTTAGAAACTGGCAAACAGTGATCTTGTACTCCTTGGAATTAAATAAATCAAATTAGTTTTCAAGTTAAACACGTCTACCCAGATTTTTCGTAAGCACACAGACAAGTCATTTCTCAATTTGAATTTTCCTAGGCACCGATTTGTTCTATAATAATGCTACACTATTAGTAACCTACTGGGTGCCGTGTTTCTACCCCGGTCCTTATCGTATCATTTGTCTACATTTTAATTGCACAGCTAATGTCCAAATATAATAGCATTAATGAGTTTAACATTTTATTGTTCTATATCTGACTGTCATTTGCACGGGCGGAGTTGAAAGGATTGAACTCATTGGCGTAATATGGTCTTATAGTTAACGGTACTTGAGTCTCAAAATCATCATAATCTTGTACAAATTGAGAGTTCTTCGTTCAACGAGGAAGTTACGGTTCCTGGACATTCACATCAATGAATAATATGACACCTTTCAGAAACCAATAAATTACCATTTTATTTAGTCATCTTAATAAGCGGCATTGTTTTAATTTTGATAGTTATTCACGAAACTGCAAGAAAATAATGCTAGCTCGAATATTATTCATGAGCATTCGACTAAAAGGACCAACATGAAATTACTGCTAACTTTATTAAAATTGCTGTTTGGTTTTGTAATTAAAAACACTGGTAAGATACCAGGTAATCGTACATATTTATAAACACACCTATTATTTATCTCTTATCTCGTTTCATCGGTCGTATTTTCCCTTCATGAAGAAGGTTTGTTTGAATTAAATCAGTCAAATTTTGTTCGTATACGGAGCAACTTAAGTAAAAGCAAAGTAACTGCGAATGCCAAGTACCGTTAACTTATGAAAATTTTTTGATTGACTTCAGCATCCACAGTCACAAGTTGGTACCGTTGAAAGGTTAATATAACATTAGAACAGTCAATTGTGGGTTGTCGTGGTTTGAGTAGTTTGAAGACTAGGGGTTTTTACGCTTGCGAAAATAATTCCAAAATTTGTACCAAATTACCCACAACAACATCACTTAATATGAAAAAATTGTTTCATATACAAAAACGTCGCAACCTTTCAGCCAATTTTTAAAATAAAATCCATTTGATTAATGCGGATTTAAAATCGTTTACACAACCAGCTGGTCTTTGGCTGTAAATTTGCCGCGATGAGTTTCAATCATCACAATATCAGAAATTGTGGAAAAAAGGAATATATTCAGTACTTGTTTAGAACAATTCTTGATTATTTCTTTATTTTTACAATAAAACGGATTTACTGGACCTCTAGATCAGTCCAAAGTAGTTTCGCGAAACTTGTGCATTGTATATGTTCTTTCGAACACGACTTTTAAAAATATGCTCATTTAATTATTACTGAACGGAAATATTAAACTGCTTTAAAGATATTCGTTTGATCATGTATCCAGTATCTCCTTGTAAGCAGCCAAGTTAGAACTATTTAAGCTTGTTTGTAGGAAACGTATCGATGAATGTTAATAGACATTAGTCATCCAACAGATTGCTCAGGATTACAGCGAGCATGCGGTAAAAATGAAACGGATACATTTGTCAGGTGGCTAAATAACTGGCCCGGGCAATGCAAGTTAAGAACCCTCTATGATACGAGAATTTTCTTCAAACATTTTTCAGATATCCTTATTTTTGATTTCACCATTCCTCCTCACAAAAAACTCCTGAGCGACCAAGACAGTTAAACCTTTGCAAATAAAATGCACATAAAAGGTGTTACTGTAAATAACCTACGTTTTATTACTATTATTACATCTAATAAAATCTTTGCAACGTGCCTTGAAAAAGGAACATGGTCTTAAATAAAAATTGATATCGTAACGTCACGTTGGTAAAATAAAACCGAGCCGATATCCGTTCATGTACTCAGAGCTCAGCAGGTATTCGTCTAAGTGAACATTGAATTGATTGTGGAAAAAATGATACGCGAGTATTGTTGATGTTGCTAATGTTTCATGAGTCCATAATTCAAGCAAAATATGAAGATACCAAGGATTGACGCGGCTCCTGTTCGTTCCGCTGTTTAATTATGTGTAATATATAAAATCAACAAGTGTTACTGACCATCTACTAAACTACATTATTCGCATCAGAGTGGGAAACAAATTGATGGCGAGAAATGTATTCATTCTTTGCGTTCTTTGCAATCTTTTGCGATGTGCATTCTCATTCCGTCTTTTGTCTTAACAGTAAAAACTTTTACTTTTTACTACAATACCTGATCACTGCTATTTACAATAAACTTAGCCTCAAGTTTCAATTAAAGTATGATTAATTTTTTTAAATGCAAATTACAATACAGGTTTGTTTGATAATTTTGAATTTGCCGATCTATAATAATTGTACACCATAATATACGCACGTTGCATTTTTTACTTCCATTCTGACTGAAGCCGCAATCTTACTTTATTTGTATGACTTTCTTAATTCGGGGCACTTTCTTAAAACTTTCTTAGCACCTCATTTTACAAATGCAAGGATATGCTATGACACATCACATACTAGCTGATTTAGCAACCTTCTAATGTGAATAAATAAATGCATATGCAATTGTCGCATCATACCAGATGTTAATACACATTGTCAGACGAAGCGAATGGAATTCGCAAATTATTATCGGATTTAAGTGCGAGAAATCTGCACTTTTCAATTCAAAAAATGAATAGTGACACCGAGAATGAAGGTCGGCGATGATTTACAGCTATTGTGATGCAAAATCATTACTTTCAATCCTGTATCTACAATAATGCACATACTAGCTCATTAACTCGCGTGAGATACTTAACAGTATCAGTTCAGTAACTGAACGTAAGAATATTAGAACATTAATGAAACGTCTTGGAGTTCAAGGATGTATTAAGGTCGACGAGGTTATCTGGAGGTTATATGGTGCGTGAGGTTGCCTCGCCTGTGCAAAGCATTGTTTACATTGTGCGATCCAGGTGCGCTTTTAGCTCGCGAGGGCTCTCGTAATGATGAATAGGGAGTACACATAATTTAATTTATTATGAATATAATTATACTTTTCCGTACTGGGTATCGTGCTACACATTTCATTTACATTTCGTACCCCAAATCCTGATTGTCTTATTCATTTTCCACAAAATTAATTTCTTGACATTTTAAATCGGAGCAGGACGCCAGAAAGTGTACTCAAAACTTTTCTATCGGACATTGCCGTGTCAATTTTTGACTATGGATTTATAATTTGGAGTGCACCAGACGAGAACGAACTAAATAAACCAACAGACCAAGATAGGTAGGTCTTTCCTTCCATATTTTCTCAGTATATACGGCAAGAGAAAATCATTCAAAACTAGGAGACAGAGAAATTCTGCCGGGTGTTTCTTTGTTCAAAATGTACAATACCAAGAGAATTTACTGGTAATAGAGTGCTAGATACTCGTTGTAAAATCTACGTAAGCGATAGTAACAATGCCCTATAATTTCTATAACGTATAACTTGCAATCCAGGAAAAGGAACACGATAACTTCCAGCGTACATGCCACCAAAAAGGTTATCAAACACGGGGCTATCTTGTGAAAATCAATTTGATCGTTGGCGATATACGGCTCATTGATGCCCGGCTCCGAGGAATGTAATTTTTGCCATAACAAATAAGACCACTCAGCAATTCGATCCCAAGTCTCGGCCAGTCCACTTTCCCACATTCCTCGAACCGTACACCACATGCAGTACCTATTATTCGTAAACATGGAATTGGCAATTGGTACGTTGTCCATATTTTCTGGTATTCCCAGGCACCGAACATCATTTATGTTCAACACATGCTCAGCAGCACGTTCAAGAAAGGCTGCATTAATTTTCGGCTGATCATCTATCGTTGCAAATCTTTCCTTGGCTAATAATGTTGTGTTATATCCATACGAGAAAGTGCCATTTACTATCCGAAAGCTAGAACTCAAGTACGACGATATGCCTTTCATGGCAAACGAGTTGCTAAAGGCGACTTCCGGATCGTCAGAATACTGCGGCCATAATATTTTGTAGTCTTGATCAAGCAGATGTTTGATACGGGCAAAACCTGTCACAGGTTCTGCCACAATAACTGACCTCGTTATAGAGTTTCCATAAAGATCGCAAATAAAATATCCTGTTACTGATAATACGATGCATAGACAATTCAGAGTCTGGAGACGAGACGAAGACGAGTCACCGAGAAACACTGCGAGACAATGTACAAATGAAGGTATGTAGCCATTGTCCGTTGTAAAGCAGCGCGATGCAACGACTGAAGTCACCAAAAGAAATATGACTGTAAACAGCCACATATCCCATGTAAAGGGTTCACTGGTCCACGTTTCCACATTAGATAATTTCTGGTCCGAGTACCGAAAACAGTAGAGAAGATTCTGGTAACTGAAGTGGTATATTTGTGAATACATTTCATTGTATTCAATTGTACGAGCATATCGGTGCGTTGCAATACATGCACCCAAGCAATCCGAGTCGTTCGCGGGTGTGTAGTCTGCAGTTGCCAGGTCTACTGTTGTAAAATTATGAACATGGGTTAACATCAAAGTTGACATTACCGCGTAAGTACAGTATATTGCTTCATCACTCATTTGAACTGCAAAGAATTTCCAGCAGCGTTGACCGTCCCGTTCAAAATCAAAGTCTGGCAGCCGCGAGTGAACTACCGAAGGAATTAGCCGTCCGTTCGCATTCCAAAACAGCTGTTTATGAATTGATGCTATGTCTACATCAGTGAGTATGGTCTCGATACTGAACATGTTTATGTCGTCAGTGGGATCGCAGTACTTATTGCAAAAGAATATTACATTTTTTCCACTGTTTTCAAGGAACAAGACTCCGACTAATACAGCATGGTAGTGGCGTACACTTTGATGGTCAAAATTCCAATACATTGATATTGGGTTGCTAACGTGTGATGGGACGACAAATAGTATGAATGATCTTGAGGATACACCGCTCTCTTCGACAAACTCCCACAATACGTTCCCTCCTATCGCCGTGGTTTTTCCGAGAAATATTAAAAAGGGTTGTGTGTACCTCATGCTCTTGTAGCTATCAGGCAATATGGTTTGTGAATTGTTTCCGAGAACTATTGCTCGAACTTGGGGATCAAATGCTGGTTGTAGACACATATCCGCAGTCGCGTAGAATAATATAACAAATTCTTCCCTATTTGTATTTATGTTCTCCGCAAAACGTTGGAATTGAGAACCCCCTTGTCGTTTGCAATACAAATATTCCGCCGCAGCCGTTCGTACTATTTCGCAAAGTTTTATTGCGCACAGGACGAATTTCACAAAGTTCTTCATTGTAAACGATTTTCCGAACAATATGGTTCCTTTATTTCAACAAAGAGTTGTAGGTAACGCTAACAATAGTATAACTTTTATTGAGGCTTTATAATACTCTACTTGTCTAACACACGTCTATATCCGAGATATTTGAACATGAAAATGAAATCGATCTTAGTGACGGTTACATGCAAACGTATAAGCTTTACTCTACATGTATATGGCTGTGTGGATCAATATTGTAATTAAAATTTTAATGAGCATATTCAGATGGCAAGCGGTTTTACTTACATCGGCTTATATACAATATAACGTTGGGATCAGCATTAGTTCTCCGCCACCTGCTTACGTAAATTTGACATAATCAGGTTGTAAGTACTACCTACTAATGCCCCACGAATCGAGACACTGGAAATGAACTTAATGAGGCGACACTAGTGTAACTCATAATAGTATACATATGTCTTGCAACATGCATTAGCTTGCATTTATTGGGTGCTTTGCTTCAGTGTTACTCTCAAAATGGGTATACGTTACGTGAACACACGGAGAATGTTTCAAGCTAACCAACAGATATATTTTTGGTATTGTTCAGTGAAAATTATTCGAAATCATCATGAATTCAATTAGTTTTTAAATTTATTAAATTATTTAAATATGTCCAATCCTTGCAAAAAATATAATTTTCTTATATGTTCCAATGCAAAGCAAAGAAACGCAATGATTTAAAGAGAATGAATTGGGAATCAATCATTGTTGTTGCCCGTATGTTGTTGGAGTTCATTGTCCACCTTCATCAATACCAAAAAGAAAAATGTGTGGCAGATTCGCCGCGCGCCGTTATAATCATTGTGTGTGTAACATATGGAATGATGTTATATCATTTTTGTGACGTATATCGTGAATGTTAGTTTTGTAATATATATTGTGACATTGACATTCTCTCAATAGCGCAATTTAATACAGTTTAAAATTGTTAGGCCCTCCAATTGTTTACAATTCTTCAGTTTACTATGGATGGCATTCCAAATTAATAAATATTTGATCCTTGAAATGCAGAAGTCTTTTTTCTAAGAAATTGAGTGAATGTGCCCGTCACAAATCACTAACCGAAAGCAGTTTAATAAAAATAATCTAACAGCGTCAGCTATTAAAAGACACAATTCTTAAATAAGAGGTTTTACTGTGTTCATTAGAGAAAGAGAGTGCGGTTTAGACAGCACAACGTATATATTAAAATAGAATACAAATGTTCCTTTTAAGTCGATATTTACGATTGATAAATTGGGAAAATGGTAATTGCTCAAATTGTATTAGCACAGAACTAATTCATTATGTTCTGCCTACAATTACTCATGTTGACGAATATGTGAGTGCGGAGATACTTGAATGTGAACCGTTTTATTTCGAAAGGTGGTTAATAAATTAATGGTTCTAAATAGGAAACATCTGCTCTCTGGTATTTCCAGACTTCTGCTTATAAATAATTTTAAGAATAAGATTGATTCTCTCATCCAAAGATACTCCATTTTTTAACAATACTATAAACTTCTCCTCTTGTCGTTGATCTGTTAACCCTTTTGTAAAAGAAAGTGGGAGCAAATTAATTAACGGCCTTCCCAGTTTGCTCATACAATTGCATTATTTTACGGAACTTGTTAGCAAACAAGTTCAATAAATTACATTAATAATACCCAATTGAAAAATGAAGAGCCCCAAACCTTACTCATGCCCGATATAAAATTAAAAATAAATTTCGAGTCATGTCCATGTCCGGTTCTGGCGCTCATGCACGGGTACTTTACCTACTAATACCACCGGAGCCGGGATGTTAGATTTTCGCGTAATACATGCGACCTTTAATCGTAACGTTAAAAACCGGACCCGGGGGTATTCGGAGGAAGCATCTCGCCCAGTAGGCCCTTGTACTTTAATTGCACATTAATAATTTAACATGAACTTCAGTTATTGCATCCAAAATGATTTATCATAAATTCTGCGGACATTACTATATGTGTGCATTTCCATTCGAAAATTTAAGTAATCACTGACGATTACAATGTGCATGAAAGTTTCTTTTAAATGTAGCTAGTTATGAAATACTCAACACGTCGAGGAATTCTGTGCTTCAATGACCGCCCGAACCTGACATCGACATGACTCGAAATTTATTTTTAACTTTACTACCTAATTATTTATTTATTTTTAACAATAACTAATTATATTATAACACAAATTCGCATAGTTACATATATAGCGCTTGCAGTGGCAAGGTATAATTTTAAACGGCATGCAATGTGGCAAATGCGTTTAACACTGACAATTGAAACTACAATGGGCGATTGCTATTGAATGTATCTATTTAGGTCCGTATTGTTTCCAACAACAAATGACTCAAAACGAAATTTTATTAGCACCAATTATTAGCAGTTTCTTGAAATTTAAGTCTTGTGTGCCATATCATAAAATAATTCCTGTTCTGACGCCGGTAGTTAGATGTACGCTCTTGTGACGTCGATAGTTTGTGAAGATAAAGCCAAATTAATGTAGTATATCAGTACAATTTCATATTGGGATTACGAGAATCTATGTCAGAACACGGCTTGAAATTCTGCAGAATCGCAAAAGCTGGAACATAGAGGGCACATTTTCATATTCCTGGCCTAGGAACATTCTCAAGCATAAAAGCAGGACTTGGCTAGATAAAGGGGCTGGCCTTTAAATTCAATAATAAATTATAACAATCCACTGTAATTTCAAGACAGGATTGCACAATGTCACTTCAACAAAATACATAATTGCAGTTGGTATATAAGGATTAAAAGCTCCACAAAATCACATTACTTTATTAGTACTATTATAAACTGAAGCATCTGTTGTGACAAACATGTAAAATTACGCGAAATATCATTACACATCCAAAATTGGCAAGTATGCTCTCCGATTATGCCTAACCTTGGTTCGGTTGAGAATCGTTCAGTTTTTCGAGACTTGGGCAAAATGTTACAAGCTGAAACCAAATGAACACTTGAAGCGATTTATAAGCTCTGGGGACCTAACTCGTTCCAGGGAGTCTCATTCTGTCCGTTTTACTCGATTTGTGACAAAAACCAATTGGAATTACATGTTGTGCTCCCCGAAAAATAACCAGCACAACTTCCATAAATACTTCGTTTAACACTTTTGGCAGCCACAGTGACGACCGGACACGAACCTAATGTGGCAGAAGCATGCTGCAGAATCTAAACCAGCATTATCTACAAAATGGTATCTACCAGTCTAATGATACTGCACCCATGTAGAAATGGGGGCAACACACAATGCTTTACGTTTTAAAAGCACTCTCTGTAAGTCATAATTTATTTTATGATTTAGGAAGCTAAATACATGCACGTGATAAAGTAGGTATTTTATGGAGGAGAAACGGTTTGCCGATTTTAAAATAAATGTACTGTATATGTGTGAGGAAATGTTCATGATATATTATCGCAAGGTAAATTAATTTCGACTCACAGGATATTAAATTTATTTAAGACACTCAAGGTTTATTTACAAGGCTTTGGAAATACTGTGTATTAAGTTTCAACATTCAAAAGTATGTTTTTCAATTTCCGGATACTTGAGTCCAGAGTCAACGAGTACGGTTACAATCCTGGGATCTTCTCCCAACTCCCCACTTTTGAGCAGTTTCACAGCAGCAGCAACATTTGCCCCAGAAGAATATCCCACAAACAACCCTTCTTTCGTCGCAAGCAGTCGTTTGTACTCAACAGCTTCCTTGTCCGTAACGCTTACTGTCCCGTCCATAGTTTCAAACTTGAAAATTCCTGGCACAGAACCAAACCCTGCTCCCAGCAAAACATGTTTGGGCTTAGTGATAGCGCATCCTTTGATTGGTTCCGACCCCTCCGGCTCCACAGCGTAACATTTTGCATCGGGCTTTACCTTCTTCAAGTATGTTGATACACCAACAAATGTACCGCCTGATCCCACCGCAGCACAGAAAGCATCAATTCTTCCGCCCGTTTGGCGAAATATTTCTGGTCCGGTCGCGTCCACGTGACTAGACAAGTTGTTTATATTATTCGATTGATCCAGATAAAATGCTCCCGTCTCTTTGACAAGCTCCCGACATTTCATCTCCGCAGCCCGTGAATCAGCACCTGTCACATTTCCTGGCACGCCGTCCACCTGATCTACAAGATGAACCTGGGCTCCTAGAGTTTTTGCCATGGCAGCATGCTGAGACCCGCTGCCTTTTGACATGGTAAGTGTCAAAGGATGTCCTAGAATGGCACATGCAAGTGCCAGGCCAGAACCCGTATTTCCTCCCGTTTTTTCAATGATATGACCACGTGGCTTCAAGTCACCGCCTTCAAGTGCCGCTCGGATCATTTTGTAGGCAGCACGATCTTTAATTGAACCACCTGAGAATATGTCAAATTAGTTACCATGATTTTTCATGGGTTCCTGAAAATTTCTTAAAATGACTGCTTACCAGGATTCATGAATTCACATTTCGCCAAGATTCTTCCCGGACCCGGCCAGATTCTGTCGAGAGCAACAAGTGGCGTATTACCAATAAGCTCTAGGGCGGAAGCCTTAATATCCACGTTATTGCTAGCATTCATGATGCCTTAGACTATTTGTCCACTTTAGGTCACACCAGGAAAAATATTACGCTCTACACTGTGAAACTGCTTTACTGAATAATCATGGCTAACAGTAAATGGTGATGAAACATTGAATGAGTCGCCACCCAAAAAAATTATCATTGTCTATCTGGCTATCATCGCATTGAAATATCAGGTTGATCAAATGACAAAACAAACTGATAAAAGTCATAACTAATAATGTACACTATTAAAATAGATTGCGCACACGCAGTTAAATATACAAACTGAATCAAGTAAAACATCAGCCTTGCCTGGATTTTAATCAATGTTTATTTTGTTGTCCAATGGTAAGTGATGATCTAGTGATAACTGCCTCATCCCATTTTATATCTATTTGTGATAACAAACACATTCGGAGAAAGAGACACCTTGAAAATTAGAACCAAATGGGAATGAAATTATTGACTCTGGCTCTCATGACTCTTGATTGTCATTAATTTGCTCTACGATGATAAGCGAAGTTTTTCGACATCGATGCCATCAATGTTAATAACCGGAACAGTTTCCGCAAATACAGTAATTAATTATAGTTCTATATTTGAGTTATCACAGTAATAAGTACTTAATTTGTTCTAATTGGTTTTAATGAATTATGATTTTTGAGACCTAAACCTGCATTTGCTATACGCAGAAGGCAACTCAGAATGCAGAGTTCGATAAGCTTCCTTCTAAATTACACAGTTCCTTCAAGTTAATCATGTTTTGACGTCTAATTGCACGAAATGTGTACGGTTTGGATACTAAAATTGCAATAATTATAAGATGCACTGTTTTAGATCTGACATTTGAAATTACAGAAGATTCGTTTCGTACAGTCCTTAGACCGGAAAGTTTTTACTGTTGAAGAATCTATTATGACGTCACACAGAGCCAAATTTGTCGTTGAGACCCCCTTGAACATGAATGTTATGAATTTTTAACATGTTCAAGGGGGTCACAACGACAAATTTGGCTCTGTGTGACGTCACAATAGATTCTTCAACAGTAAAATCTATTACGACTAGCCACTGTATCTCAGAACCAGTGTGACACGTGTGGGAATTATGAAAACCAATCATGGATTTTAATTCAAAGCTAAAATGTCTCACGATCATTTTTTAGGTTAAATAGTAAATGGTAAGGTGACCTTACATAATTTAACTACTGTCTTTGGAATAAATGTCCACCTGAATTAATTTATTAATTTATTTTTATTTCGATCTCTAGGAACCTGGTGGTAATGCTTAATTAGAGTAAAGTCTACTATACGATATTGTGTCTTCAGTAAAGTCAATAAATAAAAATTTATTTATTACGAAAAGAGAAGCAGAAACAAACATGATGTTCCACGAAAGTAACTTGTAAAGATGTAGACGACCGAGTTGAAATAATATTTTTTGTGAATCTATTTTTAATACCTTGCAAACACAGTGACGTCTATATTTTTATTTCTGTAAGAATCGCATCTTGCCAGATTAATTTACCGATATTTCTAGACTAATATATTTATATGCCAGCATTTTCAGGCCCGTAACAGGTCCGGGGGTGGCCTGGAGCGGCATTTTGATTACGGCCTATTTAAGTATAATTCCTTTACTTGTCATTATCTTCATTTCCGTTAATGTGTCGCCCTGATGAAGACGATATAAATCTTCAAAAGCTAGGCGAATAAATTAGTTCTTACCACTACAAATCCATTGTAAGGTTCTACTACTATAATACTCCTTTATACCAACCGTTTTTGTATATGTTAATTTATATTGATATAATTCAGAGTTCTGCCAGTCAATTTTGAAAAAATACCTTTTCTTCGGATACAAAAAAAAGTTCAAAGGTGTTTAAACGGAATATTTTTTGGAGGGATTAGACATATGGGGTCCGATGAGGCACAATGGGAATGTAGGTGTATAGCTACGTTCCATGTATGCAGACTTGTGCTTTGCTGTGTCTAATGAAATTATACATGAGAATCTGTGTGCCGGTTCCTATCCATAGACGCTGAAAAGTTGCACCTTTCAGCGCTTAGAATTGAAAACTCGAAAGTCGAAAATGTTGCTGATATTTAGTTACTACGAGGGCATTAAAGTGTAAAGTAAAAATTGTAGTAATTATTTTTTTGACAAAAAGGTCAATACTTAGGTTACTTAGGAGAGCTTTGAGATGAACTATGTTTCGTTTAAATCGGTTCACACACTTCGTAGTTACGACGCACCCAATGTTG
This sequence comes from Sinella curviseta, assembly GCA_004115045.4. NCBI lineage: Eukaryota > Metazoa > Arthropoda > Collembola > Entomobryomorpha > Entomobryidae > Sinella > Sinella curviseta. The sequence goes on along the minus strand of CM023201.3, from coordinate 19,101,207 downwards.
GTTGGACCCAAAAAGTTGTACTTGCTGCGTTAAGCGAGGGAAACGGCCACCCACAAATTTTGAAGGATGCATAACTCCGAAGTGTGTAGATCGATATAAGCGAAGCATATGTCATCTGAATGCGCTCACCGAGATCTCCTATACGACCTGGGCTCAAATTATTTCCACACAATGGTCGACATCATCGCCGTCTAGATTTGCGATTTAGCATGGGTTACAAGTTACCGCTGAATTGCAAACCACTATGAGTGTATGAAAACAAGATATTGAAATTCTATATGTCCAGGTATATTACATAAATGGAACATATTCCGACAGTAACAAAACTAGCGGTATGAACAACACTATTAATGACTAGTTTAAATACGAATTTACAACATACATCACGTAAGTAACTTGACGTTTTTGTTTATATCTGTAACAGGACAGTCTACGTTAAAGGAAGTTATGTTATAAGTTTGTAAATGTAAGCTCTAGAAACTGCCGGTACTTATATTAAGAATCCAGTAAAAGGAATATATCCACATTTTTTTCAAACAAAATAATGAACGTAAGATCATCAACACATTTTGGTAATGCCATTTCAAACTGATAACCTCAATTATAAGCTTCAGATCCAATTTTTATATCCAAAAGTTCAAATGTTGTGTTTTACGTAACCAAGTTGGTGCCTTGGATATGTTAAAAAAAGAAACGAATGCCATTTTCTGGAATTTCATTTGCCCAACTTTTTCTTCTGCTGACAATATAACGGAACAATGTAGCATGGTTTTTAAGACATCATGCGAAAAGAAAATATTGGCTCCTTTCATTTCAGATTGGAAACACTGAATATATAAGCACTAATTCATACTGCACCGTAGAATTACGTCAGGCCCGTACCGTAGAATTATGTCAGGCCGTACCGTAAAATTTGTGCTGGGGTGAAGGGGTGGCCCCCTGACGGGGGTGGCCTGGAGCGGTCGCTCCACCTCGCTCCACCTTTGGTACGGCCCTGAGCATTTTTGAATGCAAGTTAATATCCCCATACCTATTATTAAAGGTTTTGCTGTCTTGAAATTTTTATGCTGCATTTTAAATGGATTTATGCGATAATAAGTGTTAAGAGGGAAATATTAATCCATGTATAAGAATAGTGTGAAGATAATTAAAAGATGATCACGTTCAGTCATTTGCTGAAACGACATTGAACACGATTCTGTAATAAACGAAACATCTCTTTATAGTCAATTCTAAACATCAAATTCAAGACAGTTCACAAGAAAACATCTACACCTTACAATGAGCGGACCTGTTGGAAGAAGAATTAGCTTTTGCGTTCATTTTTCTCAGTTTCGATTACGATGTTCAAAACGTTCAATCTATATTCCTGAAACGTAGCTTCATTCTGCCTGGCTAAACATCGCAAAAGTAACTAATTTTGACCACGGCTCGCTCAGCCAAAATACATATTTTAATAATTGCAAACACAATTCCGAAACCTCAATTCAGCTGTAGCAAACGTATCTTACGAAATTGTAAATGTGTTGTTCTGTCAGGATTTTATCACAAACATTGTTAATCCGACAAATTCCGGGAATCTAAAAAAATGCCCAAACTAAACATATTTTTCGCCCGCCACCTTTGACTTACGGCCGAATTTCAAAAACCGAGAAACACGTGTCCAAGATTGTTCCATCGTGATTCCAAATCCAGTTTGATAATTAAAATCAGACGAAGGCTGCAAAAGTTATTCAAGCATTAAATTTAGCATGGCAAGGGGTACCCCAAAAGTACACATGTGAGGCAGAACGTTATGGCCGAAGCTTTGTATTTTGTGGTTAAAGTACGGCGCTGCAACATACTAAAATATAATGAAACCGAAAAGATGAAAATTTTTCATATGGTGCGTCAACAAAAAAGGTGCTCATCATGAATTATCTAATGGATCTGAAAACAAGATTAGAAGTCTGACTTCCATCGCAAAATGTTTTGTTCTAACAAATGAGCAATGCAAAATGTTGCAAGAAATCACGGGGTGCTGGGAGCATATTAAGTAGATAGGCTGGGATTGCAGTTAATAACTTGTGAGTGTGCAACATTGATAAATGTTAATAACGTGAAAACCATTTTGGTAACGGGAAATGGAAATCATTGATAAAAAATGTACTCGTTCCTGTGCAAAAAGTGTCAATCTCCTTCGTACATAGCCTAACCACCAATTGACTCGGATTTGTGTATCCAATTTTACCTACCTAGAAGCTTTCGACGATATCGCCACACTGGTTACAGATTATTTCAAGCCACAACGAACGAAGCGCAGTCCAACCTACTTTAACTAAAATCGATTAATGTTAAACGCTGCTTGCAATTGGCGTCTTGCTCTTCCATGAACTATATAGCTTTTTGTAGATCATTTAATTTGAAATTATTTAGAACTGGTTTGAAGTGCTTCGAACATAATTTTATGTGAAATTTCAAAGCATTGTTACGTTTTCATTTATGCTAACCTACAAACCCTTCCAAGACGTCTCTGGAAAAATGTAATTGTCTTCGTGTTGCTCAATTTGATAAATGCATTAATGAACGAACAAATCTGCCAGTTTTGTCGCTAATACTAAAGGCACAGCAGACATACGAAACGTTATCATTTCATTATTCCATTAATACGCCGTTCATACGCTATGCGCATAAGATCTTTCCATTGGTAGATCATTAGATGGAAGTGCTGGAATCGAGTCAAAGTATGATGTGCAGTTAGATGGTAATGGAATGGAATTAGAAATTGAAGTGTTATACGCGGGGTGCATCAAAAAGCCGGAAGTCCAAAATGCCGGGAATCCAAAAAGCCGGACTTCCAAAATGGCGGAACGCCAAAAAGCCGGAATTCAAAAAGCCAGAAAAAGAAATAATGACGAAAATGGAGATTTTGTTATTATTTTCGTATAAGTTAGGTTAGGCTTGGTCAGGTTAGGCTGGGGTAGGTTGGTTTAGGGTTTAGGCTAAACTAAGGTTTAAAAGCCTCTGAAAACATATTTATTGGTTTTCGGTTTTTTGGATTCCGGCTCTTTGGACTCCGGTTTTTTTGCTTTCCCTCATTTTGGATTTCCGGCATTTTGGATTTTCGGCATTTTGGACTTCCGGCTTTTTGGATTTCCGTCTTTTTGCATACGACGGTTATACGCATTGAACTCTGAGTTGGATATCATTAGCGAACATTCATGAATAAAAAATGACAAAAGGACAAGTGTAACTCGGAACTTTTAACACATGCTTACGAGTGCAAATTGCATAAATTGAAACTAATTACAGATTGATCTCGCAAATGTTTCCAATTTGTTAGATTGTCGAAATCAGAAACTTATTATAAACCGTCCTACAGTTATTGCATATTGATTGTATTTATTATTTCTGTTTAGGCGCACACAAAATTTGAATTAGTATCGAGTTATATTAATTTTTGTATCTTCTCAAATTGCAGCAAGATCTATTCATGCATGCATCAAATAAATTATTGGCAGTTTATCTTAGTTGAATCGCCGAAGTAAATCGCATTTACGATAAGATTTGAAGCGATTGATATTTTGTTATTAAAGAGAAACATTGTCTTCAGAATTAAATTCACGATCACAACATAACAGCTTTTCAAAAAACTCAATCCAATCATAGCGGATGACACCGAATCTGGTGTACTAGAATTTTAGGTACTGGTGTAGCAAATTGTGGAACGTTAGTGAAGCTACCCAACTATGTATCTCTAAATAAGAAAGGTAGCAGCAAAGCTGAAGATTCTTGTGACAGTAATGTATTTCATTAGAATTGAAATTGATAAACCGTTACAGAAGTACGGAACCATTTCTCCGTAAAACTAATATCAATAAAATTACTCTACTTGGTTTCCGTTCCTCCATTAATCCGGCAGTTTGCAATTATAATTTGGAGGTCATTAAAAGTTGAGAGCATCCTTCTTCATGGTGTATTAAAACAAAATTCTAACAGAGTAGCCCATAATTCTTTTTATTATTATCGCTTTACTTGGGCATTTTTAGTTCTCAGCGTTTAATGTGATCTTGAGTGTAAAGTGGAAAAATAGTGACTTTAAAGTTTGCATGTCGTATCAAAAGAGGTCGAACGCATGTGGTTGTACTGGACATTCAAATACGGACTTCCTTCTGAAGTTACATTTTGCCTATACTATTTTCTTTCGTTCAACTTAAGGATGCGATATGTATATATGCAAGCGACGTCAACAAAACGATCATTGATGTAATGATTTACAAGTTTCTATCCGCCAATTATTTCCCTTTGTAAAACTGAATCTAATTTCTAAGAAAAAGGATACTTATATTAAACAAATTATATTTTCGTTTTATCTTGTTTAATTAAACATGTCGCAATAAATTGCTTTTGCTGTGGTTATTCGTCTGCCATAAACTTGAGTTGCTAAAAATGGTCTTCCCTCAATGTTTCTGGCCATTCTTTCAACGTCGTGCTCATATACAGTGTTAAATATAGAAACCTGGAGCAAACTTCTGCAACGAATAACAATATTGCGTCACATGTTTACAAATTCAATACACGAACAATTAAATCTAGACAACGTTAAATTCAATTTGTACCATAAATTTCCATGAAAATTTGGAATCCACAGACATTCCGTTTTCAACTAATTTTTGGTTGACTTCGACATCCACTGACGCACTTTTGGCAAATGGAGTTTTTAATTACTCACAGGTCGTCAGTCCTTCAGTTTTAGTCGGCAGTAATAATTTCATAATTGCTCTGCTTCATCAATTTTGCAAGATCATTAACTTTAAGTTTGGGAGGCTTTTGCAGAACGTTTCATATTTTGAGTTTTTGGACTCGATTCAAGTTAAAGCTATAAGAAATAATTATTTGTAACTCCTCAAAATTGACACAAACCACAGCACACTGCGTCTACGCAACGTTTATATGCGCAAGCGTCTACTGTATTTGAATTAGTCAATTTTATACATTGGGGGCCATAACTTACAATGGTTCAGTCAAAGTAAAGTAGCATTTCACTGATTTAACTGAACATGCCGCAGGCCTTCGTCTTGCCAATGCTTTCTTCTTCAGCTTGTTCTGCTAGACTTTCGCCGCTCTGGAGGATTCTGCAACGGTGAAAAATTTGTCTCGTTTACTTTAATGAATTCAAGGCGGCTAGTAATAACAGTCATGCAACTCTCAGTTCGTTTTTAGTTTCAACAGTTCGTGTTCAGACATCCTGTCCATCTATGATGGTGTACTTGACTTAGGAAGTATGACAGAGATCTGCAACCAAAATATTCGCGTAAATTCCCACAAATTATCATATGATAAGATTACCAATCTTACAATACTAATATATGACCCACCGAAGACGGAGACCTAGTGCAAGTTATTTTGTTCAGTGGATCCGTAACACTACTGATGGCGTCCAATTTAGCATTTGTCAAATTTGGTTATACTTTCATTTTTTGTATTTTGCAAATTTCAGACAATGTGAAGCTGCTACAAATGTTACAATTGTAACTAGGTAATTACTGTTCATCACGAAATACTTATCGCTACACCGAACAATTTGTTAATACAAACATGACCTAAAATATTTTTTAAATTTGTTACTACACATTGAGAGCTAAATATTTATAATTATCGTGCACTGTGCTTGCTGCACATTATTTCATTATATTCATTATATTTATTATTCATTTTAATTACCATTCGCTTTCGAATGCGTTTTACTAATTTGAAATAAATTTTATATATCTTTATCGACTTTCTGATCATGGTGTATCCTGGATGGCGCCACGCAATACACGTAATGTATAGGGTCGCATACATAATCGGCACACTTTATCGACACATGTGCCTTAATTTCTTTCAACATATTTAAAATTGTAATAGATTGGATTTTGTCCCATCCCATTAAAAAACCATTGCCTGTATCTCTTGGAGTTTGGCTACCTGCTTAGTCGTTAATCGATGCAACCGTGCGTATTGCACAAAACAGCATTAAAGTCGTTCTGGAAATGGAAACTGTAATTGAATATTGAATAGAATGTATCGGTTGCAATTTTCCTCGTAGCTTAATTTAACTTAAATCTAAATCGTAAAAAAGTTTACTTGTACAGTATACGACCAAAGAGATGAAGCATTTATTAGAAGAAAAAAGTAACTTTTCGTTTGCATTCATTCATAAGAACTTAAGAACTATATATGTTGTTACAGACATAAGTAATAAATTTACTGCATATACATATTTCCTTGCTTAAAAAGCGGAAAAATGTAAATTGCTGCCTCAGTTATCCAGTAACGTGTGCTGTTAATTTCTAAAATGTTACCTCACTTGGCGAAAACCGGAGCTATTTACATTCATCTAGTAACTTAAGATTTCGCTCGATGTCAAAAATAAACAAATCCAAAAATTCACACGTCCACAAATCCACAGTCCAAAAATCCACAGTCCAAAAATCCACAAAATCATGCTTCGTGAAGCAATCATGACCAAAAATGAAAATCGAGATGTTTTAATGGTTACCAACAAAATCAATTGATGTGTTGAATTAAAACTCTATAGTTACTACAAAGGATCTAACTTCAGACCAAATGCAAAACAGGTCACATAAACCGTCTTGAATTTAGGTGACAGGGGAATTTAGAATTTTGTGAGTTGTATAAATCTGCCGAATGGATTCTGCAAACGGGTATTTCTTGACTTCTTGAATTTTTGTACGATTACTTAGTTCTTAATAGCCTAATGGATATACTAAGTATGCCCGCAATATTAATTGTATAATTGAAAAGATTGTCAGTAATAATGAAATTGAATGTTACGCAGCGACACCAAGGCTTAAAATCAGATACATGGATAACTGGAAATCATTTTACAGAAGCAATATATTTGATTGTGGGTCTCTTTAATTGCCTAAAATTCAATTCCCAAAAAGTACTACAGCGGATATATACATCCAAAGTCAATGCAATTTTCTGGATTATCGTTCGCGCTTATGATAGCAATATATTTATTTCTGTAATTTGTAAACAAATTCATACCTGATTCATCCGAAAATTAATGCATTATCTATTTTTGGACAACAGAGAGTAGTTTAGGTTACGGATCTGACCGATATGTATGACCAAATGACGTTGCGCGGATTGAAAGTATGCTGTTTTTATGCCTTCCATATTTGTTTGTGTCCAAAATATCTGTATTCATGTTAATTCACATCATGCAATGATATCCGTTATCGGTGCTGAAACTTTGAAGGGAAATTTATTGGATTTACTGACAGATGATTGGATTCCAGTTCGTGTTTGGTGATAAAATTGAAAATATTTATGAGCTGTAATAAATGGAGTGGGCCAAATATATTACAACCTTTCCTTTGATATATATCGACTCAAAGCGTTCCCGAGTCGTCTCAGCTTTGTTTTCAGATTTTACACAGTACCGTCAAGTTTTGACTTTAAAACGAAATACTGGATGTGTTTGTTCCAAGTAATTTGTGGTGGAATTGAAATGATAAATCGCAATTCCGGTGATCAAGGCATTCCAATATTGTGTATTGTTTAAGTTGCAATGTACTTTCTTTATTCCTTTTACGTTTAAAGTTATGAAGGACGTATCATATGTGTATGTATATCAATGATACCATCTTCTGTAAGAATTTCGTTTCCAATAAAATCTAAGCAAACTGAAGACGGATAAATATGAGATGATGCTGTTTTATAGGTTTAAATAAGAAGTTTGTTTCTACGGTTTCGAAAAACGTTTTGGCTTTTACTATTTGCAACATTTCTCTGCTTTTACGAGCAATAATGGTTTATGTTGCGTAGAGCGACACAAATTACTTTCTTGTGGTACTTCAATAAAATGACAACGTACAGATACCTATCAAAACGGTGTGATATGTTTCAACCTAAGGGGCATTGATGTAAACTACATCAAAGAAATTGTTTACATACCGTGGTAAATAAGCTTAGCGAAGATATAGACTGCATATACTGTATTGCATACCTATGGAAACCCATTTTAGATTGCTAACTTCGATTCTAATGAGCGTTCAAGTACATACGTATGTATATCATCTATCAGTTCACGATGAAAGCAATTCTAGGTCTCCATGGCTGTAAAACAATGTACTGAAATTATATTTCCAATACCAATTTCGTTTGAATGGTTAATAATATTTTGAGGACTTTTACATTAAATTAGTAAAGCACATGCATACATTAAGTTTAGTGTAGCTATTTCTATATCAGTATTTATTTAGTTTGTTTAATTTATTCATTTCCGACTGAAAATGGTATATTTGGTTAAGTAGGTATTAGTCACGAGGTCGTAATTTTAATTTTTACTAACGCAGGAATAATCTGCGTAAGGCCAAAAAATTTGCACTAAAGCAAGAAATACAAACCTATAGATACAATTGATATACATACACGATTGAAGAGCAGATTGTAAATTGTTATTAAGTTATTTGAACCTCCAGAGGCTTTAAATAAAATTTCAAAGTTTTCACGCGAAACGGGAGTAGTTGATATGAATCTCACTGAATAAACAATAACGCTAGAATATAATAAATTCGGTTGCCTGACATCGGTAATTGGATTCTAGAACACGATTAAAAATAAAGGAAGTTGCTTAATAAAGAGAAACTCATTGTGCTCACAACATTTAATTTTTGATAAATAATAGATAAGTATTCAGTCAACCTAGTCTGAGAGTTTGGAATTTCTTCTGCACTAGTAAATAACTTGGGTATCGGATTAGTACAAAATAATCTTGGCACGTAATTATTGGTGTTGACCAAAGATATGCCATTAATACACCTCTTACGCACTCAAGCTTTGGAAATTATTAGCGCGTAACTGTAAGAGATACGAACCTGGCCACAAAACAAAAACATTGTGCTCTGTAAGTACACTTCATGGCCTTATCTTGTAACAAACACGTAAAATATATGGTGTAACCAGTGAATATTATATGGAACAAATTACCTTCGAATGAAAACAAAACTGGGACAATATCACACATAACAGCACAGTTCTGAACTGAAGCACTGATAAGGATAAGGGATACCTTTGATTGGCATTCTTTTCAAAACAGCGACAAAAACTAATGCTCACGCGTACAAATTACAACAATGCATTTCATTTCAGATGGCTAATACTGTTCGAAAGGTTTTTTTATTTTATCGCGTCTTTTGAATATGACGAAGCGAAATTCTGGTCGATGTTATAAACCTGATTCGGGAATGACCGGAGCAACAAATTTCGAGTGCCGGTACTGCCGTAAAAATGGACAAATGAACACGGTATTTAATAATGATAACTGAATCTGTAAATATACGGGATTAGAATATTAAAGGAGCATTAATTATTAAAGTAGTAGGTGCAGTATTAATTATATAATTTGAGAAAAGGGTGAAGTTGAAATTGTGGGAGCTCAATCAGTCCGAGTTATTTGGTCCATTTTGTCTTGATACTAGCATGTTTAAGCTAACACTATGGACGTGCGTCTGCTGAGTTCTCTTAACACTTTGCCGAAATTTGTTAAATATTTCTAGTGGCTAAATTCAATTAACTATGATCATAAAGCCAAAGGTTTAGCGGTAATCAGTTATTTACCTTTAAATGTCGAAAAAACATTCAACTTTGGAATTAAGTATTCTCACTTTGCTCCATCGATCAAATTAACTTGTATGATGACAGTATGAAGACTGAATACAAGAATCTATTCACAGCTGAATTTCCACTCAGTAAGGAATCCGTCGCTGGACCCCGTCCTAATAAAAGTATATCCTCACATCCAATCGAAACACGAGAACGGATCCGAGTTATCTTAGGATAAACTGAACTGTACAATGGGGATGAATCCAAGAAACAGTGCCAAAATCATACATGCATTTTCATTGTAGTATTCATACGTTGATACAGCAACTGAAATAGAGAAATGCATATAGTTAAATAAATTCCGCTAAATTTTATATTGCAAATATTTAATAGAATTAGTTTAGTTTAACTTTTAAAAATACTTATTTGCTTATTAAATGCTAACTAAATTTGCGATTACACTTGTGAATGTGCACGCCATTAGTATTTTTCTTACAATCCGCGAGATATTTAACACATAAAGGTCTTACATGTCTTTCGGTGTTAGCTAATTTTCTTTTCAATATTGATAATACAAACATCAAAATATACTTTCTAGAAATTTTGTAATATGGGTTCTCATTCAGTAACTACAATACCACAGTGTTAATGTTCGGATACCTTACTTGCCAATTCACTTGATTAAGTATTCATTATTTTAACGGAGACGTGGCCAGCCCCGTACCCATTAATATGGAGGCTGCAAAATGTAGATTCGAAAGTCATGAATTATATTCCAATGTACTGAATGAGCAGAAGTCTTATTGTCAAGAATAAAGGTGACATACTTTGTATCTGCTATTTTAAGTACATAAAAAATGCCCGTAAAATTGTATGGACGTGAATCAGAAAATTTGGCATCTAATTACTAACCTTAAGAAACGACGTCAGCATATGATTAAGTAAAGGGTGTACCATAATTCCTACGGCTGGGTTCAATCAGTTCCAACTTTTGAACAACCATGCTTTAAAGCAAGTGATATGCGGGGTTAGATTCTCTAATGTTTAAATATTCGCCACTCCATTTTGTGGCCCCCTATATCATAACCTTCGAATATGGGGGACCAGCAAATCCAACGTGGCAAATATGCCAGTTTCCCGACGACAAAACCTTTAAAGTCGACATAAAATGAAATATTTAAATGACACATTATCAAACGCATATTTTTAAGAATCAACATTTTCTGGCGAACCAGAAACAGGCTTTGAACAAACAAATAGTTCAATATTTTGACTTTGGTTGCACCAAATATATGCAACGAATCAAGTCGTATTGAAATTTTGCACCAAAAACGAAAATTTCCACATGTTAAGAGTCAGACAACAGTAGGGTATAATTTCTAGTACAGAAAGTGATTTCAATAATAATCTCCAACCTTTTCTGCGTATTAGGTGCCTTTCTGATAGATTTACATTTCATAAGATTGACCACCGTGGCCTTGGAAACAGAAGGGACATTCTACTAAAAATATGGCTTGAATCATGTTTTGTATTTCATGCCATAAAGTTCAACCCCTCGAAGTGTACGTTATCGGAAACTGTGTTTCTGGTCCGCAAAAAGTTTCTCTTTCTTTTGTATATCACATCCGTTATATAAGTAGTCATTTGTAAATGGTACGCCAATCTAAATATTTTTTCGGAAGTAAAAATAACGTCGACAGGAAACCTGCGTTTTTAACATCAAATTTGCTGCCCTCTCCTTTTTGAGAGGTATCAACTAGGAAGCCACAAAGGGAGATAAAGCCACTTTAAACATTAGAGAATCTATTAAAATTTTATATATGGTTCCCGGACTCTGTATCAAAAAGTAATAACTGGTGGAATCTAGCCGTAGGAATTATGGTACACCCTTTAATTTGAGTGTTATGCAATCAATTGTTGACTGTGTTTAATTCATGAGCATTTATCTAGTATCATTAGAACGCAGCATATCATTATATAAGTATTTCCAAATCATTGCAGGTAATGTGTATCTCTTAGATATGGCGCACTAATCCCAGTATAACAATTGAATTTAATGAGTATTGACGTGTGAATTATGAAAAAATTCTTATTTATTATATGCCTCCAGTAACAAAGCATAATATAGTCGAGGTAACACAAATTTTGTAGTGAAACTAAAATGGAAGCAGTATATTTTTGATAGCGATGAACGTCATTTAGCGAATTACGTCAAAGCCTCCATAAATATTCATTTCTTCAAACACCTGAGTACAGCTGGTCTTTTGAAAAAGATCTTGTACGGAATAAATTTAAGCTTCAGCTGCTGGACAGAATAGACACAGCGAGTGACAAACATTTCGTATGGTAAATTTATCGCAAAAATTAACACGTACAGATTGTCCGGTTATATTAAAACTTAATTGAATTTCAACTTAATGTGCAGTATTCAGGTAGTATAAGAATTGTCGATCGGTTTTATAGAGCAGTCAGAACGACCGCCACCTTCCATTGATAAACAACAACCATGACACCACTTAACGTATTACTGCTGCCAATTTTCTTCTTTGGCACAGGTTGGTTCTTAAATTATTTTGTTAATATCACTTTTCAGTAATGAACCGTTACATAAATTTTCTTTATTCACAAATCTTTCAGGAGCACTGGAGAACGACGTTGGGTGGCGAGATGCGGTTAACAGGATCGCACTGATAGAAAACCAACTTTTGGCTGCCACTGCTGAGCGAAACGAGTTGCGACAGCAACTAAAAGTTACAAGGCAGCATCTTGACACAATTAGTTCTAGAATTGTTCCAGTTGGTTCAGTCTATATTGAGTATCATAATCAACCCAGTCCGGTAACCCTTTGGCCTGACTTGGCATGGGAGGATATTAGCTCCACCTATGCAGGCCTCTTCTTCCGTGCCTCCGGTGGATCGGCTGCGGAATGGGGAACTACTCAAACGGATTGTTCTCCTCGGATCACAGACATGAACTACAGAGTTCATCCAAATATAAGCGAAGTAAAAAATCCTATGAACTTGCGGTACAATGGTGGCTGGTCGGAGTATTTCAACGGCGGAACATTTTACTCCAGCGGTACAGCGTATTGGGAGGGACTGCGGTACATGACCCAAGCTTGTGAGGTTCGTCCCGTCAACCAAGCCGTTAGAATTTGGAAGCGAACCGGTTAACGTCCCTACTGAACGAACTATGAATGGATCGTAAATTTCTAACATTTCATAATTACAGATACTTTAACAATTTGACATATGAATGGTACATGAATGCAAGTCGAAGTCAGCTTGTAAATTTGCTGCAAATAGAAACAGTCAGCGACAAGAACATCTGCAATAATTTAACATTGACCATACCATTGAAAAAGTTTTTGCGATTACAATAAAAAAATTATGATTGCTTTGCAACATGGATGCTTTCTGTATCTGCGAAACTAATCTCTTGGTTATTCCTGCAATAATAATTAGCGCTGAGGAGACGAACAAATTGGAATGACGGAGTCAGTTACAATCCGACAATTGTGTCACGACATTATAATGATATCGTCATTGTTATTCTTTTCACATTGGAGCACTAAAGCAAAACTGGTACTGTATTGCATCTTGAATAAGTCACATTGATGGCTTATATAGCATAATAGGACATATAAAAACATATCATCAATAATAATTAAATTCATTCAAATTGACGTAGAATCCTGCACCTGATAATTTCCAGACGTCGAAGCTATATTCATTGTTGAGCCGCCCAAAGTAAAACGAATAAATTATAACTAATTGCGAAGAATCTAATTTTCTTCCCGCACCTTTGCATCCTTCCAGCCAACTGCGTTGGCAAAGCATTGAAAACGCCTCTCGATATTTAACATTGAGGAATTTACAAAGTCTCACCGGTATGAAAAGTTGAAATAACTAAATAAAATGAAAATACAAGATTAAACGTCACACTAGAGGTTTTGTGCGAAGAGCAGAATAAATTTAAGTACAGATTGATCATCAAGTTGGTCTGTAGTTAATACTAGCGTGCATAGAATTACGAGAGTTCAATTTTAGTTAAATTAAGTTTCAAGAGATTGATTTATTGCTGTGATTTGCTCATTGAATTCAAATATCCTGGGCCATAATGTTCCCATTCGCCTTTGAATGTTGACTTTTCACAATCGAATAGGTGCACAGTGCGTCCATGCATGCCCATGTAACTGAATGTCTACAGTCTTCTTTCCTTGCACCCAATCTCTCCATAGGTCTACCGGACACATTTCAATATTTAATCATATTTCCGTAGTCAAATTTTACTCTGACTGGAAACAGGATCGACATCAAAATGATTTGGCTTCTAGGATGTCACTGAAAACATTAACTTATAACTCAGGGAATATTTGAAGGGTTGTGAAAGCATTTTTGTTGAAATATGTGTTCAATGAAAGCGGGAGCTTGTATATAATCTGGAAGCCTGTGTACTGAAGGTAGCTCACATAAACACAAATTAACACATTATTATCATACACACAGGCACCAAAGCAAACGACCGGAGGTAAAATATTTGTTCGACGCTACATACGTGTTTAATGACACGGCGTAAATATTGCAATGTTCCAACAAGTGCCCTGCTTCACTACATCGGTATAGTGCCTAGAAAGTCTAACTCAGCTGGTGGCGCTAGTTGGTAAAACATAAAACGCCACCGTTAACCTTCGAAATGACCCCCCTCTTTCACCAGACGACCGAAAGCACTCTGCTTGCAATATCTACTTACAAACTACTAGCTACACTGAAAACATTATGGAAAACGTGTATAGCGCTTAATAAAAAATAAATGGCACCCTACACGATATGTGAAGAACAACATATCTGGACAATAACGTTAGCGGTAACGCATGTAGAGCAAGAATCCAGAAATTCCTCTTTTTGCATGAGTTGTGATAAGTACAACGATTTCACTGAAAATTTGATAGAGCTTGTGAGAAGGAGCAGTTAGTTAACTGTATTTATGTGTGTATGCGTACGTACTCAAGTATTGAGTATGTGGGTACGCTGAGACGGTTATTTTTGAGAGGAGGAGAGTTCAGTTCCCTGTAAAAGTAAATGGTAAAATAGTAAGCATATGTTTTGTGTAGTAAGCAAGCAGGAGAGAAGAAGGAGATGACATTATTGTTTTTTGGATTGAGGAAGAAGGTTAGGAAATAGGGCGTTGTTCATTATAGTTTTGTTGAATTAAAATTAATTATTTTTTCCCTGCTCAACTAACAATTTAATTGTGTCGCTTGACGACGATAAAATATACGTATTGTGCATAGTTGAAAATAATATGCAGTGATTCGAAATAAAATTAAAAAGTTTAAAAAAGTTGATAACCAAGCTGTGTGTACACGTCTAAGCCATCATTGTCACCTGTACTAACTACTATCATCATCATCATCAGTGCCCTTTGCCAGTGAAGGAAGTTGGAAGAATCCTGCCCATCGCGTTGTCCGTGTTTGTCCAGTGGTGTTGAAGCGACTTTGACAGTTAACCTAGCCCGTAAACAACAAAAAAGTAAGCAATCAACTTGTTGCGCATAACTTGTGTTCAGGTCAGGTATTTAGTCATCAGTCATCATTAAAAAATAGTAACACCCTGCATATTTTAGTTTGACAAGCTATTGGCATAGTAGATTAATTTATTACGAATTTTCTTCTGTTGAATGTAATACTGTATATTTGTTTTGTTTGGTTGCCGCTATGCCGAAATATTAGTCTTCCGTAACCAAGTACACAACCAGTTAATAGAATTTTCATTTTAGGATTATATAATTGCGATCGGTGTTGCGATAGTTTAACTTTGCATAGAACATTTATTTACACAGGAAGGTAACTGATTTGTAATTGAAATTTTATATAAATAATAAATGGTTGTATCAAAAGACAGAATAAAAGGAGAACCATTACCAAAATAGCATATAGCCAAACAGTTACGGCAACACAAAATTCTAGCTCATGAGAATTTCGTCTTCGCGCCGCACTTCTGAATTAAGCCAGCATTCCAGAATGCTTTATCTACAGGTTACACGATCCGAGTTTGGGTATGAAGAGAAAGGTGGAGATCTCTAACTCCATAGTTGACCTGAAAGGGAACCCCTTTCAGGTCAAATGTAAATGTCGTTCTTACATTTTTAAAACTGCAAATAACTATTAAAAATTATACATTAATTATTTTGGGGCACAGATTCGTACTCCTTAAGTAATTAATTTTAATTAATTTTAAAGGGATACGAATTCATACACATTTGATCAACATAATTATTTAAGGGGATTTATATCCATAGGAGTACGATTTCGTACCCCTGTTACTAGACTGATTATGTCGCGACGTTGATATTTCGGGAACATGTTGATTATAAATTTAAGCTTGTAAGAGGATTCCGGCAAAAGTTCAATGTCAGCATGTACTTACTAGAGACAGGAGAATTCAATATCTGCGGCTACTGGAGCTTATGCGAACAGATTTTAAATTGAGGTGTAGCCATGTAGTTAAAAGATATCGAACGCTGTGATGCAAGTTGTATGGTATTAGTTTTGTATAACCAGTATTGCTAGGTCAGTATTTGAAATTCAGTTTTGTAAATTGGAACGTTGAAAACGAACGCACGTGAAGTTCTTGAACCGTTTCGGTTTTTTGGATCGGCAACTACAAATGGCCACAGCACAAGAAAGATTTTGGGAAAGAGAAATTAATTTAATTTTTCACAACTTTAATATGTAATTTTGGTTGTATACAGGATACGCATTATACTAAACACACTTTGGTGCATTTCAACTGAATGGCGGTGATGAACATTGAAGACCTATTGATACTTTTTTTCGGCACACCATGGAAAAAATAATGTGAGGCTGTAACGTAACACAATTCATTGGAATCACTGTTTACTCGACAATATGGTGTTAATCTTTTCTTTTGTAGACTCAACATTTATCGTATCAATTGAGCAGTTAAACAAAAATTAAGACTTAAATAAATGTGTACAATTAAATTGCTATTAATGAGAACAATTGTTTCCGCGCGACAATGCTACACTGCCGTTTATGCAATATGCAAACAATTTGTGCTCACAATTCCAAATCTTAAATATATAACGTAAGAGCAACTTTAAATCATTGAGTCACGTGCTGGTACCACATATCATATACATATAACGGACTTTAACATGTCCATTGGTTTCAAAATTCATGACCGAATATCATTGCGGGTTAGTTTATGATGTGGAAAATAGTTTCAGCAAAAATGAATTTATTAATTGTAAAACAGTAAAAACTTGTGGAGCTCCTGCAGAGACAAATAGTCGGATGACGCTTCCATTCATTTGCAATACGTACCACACAAATACTTAAAAAACTGGTTAGCAGCCACGGTGATGCAAATGTCAAAATGAATATTGGAATACCGTATAAATGTATAAATAGCATGTTTTTAGTTTCGGAAGCTAAATACCTATGTAACTTCATCACGAAATGATTCTGAAGCTATTGTGATGCCTTCTTCTCTAATCCGATAATGTAACCGTCGTAAAAACAGTATAGTACCAGGGGGCGAATTCGACCACTCGGGGGGCGATTTCGCCCCCCGTGAAATGTAGTCGAATTCGCCCCCTAGGGGTCGAATTCGCCCACCGGGGGGCGAATTCAGCTACTGGGGGGCGAATTCGACTACTCGGGGGGCGAATTCGCCCCCCTAATAAATAAATTAATTATTTTTCCGGGGGGCGAATTCGCCCCCCTAATAAATAAATAAATTATTTTTCCGGGGGGCGAATTCGCCCCCTGGGAGGGCAAATTCGCCCCCCTGAATTAATAAAAAATTGAAATATTTTAATAAAACCAACAATCTGCATAGCAAAAAATATGAAAAAATATGTGATTAATCAGCAAAAATTGCTCGATTTTCTGGCATATTGTATTCCAACGTGGAAATAGTTTTGTGCCAATTATTTGAGTTTACATATTTTAATGATTCAAATATTAATTACTAAAGAAGTCCATGGTAGATTTTTTTAATTTTTTCACAGAAATTCAGAAATTGTGCGTACTTTTGATTTTTGTCAATAGCCACATGCGCCATGGTTAAAAACAGACGCCATAAATATATTAGCTAAAAAACTTGTACAAAACGACGAATAAATATTTACAGTGCGTTTATTACGCAATAGCGCGTCAAAATATGAATACAATTTCAAAGTACACACAATTTCTGAATTTCTGTGAAAAAATTAAAAAAATCTACCATGGACTTCTTTAGTAATTAATATTTGAATCATTAAAATATGTAAACTCAAATAATTGGCACAAAACTATTTCCACGTTGGAATACAATATGCCAGAAAATCGAGCAATTTTTGCTGATTAATCACATATTTTTTCATATTTTTTGCTATGCAGATTGTTGGTTTTATTAAAATATTTCAATTTTTTATTAATTCAGGGGGGCGAATTTGCCCTCCCAGGGGGCGAATTCGCCCCGCGGAAAAATAATTTATTTATTTATTAGGGGGGCGAATTCGACTACATTTCACGGGGGGCGAATTCGCCCCCCGAGTGGGCGAATTCGCCCCCTGGTACTAGACTGAAAAAAGCACCTGAAATTTCATTTCCACAGAAGAATGTTTAGATGTTCTGAGTCAGCAGAAAAACTGAGTCTGATGCATATTTCCATTTTTCTGTTCGTTTCCTTCACCTCACCACGTTCCCTAGTTAGTTGGTAATATCATCGGGAATGTGGCTCCAGTTTTCAAGATGTATCTTTCGTCAAATGTCATTTCGTTTTATTTGATTCGTTCATTTTAAGTTTTGAATTCCGGAAAGAAACTCCATGGAAAGGAATAACTAAAGCGTTGTATTAGCGAGTTGTCGTGATTGTTATCACAAACTGACATAAACTGCGATGAAGCAGTTATCACAGCTTCGTACCTTACAATTGACCAACAAAACAAACAATGATTACAATCCACACAAGGCTGCTGCTTTGCTTTGTCCAGTTCGTTCATTTGACTGTTTGTGCAATCTATTTTGATCATGTACATTATTACAACTTTAACATTTTGTTTCATGTCATTTGATAAACCTTGAATTTCAATGAGATGATAACCAGACAGACTACGATAACATTCAATGTTTGATTACCACTCACTGTTGACCATACTTATTCATCACGGCAGTTTCACAGTACAGTTTGACATTTTTCCTGGTGTGACGTGGAGTTTGCAAATATTCTAAGGTATCATGAATGCCAATAACACGGATATTAAAGCTTCCGCCTTAGAGCTTATTGGAAATACGCCACTGGTTGCCCTGGACAGAATATGGCCGGGTCCGGGACGAATCTTGGCGAAATGTGAATTCATGAATCCTGGTAAGCAGTCATTTGAAAGTATTTTACTGAAACCCATTTACAGTGATGACAAATAAGTTGACATGTTTTCAGGCGGTTCAGTAAAAGATCGCC
Source organism: Sinella curviseta (assembly GCA_004115045.4). NCBI lineage: Eukaryota > Metazoa > Arthropoda > Collembola > Entomobryomorpha > Entomobryidae > Sinella > Sinella curviseta. The sequence continues at coordinate 19,082,137 of CM023201.3, read as the reverse complement.
CTGCCTGCAAAATGATCCGAGCGGCACTAGAAGGCGGTGATGTGAAGCTAGATGGTCATATCATTGAAAAAACGGGAGGAAATACGGGTTCTGGCCTGGCGGTTGCATGTGCCATTCTAGGTCATCCTTTGACACTTACCATGTCAAAAGGCAGCGGTTCTCAGCATGCGGCCATGTTGAGAGCTCTGGGAGCCCAGGTTCATCTTGTAGATCAGGTGGACGGTGTGCCAGGAAATGTGACGGGCGCTGATTCTCGGGCTGCGGAGTTGAAATGTCGTCAGCTTGCCAAAGAGACTGGAGCATTTTATCTGGACCAATCCAATAATGTAAACAACTGGACTAGTCACGTGGACACGACTGGACCAGAAATATTCCGCCAAACTGGCGGAAGAATTGATGCCTTCTGTGCTGCGGTGGGATCCGGCGGTACATTTGTTGGCGTGTCAACATACTTGAAGAAGGTAAAGCCGGATACAAAGTGCTATGCTGTAGAGCCGGATGGATCGGAACCAATTAAAGGATGCACTATCACTAAACCGAAACATCTTTTGATGGGAGCAGGGTTTGGCTCTGTGCCAGGAATTTTCAATTTCGAAACTATGGACGGGACAGTAAGCGTTACGGACAAGGAAGCTGTTGAGTACAAACAACTGCTTGCGAGGAAAGAAGGCTTGTTTGTGGGATATACTTCTGGGGCTAATGTTGCTGCTGCTGTGAAGCTGCTCAAAAGTGGCGAGTTGGGAGAAGATCCCTGGATTGTAATTGTACTCGTTGACTCCGGACTCAAGTATCCGGAAATTGAATAGCATACATTTGAATTCTGAGAATAATCACACAAAATTTCCAAAGCCATCTAAATAAACCTTGAGTGTCTAAAATAAATTTGCAATTCTTTCAGTCGACATTAATTTAGCATTTGATAATATGACATTAACATATCCTCACATATTTATATAAAGTACATTCATGTCAAAGTTGGTGTACAATTTCTCATGCATAAAAATAGCAGCTTTAAACATATACTACACGCAAATATTATCGGTCCCTGGCCAATACCTCTTTTTTGGGGGACGATTTTTACAAAAGCTCAGAAAAAGTTTCTTCGCCCGTATCCAAATGTCGTCGTCAAGACCGACTGGCTAGCGTCATGCGTCAGGAACCTTCCTTCATAATGACTCATGTTCAAATCTCGTTGGGGATGAAATGCTTTTGTTACTTTTGCTTGCATTTGTTTTGTAAAAATAGAAACAAAAACTGTCGTAGTCCATCATGACTACCTGCCACGCTCATGAAACATCATGATAGTGACCGACAAACTTAGCGCAACTCCATCCCATTTCTACATATATTCTTTTGGTTTGTATTATTAATATTTGTTCTTTTCCAGTATCGTATTATACAATTATCAGTTGTCCAGTATGCTATATGAAAGGTTCATGTTACAATAGATGAACTAATTTTCCGTCCGAGCAATATTTACTCTTCCATGTCATATTGTAAATGTCGGTACGAAGAACATTCAAGCAATTTAGAATAATAGGATTATTCTAAGTATTTTATATTGAATTTTTATCATGGTTATTATACTTTCCGTTTTCATTCCATGTTGAAAGTATTGAAAGTGATTACCGAAGCGAAGTAATGCGGAGATGCGCTGATGTACAAATTATGTATACGATTGTTAATTTATTAACTGCGCGAGTTGTATTCTTTAGAAATTTCATCCTGGTTTTATAATTAAGTGTCTGATTATCCGATTCCCTCAACTAGAATGGTCACTACAAAACATTGTCTAGCATTCTCTTCGACCAATAGCAATGTCAATCAATTAAAGCGTGTACCCAATAATTAGAAAACATGACATGTTATACTGGAGTTAAAATGTATTGATGAAATGAAGGGTTTGTAATGAAGTATGGTGACGCTGGGGAATGAAGAATTGAGGCCAATTTCAATCGGTTTCACGAAGCAACTTGGGAATCAACTTGAGGCAAGACTGCATGCCGGTGGGTAAATTCACGAAGCATGGGAAAATTCTTAACGAAAAGGTTAAAACTTCCCGAGATTGTGATGTTTATCAAGTGGCACTATTTGGTTCGCCATTAACTTTAACGTGCTACTGCACCCAAGCTTAAATTTTAGTGTCCTCCGCCACGGAGTCAGGCCTCTCCAGAATAATATTTTCAACAAATTTCATTTAATTGCAAGAATTGAAAAACTAAAATTAAATGGTATTCGTTTAAAAAATATTATCGACATGACGCCTAATTTTTGTCTCAATAAACCTTAAGGAACTGATGAACGCGGTTATATTTCGTCAAAAACATGGTGATTTACTGTTATCGAATAACGAATTTATTATTTAATTGGTTTTGGTCTTTTTAACTGCATTTCAATGTTTTGGTTTTTTATCTCTTCCCTTTGCTAGTTAATCCAAATTGGAGGGTGATGGTACAATTGACACATTGGCACATATAAAATCAAACAATTCAACCAATTTCTGAGGGATCTCCTACTTCCACCACCTCAACTATCCCGATAGCTGACTTCTGTAAGTAAACTTTTTTTTCTACGTTAAACGACTATACACCATGCATCGTATATTCGAAAAAGCCTTTTGAAGTTTCAAGTAATTAATTATAATTACTAGAGTTGTATGATTAATATTACCTTTAATGGCTTGAAATTTGGTAACTTTTGCTTCAAAACTTTGTCGCGTTTATAGTGTGAATTAATTGTAACCATATTCCATGACTGGATTAAATTATTTCTAGAAAATATTAACCGCATATAATTATTGTATACCCGTTTCCATATATAATTAAATACTGTGGGCAGACAATGCTTTGTTCCTGTATGACATTTCGATGGTTAAGCACACAATAACATTTTTTGCAGACTTTAATGCGCTAAAGATTGTAATTTCTTCAGATTTTTTCACACGAGTATAACCGACGTTTTTAAAGTTATTCGCAGACTACAACATGAGGTGGATATCTGCTGGCTACACGGTGTGAGTTTCCAAATTATTTTGTACTTTTAATACTTGGAAAGTGTCTGAAGTGAAATTAATAATGAGTGTGAAACATATATTCCATCGTAGGTACCGATAAGAATATAAAAGGCATTTGCGTTGATTGATTATTACAGCTAGCCGTTTTGTCGGAAACATGTGTGACAATTATGTTACATTAACCTTACCAAAACGTCAACATTGATATAATTGGGGAAAATTGTAGAAGTAATTCGCAAGATTAAGCGCTTCTCAATCCTTATATCAACCAGAGAATCACGTAACTGATTAATGATTTATGACAAGAAATACTGTTGTGTCTACTTTGTGTAAACACACTATGCTAGCATATTATGTTACAACTGACAATTTTCATCTGTAAATAATAGAAGATATCGGCAGAAGCGCTCACAGTGTCTGCATAGATTTACAGATTCGACTGTAAGTGCTGTAAAATGTGGTTGTCTTTGAAATATTGTAGTCATAATGAATATACGCGTTCGAAATTTTTACTAGGAGTTTCTTTCCCAAACTTACATACTTAATTATAGAAGTAGATTCGTTATAGACGGTGCGTATTAATTATTGAAGGTTCGGTTTTGTCCCTACAATATACCGCAATACATTAAGGCATGCCAGCCTATGGAATGACCTAGTACTCATAAACATCACGAGAGCTTGTTAAAAAAACCACCGACACCAAGAGTCATCAAACCATGATTTTGGTTGTCAGGATTTTTGGTTTTCGCGGGGACGTGTGCAGTAACGTTGTAATACATATCACTAATGATTTACAGACGTGTCCCATGTCCATGACGCTCAGAATCTTGAAAAATTGGTTATTATGATAAACATTTATATTTATTAACAAGCTTCTATTCTGTTGACAGTTTGTCAATTCTGGAACTTAAACGACCCCCCATAAATCGGTTTGTTCAACAATAAATACGTTAATTATACCCTTTTCCTTACACACATCAAAGTCGCTTTTTATTAGAAATCTTGAACAATTCTCTTTCAACATAAAATAAACCTTCCGACGACTTCGTTAACTTCAGATTTACCGAAAGACATCGAATATCGGGAAGGTTTTAGTTAACTTTTAGATGAGCAATATGACCTCTTGCACACCTGTATGAATTTTTATGCTCATTGAAAAGTTTGTTTCGGTGACAGGTACAAAGATTATCTAATTGATGTTGTTCGCTAATATGAGTATAAATTACAAGTTGCTTACCTATAGGCTTTTACAAGAATTACAACAAAATCCTTCCAGATGGTTGAAGCATTAAACGTCCATCGTAAGTTGGACGTCGACGGTGTATATTTGACTACCTTCACTTATTTAAATTAAAAACAGGTTGCTTGAGGTGGTTGCTTATCATTTGAAGTATTGCTAGCAGTTCTTTTAAGAGGTCGCCATCAGAATGCCACACCTTCAAAAATCCCTTCTAGCAATTTTAGTAGTGTGGCGTGTGGCTTTTTGATACACCCCTTGTATGAATGTCTGCTGCAATTCAGGTTTAGATTCATTATAAATCACATGAAGGAACGAAGGCTTTAAAATAAATGTTTACTAGTTAAGAAACCATGGAAGTGTTCAAACTGCGGTGTCTTCCCACTTATTTCCCACAGAGATTACCAGTTTAGCATGTTGGGGTAGGACGATTAACGGTATTTCGTAAGTTCTTTCATTCTTTCACTTAAAGTAGTTAGTCAAAGTGACACCATTCTACTACGTTAAAAATGTAAATCAACGCTGACGTGATATCCACCTCATTTGTAGGATTATTGGATTCTATAGTTCCCTAGCCGATAAAACCTTAGCATTGCGCGAACCACACTTGTCGTTGCATGCGGATTTAAGGATTTCCCACCGATTGCTTCTTACATTGCCTCTATTATTGCATTAAATATACGTCAATCAACAATGAGTTTCAGAAGGACCAAACGTGATTCAGATATAAATTAAATGCCATAAAATACGTTTCTGATTAATGTAAGATATGTTTATCTAGTAAGATACAAGAAATGATGAGCAACAATTTAAACTCATGAGTCGCGGTCATGTATCATCAATAACCGTTCGTTACACAATTATTGCTTCAAATTTTTTTACCAGGACAGCGCCTATTTTCCTGCATTTTCACTATTGACCAGGTGGGTATCAGAGTACCTGTCGTCGTCGAGCATACTTAATCGCTCCATCAAAAGGTGTTTTTAATTCAAGTATAAAATCGTAATGCTCAGTATCTCCAATAAGGATATGATCACTTGTTAGCTGATAGTTGCCTTCATTGCAGTCCTATTTTCAAGCACATAATTTTATATTACTAACAGTGTTTCATATCCAACACCCATTTGCCATTGCACTAGTGAAACTGTGGAATAATATTTTTCATTACTTCGCAAAAGTAGCGTTCCGAAAACTATTCTCTGTACATTTTCCCCACAACAAATTGCGCTCAATGAAGGCAATAAACCAAAACTCCATTATGCTAGCAGATAATATTGATAAAATATAGCTCAGGAAATTGGTAGATGTTACGGACGATTTTTTTAAATTGGTTCGCGCTCATGCTAACCAATTAAAGCAATCATTGATGGTTATTCTCTACGTCCTCAGATACGAAGCTGGGCAATTTAGGATAAACGCCGTTCTAAATTTTTGCTGCCCTATTTATTTATTAGCCCTCTAAAGATGATGTTCTCATTATTTATGGTGGCTGATGACATGACTTTAAAGTGCAGACAAGAATCTATCACGAATTCTAATTCTAGAATTTTTGGTATCCACGAAAATGAAAATGGCAATCGAAGCCGAAATATAATTTTTATTCAAGATGGAAGTTTAAAGCCACATAAACTTTTTTGGCGGGTATCGGTCAATCAAGTTTATTTCAGGTGTGGTATTCCCTCATGTCCTAAGATATGTGTTGTCAGTAGTTTGAAAATATTGAAATCTCTACATTTGCATGTCAAGTTTTCACATGTCTGTTGTAAGCCATAGAATGTTTTTGTGCAAATAAATATATAAAATATTCTATACACGATCGCGAACATGGTAATCTGTCGTAAGACCGAATCATATGGTAAAAGATTTACAAACATGTGTGATAAAAAATATCAATGAATCATGTCAAAGAAGACATTCATCTGACAACATTTAATTCATTTATAATGAATCTTGAAACTTCAAACTTCAAACGGTATACTTTCAATTTATCGAGCAATATCATGTAATCGAAATATATCATTTTAAAGAAGAAGTAAGTTGACGATATTGTTGAAGCAAAAGTCCAGAAGGACGAGTGGCATCTGCTTATCAACGTAATTGGCATGTCCCAATTGAATGTTGATCGGCCGAAGGAAGGCCAAGTCCCGAATAAAGAATCGTTTTCTGTTACCAGGAATCCGCGGTAAGATGGAAGTACGAAATGTATGAGCAACCTACACCCGCTCTATAAACGCTTCCAAAAGTGCCAAAGCTAAAGACAATTATGACTGCAGCACAAAATAGCCTGGTAAAAAGAAGAGAAGTTGTGGGCCGGACATACTGGATCCATTTGAAACTATGGCGTAGAAACAAATGGTAAATGCGGCGCGAGAAATATTCAAAATTCTTAAAATATTCACGTCCTGCTGAATCAAGTTATAGTATCGGCACAATACTTGAATATCCTTGTACAATTGAAATACGGCTCCACCAGAAAGTTTGTCTCCTTCAGTCTTAAACGTCGCTGATTGGCTGATGCACTGGTAAGTAGCCGTACGTTTTAAGCATTTCAAGTAATGGCTTACGCAGTATGCGGGAATAAGTGATACTTCAAAAACAACAAAGCAGCAAAGGGAACAAAAATCCGCAATGATCCATAAAGTTCAAATATAAATTCCTGCAAGTAAAGAAATTGAAGGCGCGGAAATCAATGAATGTCCATTATCCCGTGTGGAAAAGGAACAATCGGGTAACGCGAAGTATGCAAACGTTGCGGGTGAACAACTGTTATCCCATCTTTGCAAAACGTAACCGACACTTCCAAACATACCTAGCGTTAGGTCGTGAGTTTGTGTCGACGAAGTCACTCGCTTTTGCGAGTCTGTTAAGATGGCATCTTGAAGTATCGATGATTCTATAATATGTGTACACAGAATTACAAAAATCTGACCAAGTAATACAACAAACATATTCGAAATAAAAATTTCATTATTCTCACCTATGAAACGCTAAACAGTGGAAAGGAGAATTGAATTTTAATTTGCACGTGGACATACTTAATTAGGACTTCCCATTGAAGTTGTAGGAGTCGAGATATGCTAGTCATTTATTTCCAATGTACGTGAAACAATATCGCGTTTCAATATAGACTAAATTGATGAGCTATGAAATTTCAGAACGTTCCCACAAACAACTCACTCCTAACATCAAAACACTTTTTAGTGGAATAGCATCTGCACCTTTGCGGGACAATTTTGTATGGAATGTGGAGAAAATAAAATGAGACTGCAAGGTTACACAATTATTGATAGCTCTGTGTACTATATTGAGGCCGCTCACGGACGGACACTGTACAAACTTTTACAGTTGAAGTATGTACCTACGATTGGTTTGCGAATCTCAGGCGAAACAGATTCGCACGTTTCTGATTTTCGTGCTTGACACTCACTCCCTCGTACGCGAATACCTTAATGTTTACCTTTTCCTAGTTCCTGACAGGACAGTGAATTATCCATTGCGTTGGTCATCGAAATTGAATAAATTGCATATAATTATATCTGTCTTGCAATCAATTTTACAGGAATTTAAATGGCACCAAAAAACCTGAAATTTTGAACAAGCTGATCTAACGCCCAAAGTGAATTAGTAATTATTAACAAAGATATTTGTGACGCACAAATTATTCTTGTTCCACTAAAACATCCAAACAAACATATGAGAGCTTCGATCAGTAATCCCGCATCAGAGGTTGTGCCTCTAACAACAGAGATAAGGTGTCGTAATGTACCACAAATAATTATCGATTTCAGGTCAAGGTATAATTGTGTTTCCTAGATTATTTTTCTTTAAATTTAGCAATAATTCGTTCCAATAAACACTTCCAAGGTTCTTCCATATTCACACCTTTTGGAAATATAAACTTAACAGTCAAAAGTAACGCTACGCAAACTGTAACGTTGCATTAATTGAAAACTTGTAAATTGGATCGGATTACAAGGATTTATAATATTTTCTGAATCACCCAAAGAGATATGCTACTCACGTTTTTAAATAATGTAAAGTGATTTCAGATCTCATAATCTGATTCGTGTAACGGTACTTTTTTTATTACATAGCCTAGCGATTTAAATTTTAAATCTTAATTAAGTAAACATACAAAATAATTGTCATTAAAAAATTCTTCTTTAAATCGTTACGTGTATTGTTGACAGAATAGCAATTTCCATTAAAGAGTTGAGATATAATCAGATGGGCATTTCATATTCCTTTTGCATGAACAAATAAGCAAACCTTTCGGAAGTTTAGTTGTTGTGAAAACTTTTCGTTTCCACATCATTGTAGGTATAACTGCGGATATATAATACTTTAAAATATCTCTGCCTTTACGGAAGGCGTCATAGAGATCTTTAAAACTTCTGACACCGCTTTGCAAAAACTATACTATTTGCCGACTTCATGAATGACTTCGGCTCCCTAGAGGCGTATCCTCTACCACTGAATGTTATACTATCATAAAGATAACACGCAGTTATGATGCCCTGTCTATTGCTTTTCTTTCCAATTCAAAATATTTCGTCGATACCAACAATTGCTATGAATGAGTCTCTGCGCAAACAGAGACAGATCTCAGCATGAGATAGTGTCCCGACGCACTATTCGACATTCTTACATACCCGATCAAGGACAAATATATGTACATTTGGAATCACAGATTTGTTGATGGATGACGTAATGAGACAAGAAATTAAATTAATTGTATATTATGATTCAATTCAAGACCTTCATAAGCATAAAATGTAAAGCGAATCAAATCTAAACAATATTATGAAAACGCTGAATTTGTGTATAGTGAAATACTGGAATTAGTTTAGTTTGTTTTACATTTTCAGTCGAAATTTAATTTAGAACTTTGACGTCGTTCTGCGAAAAAGTGTGCTACGTTCCATATTGTGAACAAAAGTTTATTAATAATTGTAGACGAGATGACGTACCTTGGTAGTGTCTGACATTTAAGAGCTAAATACGGCATCCCTGTATCGTTAGAGTCCTAAGTATAAATGGAAGCCCGGTAAGTATATATTGTGCCGATTCAGCAGATTATTAAGTTTCTTCGAACCTTCTGTAGCAACCGATCAGAGTAAAGTTGGAAGTAGAACTCAGAGAATTTGTTAAATGCACAAATGGTTATGTAAATTTCCAGGAAGGGATTTGTTACACATCCAACGTAAACGAGCAAAAAACCATTTTGCGCCTATTGGATAATGATACAATCGATTCTTGCTGCAATTAAAATAGTCGATCATAATTTTTTCGTAATATCTAATCGTTGTATTGCAGCGTTGTGAAGCGAATTAAAATGATAATGTATTCCATCATATCAATTAATTTCTATTTGAACTGAACTGACACAAGAACTTCCTTAATTCCAGACAAGACTTACGAGACATTAATCTGTATTAATATTTTGTCGCCTGTAGTGTATAAATACTTTACGGTGTTGACTGATACAGGCTAAAATAATGTCCTTTTAATGTTGCTGAACCTATTAATCCATGCAATCATTTTAATGACTCAAATTTTTGCATACATTAATAGTGAATCGATTAACAATGTTACTTGAAGTAAATACATATGTTTTTACTTAATATGCAGGGTTTGCCAGATGTGGTAAGGCCCCTAGTGGCCCTTACCACAACCTTGAAGACAACTATTAAACCGGACCATGGATGCTATCCGTGGAGAATCTGAATGCATAATTTACCATTATATAACCAGCAAAATTTATTACGACGTCTATGTAAGTGATGGAATTTTTCTCTGGATCTACTCTGAACATCGTATGCATAAGGTTCCATGGAGAAACACATTTAGCTGTTATTATTTTGACCGATAATACGAAACCAATTACAAAAACGGATTCAAGTATCGACGCGACAATAAATAATATAAGTTTAACTTATGCAATATATAGCCATGAATATCCATACACCCTTTTCGCAGAATTAACACTAAGCCGGTAAATAGTGCGTACCTTTCATTTTCGACTCTCTAATCCATACCTCCTTAGAAGTTGCTAATCACAACTAGAACAACACGTGGACCGTAGAGCCGTCAACAACTGTGATTTGGCATTTCAATGTAGCATAGGGCTTTCCTGAGGTGATGCAATAAAGAAAAATCGCCCAACATATTTTGTTCATGTGAAAATTTTAACACTTCAACCATTATGTCAACACATTTATATTTTGTTAATCTTTGATCAATTTACAGAACAGCTAGTGGAATATAATAATTTTCTTAAGGGTTAAAGGTTAAAGGTTAAAGTCGAGTGGCGATTTTGAACTTTGGAAAGTTTCATCCACATATTTTATGAAACCGGTTTCCCATATATTAACAGCATCGAACATGGCAGAGCCACTGGCAAGTTTTTCGACGTCAGGTTCTCAGGGAATTGTCGAAACTCAAACATTTGTAAGTCAAGATCCGCTATATTTTTTTGTATTAAAACCCAAAATAGTTTATTTAGTTGTACTTAGTAAATTTCTTAGGTTTAGAAATTTCAGCTTAAAAACTATAAATTCTTTAAACTGTGGGTATCGCGGGAAGACGGAAAGCATAATTCGTTTTGAATTTCGAACGTAGTTAGGACTACCATTACAGGGATACTGAAATATTTATGATACAAGTTCTTAGTCGCAAGCTATGTTTCAGTGAAATTGCAAAACTTACACGGATAATTCCATTTTAAACGCACGATGTCGGTAAACATCCGTGGTCTATATTGAAGTAGGTACTTGTCTGGGTTCTCACAAGGATTCTCAACGTGCAACATTTAATATCAAAATAAATTGACACCGAAGGTTTTTTCGCTCATCTTTGTTCAGAAACGTAAAGCTTCAAACGTGGTCCCAATGAATAGCTTGTTGGATTGCGAATTGAGAGTGTGCCATTCACGAAACCTGTAGTTTTTATATACTGCAAACCTTAGTTGCATTGATGATTCATTACATTTTGGCAGCAAGTCATATTTTCAATAGTGGATTATTAAGAATTTAATAAATTCTATGAATATATAACTGTTAGTTGCAAGGAATACACATATCCAATTATCCTTACATTGTCAACCAATTATCCATTGTTTTCGTGACGCAGGAGAAATTGGAACATAGCCAAAATGCAATCCAGATAGCAACGACAAAACACTCGAACGAAGTTTTAATATTTTAATGACCAAATGAATTTCATCTAAAGTTCACATGTCACAAATGATGAGCATCCACAATAACAGCATTCCTGTTCCTCTGAGGCCATTTCTCCAGATCGCTAGTCAAACAGTCCAGCTGAAATTGAAACTGTGAAGTAGTGCAGGCCCGTTACTTTGAATGCTTAATATCTACGCCACCGAGCGTACGCTACTTCAAGTTGAATATTTATCAGTGAGCAGGTTCCTCGCGTTTTTCCGCATACATTTTTAGTAAGATGAAAATAAGTCTTGGCGAGTTTGCTGAGTGGAGAAGATTTAATTAGGATGTTTACACGTATTTTTATGTTTTTTACCAACAAAACGATGTCCTGGGAAAAGAACTCAGAAAATCTGAAATTTCCGCGAACACAATTATGATTAATTATATGGATATGCACACTCTAAAACCATTGATCAGAAAAATGACAAGATAAGACGACATTAAATGTGGATTAATAGGTAGAATCACGCAACTGTAGTTGAGATTCTAAATGTAAGTGGTAATTTGTAGTCTGGGACAAAACAATGTTGAGAAAATATAAATTAGGCTCTTTCAAAGTTGAGGATTATTAACCATTTGCTAGCTAAAAATCTATTTTTGGCACAAAATTTGTGGCGCGCACTTCAAATTTTTAGCCAATTTTGGTTTATTTGCTACTTTAATTTTCGCTACTCCTGAGCAGCTAAAACTAGATTTTAGCGATTATTTTGCTTTATTGAGATGTGAGTCAAGCTATGCTTCGGATCTGCGGTTGTACGGCATTGCAGATACAGAAACGTAATCTCGTGTTTACTTGTTTTCAAGTTATGTTTAAGCTTAAATTGAATTGAAATGAGTTTTTGACAAATAAAATGACTTGGGATAATTTTCTTGCGTCCAAAATTAAGCGTAGAATCATAAAAATTGATGCTTATATTTTTTGTAATACTAAATTATTTAACTGAAATCTGATGACGTAATGATATTTTGAGGTAGGTTTGAGGTTTGAGGACAATCAATGCTTAAAGCGGCTCAGGTCTCCTGTGCCAGGAATTAGAGTTAAGCCCATGTTTGCTTTGATTGCTTTGATTATAATTGCCTATGCTATTGGGAAGCTTAGCTTCATGAATAATTGATTCGTATGATATTATATAGGCTGGTATTCGCGCGTCAGTATTGGAATGACAAAGTCTACACTCTACGGATAATTTGCATAAAAGTGTGCACCACCAAATGGGTGCGAAAAAAATTATACACATTGCTCCCCGAGTTCCCGAGTAGCTACGCAATCCGTGTAAATCATAAGTGAAGTACGACGTGTGTATGATATACCAAATGTGCCCACTGTTGATATTCAACAGAAAACTATATGTAATATGTATCTGTGGGCGTTTCGGCGTATGCAACATTTTGTCGAATTATTAAACATCTTTTGCACAGTCAGAACAGGGGTAATAACCGTAACTAAGCTACCTTTTTGTGACAAAAATGGATACCTCGCTGCTATATTTAAAAAGAGGACGAGATGCAGAGCTGCGAGTCGTGGCGGAGAAGCAGTTATCACCAAACAATTTATCTGAACTGAATAAACTGCAGGAGGCGGTTTTTAATGAACCAAATATTAAGGCTTTTAATGGAGTACAGGAATATAATTGTACACAGGATTAACCCAACTTTCACCAAACTCATCTAACCACAATAATACGCCGGCAAAGGAGCATCATCGTGACCTGGTTGGAACAAATCTCTTGAATATTTCCTGGTTTGGGTGTTTGACACTGATGTTTACCAATGTACCCGGTATTTATGTGATAAACAGATTATCTATTATTTGGCGCACTAAAATTATTGGATATTGTCATTTTATTTGTTCTGCATTTAATTTCCCAGTGAAAAGTATAAAAACCAGTTTGTGTGAAATAAATTCATCGCATCTTACCAAAATTCTACGCCAGTGAGTCAAGTTAACTCGAAAAAGCGACATAAAAATGCAGAAGTGGAAATTCAATTTGAAGTGAATATGTAAAATTAGCGGAAATTATTATTTATTGATATAATTCATTTTAATTGAAGAATTAACGGAGTAAGTAACATGATACGTATATTTTAAATTTACAACAAAAAGTGTTTATTCATTTTTTTTCAAATTTAACAAGAATGCGGCCCTTGATTGCAGGTAATTGCTTGTTAAATGTTCTACTGGATATTGCTTTCCACGAACAGAACATTTTGTAAATATGGGTGCCGGATATTTGAGCTCTGACGGTTTCAAATCGTATGGGCATTCCAATATGAATAATTTAAGGGGTCAATAAGTCTGATCTTTAAAGTTATCAGTTTCATGGATACAAATGTAAATTGCGTTCAAGTTAACAAAGTAAATACTAGCATTGTTAATTTAGCTGAATATAGTTCTATGAAAATGTATACTACTTGACACAGTGCTCCTGTTTTAATAAGCTATGTCTATGCCACATTATTTGATTGCCTATTCCCAAGCGACAGAGGACATAACCTAATATGCAACATCAGAGAAGATATTCTCTGGGTGCAATTGTTTATAGGTGCCGAATTAATTCATGTTACGATAAATATTGGCACGAATTTCCAATAAAACGTCATGGTAACAATGTCTAAAATGGGAGTCTTATTTATATTCAATTTAAGGACTTGTTCTTCCTTTACGTTCCCTGATTTATAATATCGCAATTGAAGCAGAAGCCTTAAAAGATGACGATCAGTAACATCAGCACTGTAACAAGGGCGGAAACATAAATCACTTATTAAAATGTTTAGTTGTAATTAAATATAAAATATTTTCCAGGAATCGATTGTTCAGCTAATTGTGAATTCATTAGAACCAAATTTTAAAAGTTTCTGCCTTGGTTTGTGGGATTAATACTTCTTGTGCGTTCAAGCAGTATGTCTTAAACGCCACAAGAAATGTTTGTACACCGAGCATTCACAACTCACTACAAAGATGCCATGTCGGGACTATATTTTGTTGTCATGTTAACAAAATGAGGAGGATGGAGTTATGCGATTTTACGTTAAAATTTTGAAAAAGCTTTGTATTCAAAAATATTCAACACAGTATGTTCCAGCGTTTAAATAGAAATGCACGCTTTAGATTTCAAACCGATTTACTATTTCTAGACGCTTGCGTGTCCGGATTTAGTCTATTAAACAAATGAACATAATTTCAGAATGTATACTCGCCGAATAATTCACAAAAGATTCTAGTTTAATTAAAACTGCAAGGTAGCATGCGTGAAAATTTAACTGGTTATTGTAATCCTTTCAGTGAGTTTGTGGATGATTAATCTCAATACATTGCTGCAATTTTGTTCAGTATTTTACATTGCGACCAAGCGTTGTACATATTATTTAATGCTAGGTATGTTCTTAAATTCAAGCGTTATCAAATTGCGAAAGCGAATTTCATATTCATTGTACAGAACCGGTTCTTTCCTCAGTCCTAATAAATTTACTACACAGAAAAAAAACTACAAATTTACCGGGCAACGTGACATCTCCTGGCTACGTCTCGAATTAAAAGTCAGAATATGAGACATAAGCAAGCTATTATAGCAAAAATCGAAGAGTTCCTTATTTGGTTGCCAATCAACTTGAGCTCTGCACAATATATCATTTTCTTTGAGAAATGCGTTTATACAACTACAAATGATTGAAAGAGATAAAAGAGCTGTCAATGCCAAAATCCTATTAACTTTTATGTTGTTCTGTGAGAATATTTAAACTATTCTCACATCACGTTGCTAGAGACCGCAGCGGCAAAAACACCTACTGTTGAGAATATTTACATTTCAGCTCTAAAACCTTTTACTGGCGTTGAACTATTGGGGCGTCCTCAAAAGTTAAAAAGACAAAAATTACTTTAGGTATGTATGTGTCATTCAAGCTAAAGTGATTTAAACTACAGCAAAATATACATAGCGCCGGCTTTCTTGTCTTAAATGTTTTTAATTTTCCATCCATATGACTCACTCTAAAGTATAGGCCTACACAGCATGAGGATCACAATTGAAGTAAATAATGAAAATGTCTAAATTTAGCGTCTATGTTGCAAGCACCAAAGTAAATTCCAAAATCGCATATTGAACCAATGTTGAACTTCCGCGTTCACATTGGACTTAACAAACCAACGTTTGCATTTATTGCATTAGGTCGTCCTCATATGTCTGCTGTATTTACAATCACGAGTATTTTATATTGATCAAAAATTGTTGTTATAAATTCAAATTTTGGATTTATTTGCTATTATTTTAGTTACATTCCCCAACCTGAAGCAATTGATTTGTGATACTGATAATGTTAACCCTGTGAACATTTTACAACATTTAAAAATGTTCGGTGGGTATTATAGTTATTATATTTACTACTTGTGCGGCTTCAGCGAAAGGATATTTCTGAGTTGAAATAATAACTTATGATATTGTAAATAAGTCAGTGCACTCACACCAATAAATAACCGCCAGGTTTCATTGATCTTTAAAATTTGGGGAAACTGACAACACGTAAAACTTTATTGACAAGTATTAGACATTTTTACTGAAAATAATATAAAGCTGGTACAGCTACCAAATCAGTACTCATTCAAGTACAGTTTACAAGCTCTAAATGTGTTAAGTAGATAACACTGTTAGGGACTCACAAATGGTTGTTCTGGTTTTATTAGCTATGCTTGTTGATAAATTCAAACCGAAGCTAAGCAATGATAAAATCAATTTTTTACAGACTACTTAATTCTATGGCAGAAGCAGCATTGTTTAATGTCGTGTTAGTATGCCGGCATAGTTTTATTGAAGGCTGAATTTGTTGCGCGTTAGAACATATTACATGCTGCGGTTTAAGTCCCTTTAAGTAATTTGTGTTATTTCGCTGAACATAATTCAGCTGCAAATTTAAATTTGGGATACGTAAAAATTGATTTTTATAAAAATACATTTTATTATATGGAGTGATTGGAAATTTCTGCGGGAATACATGCTCATGTCTCTAATGTAAGTATATCTCAGGAAGGAGTACACGCACTTCTTAGAAAAATATGCTGAGATCTTCATTAAGATGCTGGCTTTCACAGAAAGTCTACATTACACAAAACAATGTTTATAGTATGAAATATTTGACTTCCAAAAGTAAAAAAATCTAAATTGTGGAAATAGTTATCGCAACTATTACAGCTAAAGACGAATTTAAATTGAATTACAAAACCATAGTGAACTACAATTCGATCATTTTTATAACCTTATCTTGTTGCAGCAGAGGAGGTGATGTTTTTGGCCAAATGAAAATAAATGACATAGCGTCCATCAATATCCTCTTTATTCATAATTTTTTATTTACCTTCTACTGAACTAATTGCTGAAATATTAGTTTTATTTATTTACAACAAATTTGAGTAATTGTTGAGACTCACAAATGTGAACTTCATCGGAGGTTTAAGAATTTATACACTGTTTCCATTTACGTGAGGTGAAATGCTTGCCTAATATCCGTTTAAACATGACAGAAGTCCAGGAAATGAAGATTTTCGGGAACTATAGAGAAGTCTAGTAAAAGCATCTTTATTTGGTGATTTAGATTTGTTTGAAGGATTGTAGATATTTTATTGCCGAATTTGGAATGCATTTATATGGTTTTCATTATAAGAACGGGCAGGGATACTTGTGGTCTATCGTATCACAATGACTCATCTAGGGACTCCATATTCTTCAACCAACTTTATCGGTCGGTTGGTAAATTTGAGAATATGATTCATAAATTCGAATATGATATGACCATTGGTATTTTGGATTCATGTTTTGAGAACGGCGATGCAATTTAACATTTGCATGCATTTTATTAGTTGCAAAAAGTTGGCTGTTGTGAACATTTTTCAATCACATTTTTCCTATCGCCTCCAGCTCATCTAATACTTTTTCACTAGCCATTGCGTACTATATTTTAATAGCGGTGTGAAATTATATTTGCCAACAGAACAACACCTTTCCAAATCCTTCGTGGGTTATATTGTTATAAAACAAATATTCATATTTGCAGAAAGTAATATACTCAGATCCCAATTCTGTCGAGAATATGATGGAAAGTAACAACTAAGTCATCTTTTTGTCATTATCCATCATGCACTGGTTCTAATAAAATTACTGTTATCGTGGATTGCTTGTACCACATACTTCTTGTCCAAATAAATTACAATACCGGTTAACAGTTAAAACCAAATATAATGTAATACTACGTCTAAATAGGGACCTCGACTGGCAAAGCTTAGGTGCTACTAATTGTTAAAATTTCAAATAAGACGTCGTAAGTGATTTCTAACTTGCCCAAAACAACTACATAACGCAGAATGTATAGACATAAATGGTACAGATATTATTTGTTTCGATTGGTTGTCAATATTAACAAACAAATCAGGCAACCACATTGATTCTAACAGTACTGGGAATTTTTTTAAATCTAAATTCATAAGAAGATTTAATCAAGTGAATTAAACAATCGTCACCATTAAATTTCTAAGCTTCCTAAAAACCGCTTCCTAGAACAATCCGTTGAAAAAATATATTTGGTTCGCTCTAACAACAGCAGGGCGACGTTCATTTGCTACGTGTTAATTAGACATCCGTCATTCGGATTCACATATCATAAATTGAGTCAATTGTGCCGAAATGGACAGATCATTTCTGAGAAGTTGGTAAACTGGTGCGACAAACAATACATTTGGCCGGGCAATATTAAATTAATGTTTGGTAGTTAGGTACAGTCTCTGTGTAATGGAAATAGGGCAAAATGTAGAAAAGCATTGCAACTTTAATTATGTCATTTTATTTATCTGTGACCCCAAACCTGTCCAGTCGCATCTTTCCAACAAAATGTATCCAAATACCATTAACCGTCACGTGCTACATTACTGTAGTTTTTAAACTGGATAATTGTAATTGTGGGACGGTTGAAATTATTCGAATCAAATTTATCTCGTAACACTTTCAATGGTTTTGAGTACGGGTTGATAAAAATGCACGAGCAGGTGTCTATGGACTCCTCTCTGGAATAAGGGATTAGCTGTGGCTTCTGTTTGCTTGTGAAGGCTGCACGCCAATAAATCGACGTTTTGACGACTAGTCGCCACAATTTATTAGACAGATTTAATGCCAGGATGAAATGTCATGTAAAGGAAAAGTAGGATTATGAAGTAAAGTTACAATCTTCGCAACATGTTACTACGCCAACGAGTTGAATCAATTTTTAGATAGCCTAAGTTAGACAGCAGCAATTTGTGCTCAGCGCCTTTTAATTACATATTTGTTTTCTTGGAAGGACATTAATGTAATGTAACTCAATAACGTTTCGTGTTATTGAAGGGAATAATTGGGCGTTGACAATTAATACAACATTAAGAAGACAACCATGATTCATATTTCGCATCAGAATCAATTGAAGTAGCTAATAAGATGTGAGTTGGATATCCCCAAGTTAGATATTCAACATGTCATATGTTCATTTGAAACAATGAACTTATTGGAAGCTGCCGGCGAAAAATACTTAATTTCTTCATCGCGTTAAAATTTCACTACATAGCTTCGTATGCGTCAGCTTGCGAAAAAGATAATCCTTTCATTGATGATACATTCTGAGACAGTACAATAATCATGATTTAACTTTTGGACCAGAAATTCATCACACAAACCTATTTCACCACGGTTTATTCAGTATTTATATAACTGTACCATATTAAATGCTTTTTGTGACGGATTGTTGTGTTAGTAATCTAATTAGTGCATCTTCGGTGACGATGTCCTGCGGAAATGGCGATTCGTGTCTCCAGTTTGTGTGCAACACGTGAATACAATACGATGGAACCAATTAAAAATGTAGGATGTTACATTATGACGTCAACAAACGTTTAAGCATTGTTTGGAACAAAATATAGGATGAACAGATGGTTAATCAGGTCCGCGATTTTGTATTATCGTTGTTGTCTGTGGTGTCCGAAAATTTGGAGTAGTCACAATTAAATTATTCTTATAGAACTGAATTTCGCCGGAGCGCAATTCCAGAAAAGTGACGGATGTGAAAAAATCAAAGTCATTTGAAGCGACAGTCATCGCTTTGCTCTCACAATGGCGCCTTGATGAAAATCGGCTGTAGGTATTGGTATCTTATCACAACGTAGTTCCACGTCAGTGGTTTATTCCTGGCCTCACTTTCCCGATAATTTTAAATAGGTTCCATATAACCAAGAGTTGTAGTAGTGGATAGTAAAAAATCTAAGATGCAAAATGGCCTTCACTGCTTACCGCGATAGGAAAATTGCAACAAAATGCGGCTTTTCAAATTTCCATATACATGCATTTTAATACATATGTAATTTCGTCTGACATTTTGTACATAAACTTGCACCTGTACACAAAATGACTGGTGGTATCTCGATAAATAGATTAGTAAATACGTCGAAACTTCTGCATCGAATCTTACAAAATACGATTAGTGAAATATTAAGTACACCTACAATGACGGCTTTCTCATGTGCTGAAAAAATGTACATGCCGAAAGATGCAGCGTCGCTAATTGTTAATAAATATAGAAACGGTGTTCTCATTCGTAGGCTGAAATGAGCCACATCTAAGCGTACAGGAAATAAATCGCACAATCGTAGAAATGCTCTCGGCTAAAAAGGCCGCAAATGACAAACCCAATCCACACAGCAATACATAAAATATCACCAAAATATTTCCGGTCATATCAGGTGTTTTTAACGATGTATCTTTCAGATTAGGCGTAAATTTGGTAACATCCGCAAGGAATTTAGATTGATAGCTCCAAATGCCAGAAAAGAGCATTCCCTGCACACGCTTTATCATCTTTGGGTGACCCCTCAAATTGAAACCCAACCGACTTGTTGACATAAGTCTCCTTCCCAATGTTTAGTCTAAGTTTAGGATTATCCTGATACACTTTCAAGGCGTATGAATTTGCTAGATGTGTTGGAAGCAGAAGTGCAGATTTATTACATGCTTTAAGATGACTAAAGAGGCCAACATCCTGATTCCGAATAAGTTCTTGTTCCCTTTCCGCTTTATCTTCTAAAGTGAGTTGGATGGAACTATTATACCATTTGTCCATGTGGTTTTTGAAAACATCCTTGAGTAAACCTGACATGTTAGGATGAAGGGACGTATTGTTTTTCAAAAACGCTCCCATCTCTTGCTCTCCTATTAACCAGTCTAATCCTAAGAAGTTGGTTAGATCTGATCGAATTTCCATACTTTCTGTCTGCATAATGTGCGGAGTATTAATTCCATTTAACCTCCGGTTTGTAGAATTCAAATAGTCTTCCGGGGAGTCAAAGGTACATAAATCCCGGAAAAACAGAATGTATGTGGAGCGTACCAGAATGACAAAATTTTCTTGAACCAGTTCACCGAAATGTGTGTACGGGAGCAATTCCCGTGGAGAAATTAAATTGTACACGTCACTGTTTTTGTATCCGTTACTGAGAACGACTCCAAAGAGTAACGCTGCAATTACAGGGAGCCTAACATGTATACTTTTCATGTCACGTAACTGTAATGGATCGCCTTGTTTTAGAAATAGTTTAATGAATGTTAGCACGTTACAGAATGTATCCTGATTTGGTGACGACCAGTTAGTAGCAAGGCTCCGGTGAACAATGGGTCATACTACAGTAGCGACCAGAATGTATATCCAAGTGTTCGTATCATAAACATTCAGTAATTCGTCGATCCCAAATGTCTATTTACCTTTATCCCCTCCGCAGCTTACAAAAACCATGTTATTTATAGTCTCTTTGTAGCCTAGTCGAAAGGGAGAAGGAAGTTGTCGGTTGTGAATATACAGTCCCAATATGCTATGGAGTTTCTATTCGTAAATCAGTTTGTCCTCCGAAGCATTAAACTTTCTACAACATGCACTGAGCATAAACGTTTTCGGACATCGGGAAACCCAAATCGAAAGATAATTACAAAATTACATTTGGCGTACTTACATTAGCCCCAAGATCTGACACAAATATTGCGACAATAAAACAATTCACTCCAATAGAAAGAGATCAAGGAATGCAACCTGATGATTGTTAGTTCTATATTGTTCTATATTTATTTGAACAATGATATTTGTGTATGCTCAGAAATGTTTCTAGATTTTGATTTTAGGAAAGCTACAGAAATTTTGAATAATTGCTGTGCAATTTGCTGCAATGACGTATTTTTTAGATATTGGCAAACGACTTCTTCTGCACTATGGCAGACTAAATTCTATATGAATAAGCAAAGTGAGCAATAATGTTTACACTGGAGAATACACAAAAGTTTTCAAATTATATTATTCTCGCTTCAGTCCTACTTATAGTGAAATTCAATTCCAGACGTCTACAACGACTGTAATTTGGCTCCGCTATATACAACGCCTTACAGATTAAATCTATTCCTTCCTTCCAGTACGTATGTTCTGACGTAGACTAATTATTAACTCATCCGGTGCAATAGCCAATGAGCTCTGTTCAAAATAATCAATGTCAAATCTAGACAGGTAGAGACTAATTGTCTTTTTTTGTCCTATCTTGAAAACAACGGTAAGCTATCAGATAGGAATGTAGTCAAACTAATGGTGGGGCAGTATGTAATAAATTTCTGTATCCAACTATAAGGACGATCAATGTTTGCTTGATTCTGAACTGTTGGCAAATATCATGTGATGATCATTTTAGTGTATGCGAATTCTAAATATGCAGTCTAAATTCTAAATCCTCCATCCATCTAATAGCCACACAATTGGCGCACAAGGCAACAATTTTTATTGGCGGAATCACATTTTTATGGTAAGTTGGTTTGGTTATATTTAGTAATAATGTAATTCATTAATCGAAGTAACGTACCAGTTGGAACATAATATATGAATGTTTGTGAATAATTTACAAATTAATGGAGCGTGGGGTAACGTTGATTTACATATGCGTATGGCATTGTACTTTAATCGACAATAATGTATTTCATCTTCTCATTTGGATATCACGTGTATGGTTACTTAAATTCAACAACATTATAGTTCATAACTGCACGAAAATGCACCAAGCACTTATTGCTATATTTCTTGTTACATTTTCAAATTAGTTAACCAATTTGGAATTAGTTTCAACAAATTCGGAGACCATTTCACTTTCTTCAAAAAACTGCGTCGAAAACTAATGTGAGGGTTTGGTTTTATCGCTCTTACCAGCGGAGCTAATAGTTATAACAAAATCTTGTATGAGTGGATCAGTTTGGACAATGTGCCCCATTTAAAAAATCTTTGCCTCAAAAATCTATTGAATTCATCGTTATCTTATTTTGAAATTAATACAAAACGTATCTAATTAAAAATATTCCACAATTTACCATTGATCTTGTAGGCATGCTCCTAGTTCTTTGTAAGAATAAACGCCGACAATTTTATTATAGTACCTATTGTGCAATTCAAATATACAAGGTTAGATGAAATAAGATTTGGTTTTTCAGTTTTGTCCGTGGTTACAACTTAATTTAACGTTATCTCAAATTATAATTGGTCCATATGTAGAAGTATCAATTATATAATGACATACATTTATGTGGTTTACAAAAAATGGTGATTTCATATATCATTCTGAATACTTCATGAAAACTGAATATTTAAAATTACATGCTACAATTTTTGGGAAATTGTCGATAAACCCTCACCTCTATCCCAGGGATTTGCGAGGACTTCAACAATTCAAGTTGTACATCAGTCTGTCGACAGGGTTTAATAAACACGTCAGAAATATTCAACAGACTCATTCATTTACTCAATTTTAACTCAACAATATCTAACAGATAATGCCGGAAAACGAATCTGTGAACTGGTTATTCAGCAGGTGGGAACGAAACCTCGTGTCGTGGCCAACCTTAATAAACTATTAGGCGTTGCTTGAATTTCCTAAAATCAGAGTTCCAATAACTAACGAACAATTATTCAATCGCTAGTTAGCTGATGAGATTTTTGAAAATACAACTATTTCTTGAATGTATCATCGCAAAGGTTTTCTAAATATGGATTTGTGATTCTGCTCAAATCTCAACCTTGCTTACTCCTAATGTTATACGAATAAACGAATAAGAATAGAGTGATCTCTCTGCTAAATTCACTTTAGTTGAATATTGGCTACGTTCCAAGAAATTTGACGGTGAAAAGAGGCCAATTGCATCTAAATACACAGAATAGTATTAACAATTTGCAATTCATAAAAAATGTCGACCAAGACTTTTCCTGGAAAGCTTATGCAAACAAGCATCCCAAAAAACATACAGGCACATGTTTTTCTTACTTCCGTCTAACATGAAGTACTTTTGTATTCAAAGGTACTTGTTGAAACGCCTTCACCCTTAACATAGTACAACCTAAACTCTCATAAGACGTAAGGTCTGAAATCGTTATTTGTGCATCACATTACACTTAATGCCGCCTTCCTCGTTCTGTTTTAATACCAAATAAAATAAGCGTTCTCTGTTGCCGATACTAATCTTTAAAAACATATTGTAACATGTGGTTTTACTAATGCAATTTCATTTGTCGATTAAATTGTTGAAGTTTTCAAGTTAGTGATACAAATTAATATGTATAATGCTACTGTTGTATTGATTTAAACTTTTCAGGTAGAGTTAATACTTCTGAGAGTAGAAAAGCCAGCCATTTCTATCTTTAAGAGAAGATGTAATCGAATATCCAAAATAAAGAATTTTTATGACTCGTTTGTTTTTATCAATACTGATTTACATAGACCTTCGTAAAAAAATTCTTTTCTTAAAATTTGTTGAGACTGGAAACAAAATTACGTGCAATCAATTCGAGTATATAGAAAATATCAACGCTTATCTAACCGATTTAAATTATTAGTTATAAATGTTCGTACCCAAGTATGAATAAATTGCTTACCACAAATAAGATTCTCATCACCTTGACGGCAATACATAAGCGAAGGTGTCATAGAGAGTGTTTACACTGAAATTGCGATAATTAAAACAGTGACAAAAGGGAGTAGAAAAATTAATAATTGTTTTCAGTACCAAAGATGTTATCTATCAGCGATGAAGTTGTATGGCAATATAAAGTTATTGTGAAAGCAGGTTCCTAAGCACCTTTAACTGTACGCAAATACAAGGAACGAATGGACAAGAATTTCTTTTCCTTACAAGTAGACAAGCATATTTTGGTATACATCTTCTTCTCAAACGACATCCTTCAGATAATGTATGGAGGAGTCAATATCTACAATACAAGGGATCGGGTTTCTCTTATAATATCGGTAAAATGAGATGTGAAAATGCGTACACACTGTTGCGACTATAAACAAAAACGACAACTGGAAAATATTATTTACGCAAGTTTTCTGCTTTCTTCGACTGCGTAATTGCAGCCTCAAATTAAAACTAATAACTTTATTTAATTTAAATACTTCTCTGACATTCATGTATCCGTGTATTTAATGGTCACCCACGTCTTTCGTCGCAAGCTTTTCTCAGATCCCGACACGGAACAAGTATGCCCGCACCAAATCAAATTCCAACAATGGTACCATGGACCTCTTGATCAATAAAAACGGTTAATGCCAGCAAATAAAAATATAGGTACCAACATTTACCATCATATTTTAACTTGTGCACTTATGGCATTCCAGATTTGAAACTGCTACGTCTGAACACGTCACTAACAAAATACATCTCGGACTGTCGCGGGGAAGCCCATAGTTAAGTGAGTTGTTTAGAGATATGGACTGTAAGTCGATTTCTACTTTTCCAAATCAAGAGGATCAAGCTTATCTACAAAATGGCCTCGCTAGAAATCGCGAGCTATGCCTAATCAGAATAAAGTCTACTGTACGATGTAATGTCTGCAGTAAAGAATAATAAAAATTATTTCAAGTCATTATGTGTAAGCCATACGGTTAGTTGGTTATCTTTGGTTGATATAAATGTGTGCTTGTGTTAATAAGCCGGTAGCACATCTGCAAACCATACAGTTGATGGAGGGTCTACGGACAAGAATTGGTTGTTTCGTTCGTTTCATTAGTAGGCCTTTGTGATAACACGTACACAAAACAGTTACATTTGAATTGAAATGATGACATGCGCATGCATTATACGACTTTCATATTGCCTAATACATGTGAATATGAAAATGCTTAAATCATTCTTTAATACCGGACGCTTCATTGACTCTAAATTTTACACCAGTTAGATACCGGTTTCAATGATAGGGTCGGACACTAACTTATATTTATGCGTTTCTGTATTGCTAATTGTAGATTGTCAGCCACACATTGCATAATAAATTCTACAACTATTATAACTATTTTTAATGAAATACGGTCAACTGACGTGTACAATGCGTTATTATATTATAGAGATAATTGCTGCTCCTGTACATCCCATCCAAATGTCAGCATCATAATTGTGTAGTTAATGGAAGCCACATTCATGATGATTCAGGCTGTTATTTTGTCATGCGTAAATACTGAATAACATGGAATATGTTTTCAAGTTAAAAGTGTAAGGTCATGTTTATTTTGCACTGAAGTTTCTAATATAAAGTATTCAGGATCTTTTTAAATTTCGATTAATGTTTTACCGGAACGCCGGTTACTGAACTACACATGCAGTGAACTCATTACCATAGACAAGGTTTCAGGTATCCCTCTTAAAACAACGACGTCATGAATATTGTTGGCTAATAGCTTTCCCGATCAGCTGTTACTATGCATCTTACCCTTTATCATAGTAACTTGCAGTTATTGTCCTATGATAACCGACGTGGGATAAATTTCGTTGCCTTTCAATCTAAGTTTATTGGTATAAAGGGGAAGAATAAAAGGTAAAATATAATACATTTTCATACGTTTTACTATCTTAAATAATACTTTAATTACTAATTGAAATATTGACTTGATCATATCGTCAATACTTGAATATTCAGAAACTTCGTGGTACCATGGTACCACATTTCGTTGCTTATAATTTGAAGCAAGCAAGAATTTTTTTCTTCAAATGAACATTAATTGTAATGTAACAATAATAACTGTTGCAAAGCGACAAAAACAAGCCCACTTTTTATTGAAATTGGTAGGTAAATACCCAATTAGAGAAATAGCCACCTTTAAATTGCAATAATTCGTCTGTACCAGTGACACCTTTTCAGCAGAAGAAAGTCATTAATTTCGTCTGGATGAGAAGCACGTACTTTACCTATGCTTGAAATGAAAGTGCATTTCATTGGTATTTCTGAACATGCGTGTTGAATACATACAAATCATCGCTTCATGCGAATACAACTGGGAGATCGGGAATTGGCACCAGCTTAAAATGCACACCGTGAATTGCCAACCACTACGATCGTATAAGGAAAGCAAGCGATGAAGGGACATTCGATTCTAATACCGATGCCAAGACAAATCCGGATGTACGAAATAAAGAAGAAATAATTCAGATTTATTAGCCACAGGCTTATTTATTTATTGTATTAATGAAATAAACCGCATCATTCATAATAAGATGAACAATAAACTTATATGAAACAGAATAATCAGCACATTCAATACATTTCTTTCCTAAATCAATTATGACATGAATATTCGTTTGAGAAATAATTTTGCAAACTGAATTTCATTCCAATTTCTGAAGAATAGTATGTTTAATAAAAACGTGGTTTGCTTTCTACACGATGAATATAACATACTGACCCAAACGCTCGCACTTTCAGCTTACTGAAAGTACCACAGTTTTTCAAGTCAAATGTGAAAAATGCGAAAAATTCTTAAAGTGCTATGGCAAGATATTAGTTTCTTACATTGCCAATAACGATAAAAATGTAACTGTGTAAAGTGTACATAAATCCACAAGTTTGACCGATGGAAGAAGTAAAGGGATTATAGATTTATTTTCACAGTGGTTTATTTTTCTCATACCGTTCTGAGCGATTTATGCTGTTGACTTTCATTTCGAAACCTAGAATACTTAACACCTCACTGCTTCTATAATGAAGATTTGCCATTAATGTTTTGTTCAAATTTCCTATTTACAAGAAAATCATACGCCAAAAGTTGTACTTGGTAAATTTATATTCATAGATATTTAGTATATTATGTATTGAATGTCAAGTATTAACTTGCATGAGTTATCATAAATAATGTAATACCTCGACAAATTTATGGTATGCCTATACGCCATTTTGCATACATTTTACCCCAATGCGTACAGTATTATCATCAGGTGGAATGTGATAACAAATGTTGTCGCAGTCAGTTAAATGTGGTCAATAATATAGCAATAATGTAAGTTTCTCATGCCCTAATTTGGTTTATGTGCGACTTCAGGATTGAAAGTAATCAGTCTCAGCATATTCGATCGAACCACATGAGACATCGAACGAATAGTTAAACGTAGGGGAAATACGAATCCATTAGAACATCACGTTTACAGTTGAGGTTATAAGTGTATTCCTTCCTGAAGTGAGGATATCTAACGTCAACTATTTCATTCAAATTGCTAACACGCCATACTTTATAACCAAAAGCAACATTACACTCTGGCACGTGTGGAAGTAGTTGCTTTTCACATTGACTAATCATTTTAAAGCTATATGTCTTGTATTTCATTCAATGTTTATTAATCCACTGTCTACATGATGAAATTAACAGCAATCAATCCGTCTGTCAGACATTTAGTTGAAGTACATAATTGCTAAGTCCTCTTTCGGTTCCATGACTTGCAACGCAACGCAGCGATGCCTGAAATATTAACTGCGTATTTCGGTAATGTATATTTAATATCCAATAAATAGTGGATAAGTAAATTTAACTGTTTTTGATTTATAGTTTAATGCGCAGTTGTGGATAAAACATTCCATAATGTCCGTCTCACTTTTTCTAATCCCGCGGCCATACAAAAAAAGGTTTTTTATCTTATTTTTGAGATAATATTTTTCATTAAGTATTAATTTCCTTCTCGACTAAACTCAACAATTTCAGTTTAATGATTATTAAGTGCGGAATAGAAATTTGTTTCGACTGTTCCTCCTTCAATCTAAAAATTAAAATGAAAAAATATATAATAATACTTGTTATATTTTTTCAACATTGCCATAATCATGTAATCTGGAATCTACGGACATAATCCAATTTAATTTTTCAGGTAGCAACTTTTGTAAAAAATTGTTCTGCGTCGCAGCGTACTGTAGTTCATGTAGTATAGCTTTAAATTATAGCATGTCATTAATTTTTCAATTCGTTTTGTAAGATGGTCCCATCTTGAACTAAAAAAAACTAATTTCAGAAAATAATATAATAAATATAAATTGTTTTCGTATGAAATTGCTTACGTGGTTGTTTTTGAAAAACATGTAATGGACATTTTATAGAGCGAAAGTTCTACATTGCTTCATGTTTTTGTACTTAATTGTGTCTGGTGCAGATGTGGTCAATTTAAAGTCCATCATGTTTGTTAAATGTAGGAAATATTTTAATACCAGTAACCTCAGCTAGTAAACAGTTTGACTTCAATACTTTTCCCCTAGCTCATAAACTTTATTTTACGGAAACTTGATCACTTTCTTTCAAAATGTTAACTCTGTTGCAAAGACGAGCTTTTTCTGTATTTGATCGCGGCTTCTCCTATCTGGGCCCTGCTCCAATTGTATGGACCAACCATCACTCGAGGCTAGAGGTTTCCAGCTCAAGAGAGCCGAAACGAAATTTCCAAGCGTCACTTCTGTTATCCTCGATCTCTTTGCTAGGATTGGTTTACGTGATCTGCACGCATTTTCTAGTACACCCGGTAGCTAACTACAACCTTGGAATCATGCAAACACATTTGTTCGCTTCCGCGTCCGTACTCCTCGTGTTCGTCATGTCCTTGTATGTATACATGAATCAGAATGTCATCGCCGCCCTTGACGCGCTATTTCATTATCGCGAGGAGTTGTTCGATCCAAGATACCGCATTCGTAACTACCTATTTTGATTCTAGGAAATATAAGCAAAAATGTTATTGTAATTCTTTTTGAACATCTTCGTTTACTTTCTGTCTAGAGACTATTGACCTTCGACAGATGACGCTTTTGGAACGGACTCTGATGAGTATGGCTGTAACACTTCCTGTCTTCCCCTTTGTGATTTTTATCTCCTCTCTGTATTTCGAGTTTGACCCTTTTTACTTCATTTTCGGGGTTGTCCTGGAAGATGCGGAATTTAGAAAATCATCAACTCAAGTGTACGCAACATGCCTAGTTGTTAGAGCTGTCACAGTCTTTCCAATATTTTGCGTAGTGCGTACTCTGGGTGGGGTGGTCATGACGGCTGTTTTGGTTGTCGGCACACTCAGCAATTACGTGGATTGTCTACTGAAATGTCTCACTCTCAACAGGCCCATATCTGCGTGCATTTCTTCATTCCAAAAGATACGGATCTTGTTTAAGTCCATAGAAACAGTTTATGAGGAAATGTTTACGGTTTCGGCAAACATTTGGTTTTGGATTTTGGTAAGTTCAGGTTGGGGCATTTTGAAAACCTATTACGTCTTTCCAATAAATATGTATGCGGTGAACGTCCTATACTTCCTGCTTATCGGAAATTGCATGTATTGTTACCTGACACTTGTGTCAAAACTGGCCGAATCGAGTACTCGGGTTACATCTAGGCTTAGTGGTTCTGCCAGAGATAGACATTTGGGAAGTAATTTGACATCAAAGAGTGCAAAGGTTTTGATGCTAGAGACGTACTCGTTGCAGGCAATTACAATTCAGTATAGGCCGTTTGGGAAAGCGGACCGAGAGTTTTGTACAAATTTTGCGCAAAACTAGTCGACAGAATACTAGATGCAGTATTGATTTTTCCACACGCGTAGATAATGTATTTATCATAGCATGTCTGCAATAACAAACTTTGCTTGCCTGTTTGAAATTAATCAAGGGAGTCATTTTAATTCTAGCTGATTTACTAAATGTTTTAAAATGAGTTTCAATATGCAATGCTAATTATGTTTAAGTGTAATGATTAAAGTATACCATGAGTCGAAAATGGGATACGAAGATTGAATGAATGGCGCAGTGTAAGTAAACTTTAAAATTGATGAATAATTTATGGCATATCTGTATTAGAAAATTCACCATCCAGCTACAAAAACACATTTTCGTCGTTTGCATGTATCAATAATTTTAAATTACTTGCTGGGAAGTTCATTGTGCAAACGATAAACGTTAAAAAACGAAATAAATGACACGTGTGTAAATAAATGGGTTACCGAGGCATGCTAGCCGAAATATTTACCTTTCAGTCAAGTGAAAATCATTTAATGTTTTATGGGAAAATTAAAGCATATTAGTTTCGACGTTGAGTTAAATTAGGATTATTTTCTTTGCGACTCACCATGACGCATGTCTAAATGGCAATAACTATATTTAAAGATTCATTTCATTGACAAGGGATTTGTGGCGCTCTCACGAGTTTCATTGTGTTTTCCTTGCAACGGAAAATATGTAAGCATGCTGTTTAACATACTCAGACACAATACAAGCAATTTCCAGAATATTTTATTAGGGCTAAATTTTCCACCTTGAATTAATGAAACTGCACCTATCAATTTAACTTATCAATGCTTACCAATATTATCGACTTAATCGGCAAGTTAGTGGTAAGGGTAACGAATCATTCCTGCTGATGCTGAACCTGTCCACGCATTGTTATGTCTCCTGGTTTACAGGAGAGAGAGAGAGAACAGAACATAATCAATTTCTCCACTATACATATATTGTCACAAAAATAATACACACGTCTGGAGAGGGCCACTTTAATGATTAAAAGTAGTGTCACTTGTTATTTTCATTGAAATATGGTCGGAGATAATTTGGTCATCCGGTGAAAATTTGTCAAACTTTGCACGTCTGATATATGCAGCTAAATAAATGTGTTGTGTACAGTTGACAACAGCTTTTATTTTTATGATTTTGGGACATTTTACTTAAAAAGTTAATGCAGCTGTATTAAGTCTTCACATACAATTATAAATATTAAATGCTGGCAAGGATTTACTAAAGTCGCATTCTCTCAATAAAAAACGTAAGTAATAAGGTTAGTGGTTAGGTAGTATTTATTCGAGACTTCTGCTCATTGTTGCATATTTCAATATTATTTAACAAAATATTATTATTAGCGCAATTAATAGAAATTGAGTGCACATTTAAACTACTTACATATATATTTTTTATTTTTCTGCTTTACACAAAGTAGTGCTATATATGGCAAATGGTTACACGAAACTATTCCGTAAGTTAGTGCCTATCTACTAGTGCCTCAGATGTATCCCTTGTAAAACATAGTGAATGATAAATGATTCCGTAATTCCGCCACTACCATCAATACACCATATGATTATTCGTTTTCTTGTAAATTAATTTTGATTCCCATTCTCAGCGCTAATGAAATGAAACATAATATAACTAGCTTACTCCACATTAGTATGTTGTAAATTGCAAAGTTGCCTTAATTCAAAACTTGTGAATTTTTTTACTACCATCGTATTTCTTAAATGTGCATGTTTGTATTGCTTTTGTTCCATTCTAATTAAGGCGTTATTTTCCTAAACATGTTGCAATGAAGTACTTAATATTAAACTACGTCCAAAAAATTGTGCTGACGTAAATACGATAAAATTATACGACCTATTGTACGGACTTGTTAGTTATTACATAATGCAGGTAGCTGGTTTTAATACTAATCTGCTAGGTTTCCACTTGTACCTATCAAAACGGTCTCGCGAAACATCAACTTTACGATAGGATCCAATGGCTATCATATATGTTACAATTCTATTCAATATTCCAACATGAATCTTATTAAGAATCAGCATTCACGAACAGTACGGAAGTAAATATCATGTTTTATCGACACACTATTAGATAGAACGGATCACGAGTTTCAAAACTAATCTAAAAGTGTTGATTCAATCCGAATCAAGTATAACATTCATCAATATCAGATAACTACATTAGATGATTCCTATTGATTATAATTGATTGATTGCTGGGGTGCTCCGATGTACTTCAATGTAGAATTACGGCGGCGGTACTGAATTAATTTATATAATAATTTATCCATTATCTTATAAATGTCGTTGAATGATTGAATAATTCACTTGGGATTTGGAATCGATCACCGCTGCTTTCCTTCCCCATAACATCCTGCTGCCAGTTCAACCACCGTTGGCATTCATAGTTTTGGCCATTCTCTGACCATTGTCTGGTTTTGAAGTTTGTGCAGTTGACATCTGAAACAGACATGTGAGTACTTCCTTTAACACTGCCATGCTTACGATAAATGTCATTTTCCGGGTTGCCGACATCTTTGGCCAAATGATCCATTTGACTTTCAATTGTTACTGACGTGGTGAGAATCAGATCCGACATTGCATTTGCGAAGATACGGGTGGACAAATTTGCAAGGAGACCCACAACTTCAAGCATTGTAGTTTTGCTACTCAAATTTTCTCCAAATTTCAGCCAGATCCGTCAAGTTTCCTTGCCGGAAAACGTTGCCCTAGCGACTTTTGTTACGCAAATAGCTGTGTCACAATACTCCGTTGTGTCAACTTACCCCGAATTTGAAAATATCATTTCATATGGAGAACACCAATATGGCATCCATTTTTGATTTTGAAATGGTCATTACAACCGTCTGCAATTAAGCTATCTACTTACTCTACTTCAAAATATAATGCATAAAGCAAAATATTAATTCGCATGCATAAAAAGAGTTAAACTCCTTCTGTGAAATTCCGACTGATCGCACTCTAAAAGGTCACCAATGCTGTACAAAGGTTATCCAAGACCTTAAACAGATACTGCGAAGCTGAATCTCTTCCAATGACAGTAAACTCGCCGGTTTCTATTTTAAGAGGTGTGAATGAACGCGTCATTTTCTCCAACTCTAAACGTTTGGTACGCTTGACTGTTTGAAAGCCATTCTCAGAAACAATTATCCCAATTGTCGTCAGCTTCTTAATTTTGTTTACAATCGACTCGGAAGCAATGACCACCGAACTTGACACATTAATCACTACAAAAGTAGAAGCTATACTAATACTCCCAAAGCAGACATATGTCAGCAGTAAAGATATTGGAATTTGGCTATATCCGCGAAAACTAAGCCAAAATAAACAAGGTGGGATTATGTGTCCAAGAAATATAATCATGGCTATGAAAAGTTTTCGGTATTCCATAATTAACAAATCCGAATTATTGTGGGATGATGACGTCAATTTATTGAGAATGAACAAACAAGTAAATAGTGAGTGTTGAGGAAGGAGAAGATACAAATCAAACAAGGAACCTATTCTACCTATTGCGTTAATATTTTGTAAATTTACCAAAACTCGTATTACAAGCACAACTATAACGATTAACCTCGATAATTCAGTTGGTGGAAGGAAGTAGAATATTATGTGTCCCAGAGCATCCAACGATAAGAACACCTCGATTAGTGCTAAAACTGGAAAGCCTAAGAATGCCAAATTGTTTAGTAGCGTGATGAATCCCACGGTATTTAGCTTCCTCCCTACCTCGCGTTCCCACGCTACAAACTGTTGGTGATATTTTTTCCGAGTTACTGACTGAAATGTCAAAAGCGTATTTAAAACTTGTACGATAGCATGTCCCTGGGTGCAAAATTGCATGCTAAATCCCAATATCATAGGTGCGCAAACGGTAAACAAGACTGCTTCTAATGAAGTGATAATTCTAAATGTTGGTGAATAGCCGGCAAGTAACTTGACACTGCATAGAACGAATGATGCGTTTACGATGACGTTTAGGAATACGAATGTCAGCTCTGTGTACCACTTCCTTAAATCTGATGTAGGGATTTCCTCGAGGCCGAGGGGATTCAATGTCCATTCCACTGCTGACTTCCCAAATGGTTTTACCAGCCACTCGTTGCGATACCTTATGCTGATTTTGGCATATTCTTCAACGATATTTAAGTTAAGTGTCCGAGAATGTGAATGGGAACTTCCGGTTTGTGCGTGCGACGGCGATGAATGGGATGTTGAGCTGAGTTGTCGTTGTCGCCATGTCTCCCAGAGGTTCGCCTTGGTGGACGTGTGGATTCAAGGGACATGCGTGTTTGGGGATCAGGATGTTGTGTGATCGACCTCGGGTGTGATGAATCACTCAAGGCAGTCAGTCCGGACCCTTCACCTGAAAGGCCAGCTACACTTCTGAATGACATTTCGCGTGTGGTTACCCCTGCTGTCCCATCCAGTCCGCATCCGATTGGAGCGACTACACAATCCTCACGAGATAGGTCACATCCACGAGTGGATCCCCGGATGTTTAACCAGTGATTGTGTGTTGTCATAGGTGCCTAGCTCACGTAAGACGAAATCAGAAATGAAATAGGCCAAGAGGTCACAGACGTAGAGCGTATATACACAAGGACAGTGTTCATATTATTACCCAAAGTATGGAAACTTGTACCGATTGCACAAAAAGGTATGTGTTCAATAATAATTTATTGTTTCCTTGCAAATTTGATGTCGCGAAATATCAGTGGGCTTGGTATAAAGTTTGCTCTATGAATCGAATCGCAATTATAGATTTTTTATTGGGCACAAACAAACTAGTCCCTCGATTTACTTAAATAAATTTTCAGCCAGTGTTCACACTTATGTAAATCGTTCGTCCGAGCAATTATTTTTTGTTACCCACAGAGGAGATTTGGGAACTGACAGTGGCCACTACTATTATCATACGGTTACAAAAATAGCTGCAATTTGGAAAAGTTGTAATCTTAGAAAATGTAGTACTTTGGATTTTCAAATTAACCTGATCTGAACTTTCGAATTTAAGTAGATCAACAATGGTTATAATTTTATATAAGTTGCCCATTTGAATTGTATTATATCTTGGTCCTTTCGCAAATTATGTTTTATTTGATGTAAGGATTCCAACTGGTTGTTTTGAGGCGTTAGCATTGGAGTTTCAAAATGAAACAATAAATATTTATTTGCGTGAATGTTGGTATCGATATGCCGTTAATTTTCACGTGTAAATCAAGTCTATCCAGCCAGTTTCTATTAACGGGCCAATTTAATTTAGGTTTTACGAATTATTTCTTGCAAAGCCCGTAAATGAATTTTGCACATTTTGCAATGATGTCCGTATTTGTTGTTTTTGTGTTAGGCGATCATATTTAGACGCTGCAGTACAGCTTCGTGTTCAAAGTTCAAATTAGTTCAATGATGACTTCTAGACCTATTTACCAATGTTTTAATATCAATGAAGCACTAGGTAATGCCCATTTCCCATCAACGTTGTTTCGCAACTGGAATATACATACTAGTTGGTTCCTTACACGGGATTGACTTTGACATAGTATGACAATGACAACAACTTGACATTTAATTTAATATGTCTTAATTTAAATTTCAGTATTTTTGATGTTGGCAACATATAAAATAGTTTCTATTTGTAGCTAAATAATAAGGAGATTCTGGTCTAGATAGAATTACCACATCGTACGACCAATTATGAGCTAATATTGCTCAAATTCTCAAGTAGTTCTTGTCCACAGGAATTAGGTAACGATTCATAATATGTATTTCATTTTAAATTATGAGATGAAGAAAACCAATTACATTAAAAAATTGAAATTTTTTAATTTTTGAATGTTTTTGGAATATGGAGTTATAGCAAATAAATATATTCAATAGTTTGACGTTATGAGCATCTGAGCCATCCTAATTACATTACAATATCCATATATTAATAACTTTCTTTCTAGTGGCAGCTTGCAATAGAACATATTTCAATCGCGTATCTACGAATATCGAATCGTTTTATAGCTGTGAATGTTACTGCTCCTGATCCGTTAGTTCATTTTGAAGTATGTGAAATTTAAGCGACAACCAAGACCTAACCCCGATGTATGCAATTACAGTAGTAAAACTAGTTCATTGGTCCCCATAAGGTTGTTGTTGCGTTAAGTATAGAGACGTGAAATTAGAGTACATCTGGTTAATCCAAAATTCTTCTGGTTGCTTACAGTTACAAATCAATACACTATCGACAAGGGTAGAATGTGAATCGCTACCTATGTAACACTTCTGGTCATACGCCTAATTACAGTAAAACGCGATGTTTGTTAAATTTTGGTTGTATGGAAACGTTGACACGGTAAACTTGACCGCGTCTAGAGGAAAGTTAGAAGGACATTCACTGATGCGATATAATTTCTCCAAGAAGAAATAAAGAGTCTGCAAAGAAAATGAATGCAAACGGTAATTGGAAAAGTGTAGTGAACTTAAATAAATAGTTCCTGTTCGTAGTTGAAAACATACTCAACAAGATAAGAACAGATATCTCATTCAAGGTAAGTACTTCAAAATGTTAATTTTTACGCTGCAATTAATTCGCCTGTGATAGTCATACTAAACATTAAATTAGTTTATATATGACGTAATGTTTATGAATATTATGTTACAACGTCAACAACAACCGGGATATTTTTTGTCGTTTCGGGGTCAGCTAAGTTCTGCAGGTATAAATTGCGATTTTATAATCGTGTAGTATTATAACTTGTAGGATAAAAATTCGGCTTGTTTTTTTCCTAAAAAGCGGTGCTCAGAAAAAACAGAAACTGGTTATATTGAGAAATTTGTATTGTTGGCAACGAAATTGCAAATGTAATATGCACACTGCGGTTAAAGCAAGGGAACGGTGTTTATACTAATACACACTGAATTTAATATTTCATTTTTCGCAGTTTGTAACAGAATACGTAACTAATTTAAATTTAAAGAGTGTCATTTTGGTTTATTTTATTTATCCTTAAAATCGATAACTTTACATCCCAATGTCGATCAGCATGTATTTTTTACCTGTATGGAGACACAATGCACAACCAAATTATATAGAAACAAATATTTATTTTATGTCAATCTGTGCTTCTTTTCACTTGGGGCATATACCTGGTTAAATGATGTAGTTGCTCTCATGTAGTTTTTGGTGTTACGCGTGGACTGCAAACAACAAGCTGTCATAATGTTATGATGCAA
The DNA here is from genome assembly GCA_004115045.4 of Sinella curviseta. Taxonomy (NCBI): domain Eukaryota; kingdom Metazoa; phylum Arthropoda; class Collembola; order Entomobryomorpha; family Entomobryidae; genus Sinella; species Sinella curviseta. The sequence continues at coordinate 19,044,553 of CM023201.3, read as the reverse complement.
CTGGAAATATGGTATGTAAACTTCAACAACTACTGTTAATTTTAAACTAGTCTCGCAAATACGATTCCCACAAATGGTAGAAAGAGACATTGCTGTAATTTATTTAATTACAAAGGACATATAAAAAATTTGTATGTATTTGATATTTTCAGCTTTGTATGTTCAAGTGGTCATGATGACCGTCCATTTTATTATTCCTAATCAAGGCATGTACATAAACCAGTTCGTAGTTACATAAATGTACATATGAGCATAAAGCTATTTTTCTGTGGTTTACTTGTGACGTTCGGGGTGCTATCGTACGGCAAAACGTAGTATGAATTTTACTGTATTCTAGGTAATCCGTCGATGATCATCGAGTTTTCCATTAATCCAATTATCCAGTCGATATTCCACAGGATCTCAAAGTAATGCCCTATTAAAGTGTCTAATGTTCTGATTATTCACTTTACGATTATATATTGAAGTATACCAAGAGCGTGTTTTGAATTTCATTTCCATAACGGAGTATGGAAGCCAATTATCATAATTGTTTTGCGCTATAAATTTAAGTTTCATGCATGTACGTGATGTTCCGAAAAATTTATGTGCTTGTCCATACCTTCTAAAAACCTTTCGTAAGCGCTTTCATTTCAGGTAGCATTGGTCATCAAGCTCTTTTTAATATCCGATAATCAATCGGCTGATTTTCACAATCCTCACATGATAAAGGATTTGCCCATCGACGCCACCATCCATGTAGTTTAAACTGGTTATGCCAATGTAATATTTGAGAGCGTGTGAAGCCGAAGGAGTCTCCACTTGAAATTTCAAATCTGATATGGCGTTCAATATGAAGTTACTATCCAATATTGTGAAGTCAATTTTCACATACTTTATATACTTTATTACATTTGCGGAAAACCGTGTGGATAATTTTAGATATTCCATTACAACACCGGAAAATTTTCAAAATGTTGGTCGGGAAAAATTCTCGCAATTTAAGTGGGCCTCAAACGTTCTAATCCAGGCGCCAGATACTCCATTAAAAATATCTGATGTAACGAACTTGTTTGAAAGAAGCAGATGCCACATTATCATAGATAACTTTCAAAATTTCGACCTAACTGAATTCTACTCAAGTGCCGTAATTAGAAAACCTCGCATTGCAGTATTCCACTGTGTTAAATGCAACTTTAAATACAGAGAATCTTCCGCCTTTTGGATTCCTTCAGGACATCTCCATGATAACAAATCTAAAAAGATTGGGACTCGATACTCGCTCAAATGCAGGTTATCAAAATATCTTGCTGGACTTGTTGTACGTCAACTTGTCGACTGGCATGATGATCTTTGCGTTAGAATAAAGTTCTTTAAATACGTTCCAAAAACGAAGCCATGGAATTGTGAAGTTCACATTTCTCTGCAAATGCCTGAGAATTTGTTGCGTGAAGTTAAATACCCACTGCCATTTAATGTTGACGTCAATCCAAATATAGCAAAACTTCAAATAAGGCCGCAACCTTCTACTGGGTCCAAGTTGCACATATTCATGTACACCAAGATGTGGTACCGAGAGCCAATAGTTTTGCAAGTTATTTAAATACCACTCAAAATTTAAGGGTATTCAGCAAAGTTGTGTTTGATCCGGTCGGACAAAAGACAACATTGTTGGTACTATTCGGAAAGCAAAACACGAGACGTATTGTCAGTGTCAGTCGTGTTTTCGCACAATGGAAGGATTTGCGTTCGAATAAAATGTCCATAGAGTTCAAACGTTCTGACCTGGCGAAAGTAGCTAATTTTATAGATGTAGCTCCTACGTCCGACAAATTAAGATGGAATGTAATTGTGGACGAGATTCGAAACATCTTTAAATTTGCAGAAATAATCGAAAACTGTAACTACGGCGATTATAATCGGGTGTACAATTCTAAGGATATTTTTGCTGCTGGCATTGCATCTGTGATTAACGACATTATATATAATGGCACTGTAACAGTAGGTTATTCACACCGCAGCTTGTGTGGAAACGGAAAGCTTTATGAAAATTTCAATAGACATTATCTTCATCCGGATGTAACAATTTTTGCACCAATAATTCCAGGTAGGAATTCCTTCGCTCTGTCTCTAACCTATAATGAATATGAAAACTCGTTGGCGTTTGTCAGCTGCAGCAGCGGAAGAGGAAAGCAGTCGTTTGGAATATACGAGTTGGTGCGTGTTTACGACATTATCGTATGGGCTTGCATTGTTGTTGCGTCAGTGGTTCTGGCAGAAGTACATTTCAATATATCTGGAATGCGTTCGCGAGTTTCTAACTTGATAGCTGTTGTTAAAGTACTACTAGAGCAGGGTGATCCTTTCCAATATGTTGAGTGTAGAAATGTTCATTTAAGGTTTACCATCTTGGCTGTGCTGTTGATTGGGATTGTGGTGAGCAATGCGTTCAAGAACAGCAATGTGTACAACATGATATCCCCCACTCAAACGATTCCGTATTCAAGTGTCGACCAGCTCGTAGAGGATGGATTTAACATCCTGGTAAGGCCGGTAAACTTTTTCATCCCTGAAAGTACACCGACTTGTAATTTGCTGGGCGCCTTCTCAAATTGGTCCACCAACGCCTTCCATCTGGGGCGCCATGAGATTGTTAAAAGGAATTACGGATTCGTAGCATACTCTGAAGTTTGGCAATGGTCGCTTTATGGCAACGCGCTTGGGCTTAAAACAAATGGCAAATATAGCTTAGAAAATCATTCCTCCTTTCATCCGAATAGTTTAAACATGTTTCAGGAGACTTTTAGAAACCATTCACCAGGTCATCTTGAAATAACGTGCAAAAATGTACACATAGTGAAAAGTCAAATTATCGGAGAGTTAATTAAGTCAAATCAAGAAGCACTTTTTGGATCTCTAAAGACTTGCAATAAGACAGCGCTATTACTTCCAACGTATTTGGCCAAGAAGTATGCCGTAGAAGTGTTTCAACGTTATCCAGAGTTCGTAGTTAACGTAGGAACGGAAGTGTACGTTAATATATCTGTTGGATTCTATCTACTTGGATCCGTGCCGCCCACCGTCATCAAGAGAATACAAGCTGTTCTTGTTTCAGGTATGTGGAACAGGTGGATAGATTTGGTTAAGGAGAAAACACGTTTCACACCAGACCTTAAGGTAACAACATTAAAGGCGCCGAACATGCAAGGGAATGTGTCAACAGTGTTTTTGGTGATGATCTACGGTTTCGGTGTGGCTTTGTGCTGCCTTCTCTTTGAATATGTTTCTAAAAGTTATATGATCATCAAGTACGTCATCAAAAAATTCATTGTCGGCCTAGTTGTTAATATCTGCGATTTTGTAAAGAGCATTTTGTCTAGATCTGTAAAATGTAAACAATTTAACTGAAAGCCAGCGTGTGCGTTCTTGTATCAACTTCTATACACCTGATAATTAGGCAAACATACTAATTGCCATGATATGACTCACTTAGGAATACACTTCTAACGCACCTAGGAATTAATAATATCGGACTTGTCTCTCTATTTCCCGTGAAGGTGCCATACACTACCATTCTTGAAAATGGATTAATTCAAATTACTTTATTTTAAATATTCATGTTATTGCCATGTGTTTTTTGAAAAATTGTCAATTGGTTGAAGCTCCAAATTTTTAATTCGACATCGACAAGTGGCTGCTTGACAACGAACCCAAGATTTTTACTCATATTCAACTTTTCATCGAATTCACTTTGTCCTGATATTGAAACATGTTGATTTAAACTCCCCATTCTACAAAAGTGCCTATTCGGTATTCGTATGACATCATATATTGTTTATGTATTGTCCTTATTCTAAACCATGCTGTTTACTAGCATCCGGTTTGTAATAAATCTATTATTAAATCAAACAATTAAAAAACAATCAACAATTAGTGTTTGCTGCATTGATAATATAAATTCCGTCACTATGTCAGTGGATATGTACTTTCAGAAGATGGTGACAGATGACCTGAAAAGATGCTGCATCAATGTCCTTTCAGTATTTCTACCTCTCATTTCATCTTAGTTAGATAAATAGAATTTATTTTCGTATTGGGTGCAGTGAATGAAGAGAAATGAATGACAGTGTAGGTATTCCTCTGACGGCATTTAACTCGATTGCTAATCTTGAAAACCAGTTAACTTACTTTTCATTACCTTTCCTTGCCACGTGTAATGTCGACATCCTGGAGTACATGATGCTGTAGAAAAATACCAGTCATAGTACTGACACTAACTGCTTCCTGAACACTGACTCAATATCTGATCTTTATTTGGTCATTGCGAATTATAACTTTCTTGAATTGAGATGAAATAGCGTAATCCATTGAAGATTGGTGGTGTACCGTGGCTATAATAACTACTACCCGCACGAAGCCATAAAGGTCCCTAACATTTAACTTTCTTATGTTTTTTTATCAGTTATATGCCTTTGCGGTAGTAAACGATCGACATTTCGTTCAAATTTTGCCAATGGCTCCATGCCAATCACTTTGACGATAATTTCCCCATTTTAAATATCTTTTAAACTGTTTCAAAATATTGGGAATTCATTTGCACATATCAACGTTACATGCCAAATATTAAATCAATCATTCTATTTGCCAAAAATGTGTAGAAGGACTTTAAAGTAAAAGCTCATATTATAAACAAAGACATAAACTGGAAAAAATATGGCTATGCTCTGCTGCTTACGAGTTTCTTACAATTAGCGGTATCTTTAAATTCGAATAAAAATGTCGTGGAAATATCATTCATTTTGACTCATTTTATGGACTCTTCTCAACTTGAAACTTTCTATCCATCATGCATAGAAAACATTAAATCTCTGTTTGAGAGAATTGCAATTTTATAGAATATGACGCCGCACATTCATGACAAGGATCTCAGTGTTTGTAATTAGTCGGAAACTTTCTAAATCCAATCAATGAGAAAAATTAAAAATAACACGAAAACTTTTCTAATTATATGTCATTTTTTTGTAATGATTTTATAAAGTTTCATGACAATATTCAAGCTCCGATTTATATTTCACTGACTCGCTATGAATGAATTATGAACAATTCATACTGTCATTACAGTACCAGCTTCACCAGTAGATATTCAGATTCATCATATCTATGTACATATACTTTTCACACTTTTGCCTTATTCAAGTGAATCGAATCAAAGGCCAAAGTACATTCATTTGTCGATATTTATCAAGGTCGCTATTTTAGCAACCGAGCTGAAATGGAAAACTTTGAGTTTACGGTTTGGCATATTTACTAACTTTAATTAGTCATAGCATTTTTTAACTCGACGCCGATATAAATGCTCTCCAACTGTTGAACATTAAATAATATCTAGGTAAGTCGTATGGTGTGTGGGTTGTGTTGTTATCTTGAATGGAAATTAGCTGTATAATTCTGTTGCTACCTGTAGTCAGTATGTAGGCACTTAAGTGAATACATACTTTCAGTCACTTACAAGTTTTGTAACCGGGACAAGTACAACTGCACATCCAGTCCAATGCAACTCGTTGCCCACACTTGAGCTGTGATGTATACAATGGCATCGATACATATGTAGAGACATTTGTCATGATGTAAATAGTGAGTCGTTTTAGCATCCCGCGACACTACAATGTGTATTATTGCAATATTGCCGTAGCCTCTGATCATTAAGCATTAAATGCAATGATGGAAAAAACCACTACCTGAAACAGGTAAGTTTTATTGTTACCTGAAAAGAGTTAAAATGTAAGCTGGGACAAATTGAAGTTTTGTATCAATGACAAAGTTTCTTCTTGATCGGAATTGCATGAATTAATGTCTGTCAATACCAACTGCGATATGACATCTTATGAGCTACCTCCAATCAACAAGGAAAGCCTTGATGTGTACTAATCTTGTCTTTTACTTTAATTGTTGAGCCATGATGCGTACATTAAGCTCGCTTCCATTGTGGTGGATTGAAAAATATTTTGATGCATTGACAAATCCTTGAAAGGTGAAAGATGATTTGTAAATGTTGAAGGTAATAACAATATAAATGCCGACATTTCACCTTCAGATTAATTTTGGTAAGCCTATTCTTAAAGTCATCACTGTCCTGAAATTTTTATGAAATCGTTTGTAATATGGATTACTGTATTGATAAATATTACAAAGGTTTCAAATTTGCATTCATTTCTCAATTTTTGGGAAACTGAAAACATTTTTATATTCATTTTGTGACACGACAATATGTAAAAATGGTTGTACGTTGTTGATTAAATATCTTCTCAGTCAAACCGGGAGTGTCTCATTACACCTGTAGAGAACATTGCATAACATTACATTACAGCGAGATTGTTATTGGAAATGTTTATTTTGGAATTAACTATTGCTCTCAACCAATGAACTTTTATAACATGATATACATTAATTTAGTGATATATTCCATTTCTCCGAGCAATTTCATTATTGGTCACAAACGGAGGTTCATTCCCACAAGCCAGTAATGATTATATAGTAGGGCCGCGAGTACGGCCAGGTCATTATAAAATCGTTTGTTGCAGTTAAGGTCCAAAATTATAAAAATAAGGCATTCCAGAGAAAACCAAAACTGACAAATGGCAAAAATTTTGCAAGCGATGGATCCACCTTAATATAAAGTATACTTTTACATGATACCTATATAATTTAGAGGCGTCAAAGTTCGCACAACTGGTTTATTTTTAAAGGCGCAATGATAACAGCATCTGTGATCCACTCACAAAAATCTCCACGATTAGTCTTTTCAAACAAAGACCTGCTGACCTTCAGAAAAGGAAAATGGATAACTGGCTTATAAAAATATAGTAAGGACAAGAACAGGACCTTATATTAGGAACTGAATATTGCCATCCTGTTTGTCTTACGAAAACACGTTGTCATACGAGAAAGTGTGCATCAGTAATGTATTCGGCCGGCATTATTTTCACTGTAAAGCTAGCTAGTTCTGTACTTCAATTTCGTTCATTTTAACTGAAAAACAAAGCTATTTGAAATGGTGGGAGTCGTTTATTTTAGATAGGGAATACGTAGGAACCGATGAAACTGTTTTAGAAATTACAATGTCACAACTCAGAAGGTCCTATGTCGATTTTACACAGCTTTTGCATGCATATACGATGTTAGTGCACCTTGGAAAATTGCATAGATGATCATTAGCTAAATCCCCAACAGAAAAAAATTAGTAAAAGTGTGTGTCCAGGATAAGCAACGGGCAAATTTTGGCAAATTACGAGTAATATGTTGTTCTTCAACAGCCCCATGCAATCCCCATTTAGATGCGTGTCCACAAAACTTTCACTATTTGTGACGTCATCCGGCTCATCGCACAGGATGCTTTGCTATGTAAAGCTTATGGGCGATATCATGATTTTCTGTTTTTATCATATTTCAAAGTTTTGCGTTGTAACCCCCTACTTTCTTGGGTGGAAATAATAGCACATTTAATGGAGATTATTTTATCGTTGATAACTTTCCGCTTCGTTTTCAAATCGTTTCAGAAAAATATTTTAAACTTTGTATGATTTCATTCCATATGTAAACGGGGAATTCAGAACATTTGAGTTATCTAAACGTCAAATCGGAATCCACTGTACCAATTTGCATCTTTTAGCAGAAATCGAGTGTGCAGGAGTACGTCAGTTAGTTTTGTTTACATTTGGCTTTCACTCACGTTCCCCATCTCCATTTTATAGTCTTTCCTCCCTGGTTCTTCAATGAGGTTTACACTTGTCGGGTTATTTACCCATCCTTTAGTTGAGTAGACTCAGTTACGCTGGCAGTAGTCGATGATTCGTTTTGGTATTAATTTATTGGTCGAGCCAACGTGACCAGATTTTCATAGAATTTCATTTAAGTATTGGTTCATGACTAAAATTCTAATTCCTCAATGGTACAAAATCTACATAAAACGAAATAAATATGTGACCTAGACACCAGCTTTGGCAACATGAAAACTTGTCCTTTATAAAGATCCCGTCGGCATTTATTGGCAGCAACTATAGCGTGGTAACCAACAACAGTATTATCGAAACAACTTCCAAAGCATCCGGTAATCCGCTTTATTATAAACTTTCTTACACTTTATTTTCTTTAATTGAAACTATCATAAACCAGTAAACCTGGAAGTAGAATTGCCAAAAGCATGTTGTGACATTTTCATCGTATTTGTAGATACATACTGAAGAAATTGGATCGGATGATAACACATGGGAATGATGAAGGCAATGTGTTTTCATGAATTTATATTTGGAGATGAATTTTCTAATTCAGACTAATGGAGTTTAGTCATACTTAATCTGCCCCTGGCTATTATTATACAATGATAAGTATGTCACGTTGTGTGACAAAACATGTTCTAGATTTGATTCTAAAGGAAATCCAAATGTAAACTGTTTAATATATATTAATATTTATTATTATTCCTTGCCAACCTCAGAACAGACAGACAGACAGAAAACACAGTTTATTTCCTTTCCTGACTGGACGTTTTGGTTGATTATCATCGAATTGACGTTAAATACATTCTGAGAGGACAAAGATTATTAGTCAAAACAAAACATTTGACAATGACATTCATTTTATATATTGTTGACCCAATCTGACCTTCAGCTGAGCGAAGTCAGGCATAATCTATGGCTAGATTTGGATATTGTGACAACGATATAACGGCATATCCAGAAGGGGTTATTGGCACTAAATTGACCAGTAGAATCGCAATTCTTGATATTAAGTTATTTTTGTTGTATTCGGAAAAGTAAGAAATAAAAACCAATTGAAAAATGAAGAGCCCCAAACCTGACTCATGCCCGATATAAAGTTAAAAATAAATTCGGTGTCATGTCAATGTCAGGTTAGGGCGGTCAATGAAAAACACTTGAATTTTGAGTATTTAATATCCAATTACATTTAAAAGAAACTTCACACACATTATAATCGTCAGTCATGCACACATACAATGGTCGCAGTATTTTTGATAAAAATCATTTAGGATGCAACAATTCAATTGCATGTTGAGTTATTAATATAATATAATTAAGTTACAAGAGGGTAGCTAACATGGGGCAAGCTGGTACCTCCACGTGGGGCCGGTTTTAAACATTACATTAAGATTATAGGGGGAAGGTTTTACGCGAAAGTTCTGCCTCCCGCATACTGTAGTATATTGAAAAGTACTCGTGAACTACCGCCCGAACCTGACATGGACATGACACGGAATTTATTTTTAACTTTATATCGGGCATGAGTCAGGTTTGGGGCTCTTCATTTTTCAATTGGTTTTTTATTTTTTTTAAGTAACTATTTTTTACTTCAACTTTGAAACCTTTATTACTATCGATGGAATGATAAAATAACATGATAATTCAGAATATATATAACAATCGTAAACTGAATCGAACACTGGCATTAACTCTTTGGGAAATGTAAAGTATTTAATTGCGTTGTTAATAAAATACTACATAATTATGCGATTGAGATCTCATCATATATGTATGTAAATTCAGCCAATTGTGTACAATGTGCTAGGGCAAAAATGATATGTCAATTACGCCGGATCTGAAGAATTTCCTTCCTTATATTGCATTATTTATATTTTTTTTAATCATAAAAGTGAGTTCCATCACGTGTGCATGGCTCATTTTATGTGCGCACAAAGTTTGTCAAGCAACCATAATGGAACGGGGCTAATGCGGCCTGGATTGTGCATTGTCTAAGACATCGCGAATAATATACTAATTGTCCTGACTTACTTGAACATTCACAACTACCCTTACAACGAAATCACCTAATTTGGGTACTTCTGAAATAAATGACTCTAAAAATACGAAGTGGATTGAAAGTTGCTCATTGGTACTTGTAAATAATTGACGTATTACCTTGGTAAAACAAGGTGTTATTTTCGTGCGGTTCTGATTTAAATTATAAACCTGAAATATGCACATCACATTTAATAAAAACACTAATGTATGTGATTTCGGTGAATGAGAGCAGTGTATTCAGAATTTTAAGACAGACGTAACTTGTAGATTTTTGTACATATTATACGTCTGTGTACTGTAAAAGTGTAACACTTGTAACTCAACTTTCGAGATATTTATTCCTATCACAGGATGTTTCACACAAGCAACGTTAAATAGGTTCGTCTATAGACGTTTTAATTAAAAATAAATCAAAGCTCAACAGCATTCATAAATTGATGAATTTTGAGTTAATTCATAATGGATCCTGCTGAAATTCACCATGATGGATTCCAACAAATTTGCAAGGAATTGTTAACCCTATTTAATAAAATCGTCGCTGTGCATCGAATATGTACTTTGCGTCGTTCCAATGAATGTAAGTTAAATAACTTGGATGTCAATATGGTATGAATAGCTGTGCTGTTTCAAATCCACGTGTATGAAAATTATATTTTATAATTTCTTATCATTAGGATTGTCCATTCTAATCATGAAATTGAAGTTGTTGTACCGTGTAAATTTCCTTCAATAATTCCAAATCGATATTATAGTAGGAAACGTTGGTCATCGTTTCCATCTCTAAGAAAACGATCACTATACTCTTATTAAATTACCCAACTTCTCGAAACCTTGACCAACGACAGAGGTTTGCCGTCCACGAGTAGTACCTGCCATCATTTAAGCAGAAGCAACGGTGTAGAATCCACGGAAGGACACTAAACTCGTGCATGTACGCATCATCGAATTTATCGTATTTGTCGTCTGTAACCGAATAAAGTTGCAAAGTCTCGCATTGCTGAGCACTAAACTACTCCGAGCACTGGGACCTATGTAGAGAAAATTCCACACTTTGCCGAAAACATTGTACATTCGCTATAAAATATAATTAATCCAAGACAAAAAATCTAAATTTTCACTTGAGTCCATGAAGACCAAATACTAAACAAATTATAGATCTACTGCTTTCTTACCGGCAATATATGATATATGACGCACTGATTTGTTGTTCAATAACGAGATGGAAATGCGACATTCCGGTAAATATAACCAGTAGGTGAGCCATACTGAACCGCATTTTAAATTTCCATTTTCTGCCTTTACCAAACAAATGTAAACTTCCCAAATTTATCCTATATTGCCCGACAATTGCATCTTACGTTCACCTCATTAGAGGAGATTTATAAGCCTTCAAATTGATACCACTTGTTAATATTCCACCATTGGAACACTGCAATATGATATGGAAGAATATTAACGCAACATACCGAAATCTTTGTGCACTTCATGCCCACCGTATGGCGTTATCGTGTAACACCAAAATAGTGGCATGAAGATTACATATCTTTTATCGGTTAATGGTTACTTGCTTTTTCACACCTAATATTTCGATAGTGCTGTCATATTTTCAATTGACACAGCACCAGCACCCGCTCGGACTTGAATTAAACAGCCTTACTATCATTATCTTGAAAATTGCAGCAAATAAAACCTACACTAAGGGCTGGATCCACAAGTCACCGAAAACCTAGAATGGCGCCATCATGTAACATTTCGTTACACATATTGATGAATAGAAAATACAAATCGTTTGTAAATCTGATTGTATTCACAAAGGTAAAGCAATAAAATTCAACAGCAATTAATCTTATTTACTACCTTCAAATGGAAAATATGTTTTGTTGTATTTAAATATTATGTGCATTACGAGAATCTACTTGTCTTTCCGTAATTGGAATACCGCCATTAATTGCACACTGGCAATTAAGCAACCACATATGTTGGCTATTTACACCTATTTTATTCATTCATGCACTGTGGCACCGTAAACTCAGATCGGTGTCATCGCGTAACATCTCAGTGATCCATCTAACTACAAAAAACAAATCCAAATGCGTTCAGAAATGCAAAATAAGAAAACGAAACCAACCGTAACTCAAAGCGTACAGAAGATCCTTAACGATCATGACAATTAAAAGCAATGCCTGCCATCAAATTGCCAAAACATATATGTGAGATTTTACGATTACTCATGATCATACTTATATTCATAATAAATGTATTCCAGAATGCTTTGAAATGTTTGGAATATCACTTACATACTTCACGAATTGATAGTCTTAAAATTACAGAAACTTATTGCATATCAGTGTTTCATCAGGCAAATGGGCACTTGTTCAGCTCGATAAGAGTGACAAAACATCTTGACTTTACCATCGGACATCGTTTATACGTGGAAGTTTAAATTTAAGTATTGTTGAAGTACTGAATAAGCCGTATCCCCTAGTTATTGAATATACATCGCTATACAAACAGAAGAGCGACCTAAAAAGTACCAGAATCTTATGGTATTGAACACGAATTACTTAGTTTCATTTCAGATTGGCGTGTCAATCATAGTCGAAAGCTAGTACCTTTACCGTAAATATTTTTCGTAAACACTATTGTAAACGAGGATGTGAAAAGTTTTAAATTTGATGATTAGTAGTTGAACGGAAAATCCAATTTAGTATTTAGGATGATTAGTATTGAATGGTCATGCATGATCACTTAAGCAAATTGAATGTATTCGCGTTGTTTTATACAATATTTGGCAAGCAAAATAGAATCCAAAAGCTATAATTTCTAGTCGAACTGCGAGACAAGTTATTCATAATGAAAACGGCACAGTCACGATTTTGTGTTATGAAGCCGGAATTTGAAACGTTTACTTATTCCAAAACTGGTTCCCATTAATACGTAACGATGCGAGTTGTTATTTCACACGTTATTGCTATTTTAGTAGTTCTTCCTTCACATGCTAGTTTTGACCTTAGGGGATTCCGTGGAATTCGCTCCGAAGACGTTACAATTTACCATGGAAACAGCTTAACTCAGAGTATCTACCTGAAGATGGCCTCAGCTTCAACAGACAAGGAACTCTTTCTTCGTAACACATTGACACCGAAACCAGATAGATTCATTGATTTAGATAATTTCGCAACTCCTTTTGAATCCGGAAACTGTCTTGTCAATGTAGCAAATTTTCAGGATCTTAATGTCAACATAACCAGGTTACCCATAATTTTAAGAATCTATACTGTAGTCATAGGAGAAGAATACGATTCTTGGAGAACGAATGAATACTTTGTTACTTGGACGGCAAAATGGGGTCACAATTTCACTACACTCCTTACAAATTGTGACAACTGGAGATTTTGTCATCAGAGTCGAACTCTCTGGCATGGAATTGCTACACAGATAAAATATGAGCTGTTTGCGTTAGAAAGCAGACCATGGAGTTGTCATGTTGACATCGCCTTGCATCCACCTGATTTGATCTTTTCGGACGTCTCGAAAACCCAAATAAAGACTTCGCTGCCCTATCAGTGGCTCTTTTCGAGCGAACAGTTTGCCAACAGAATGACGCTGTCATTATCAAGAAGTCTAAAAATCAATGTATTAGTTTCAGAAACAAAGTATAAATCTGAAAGTGCACTGGCAGATTATTTAACAACTTGGATGTCAAAGGTAATATATCAATACGCAGAAGAGGAAGGCGTGAGCGCAGTGTCAATATTTGTGTCAAACGAAGCATTTATTTTCATCGCAAATTGGAACAAACCAGTGCGGGTACGCCCAGTAAGTGTAATCATAAATCGAAAAATAGCTGCAACCTTGCAACGTGCAATACCTGTCACGGATTGGAGAAACCTTATTTTCAGTGACGTCCAAATATTGCCCTTTTTCCAAAGACCAGACAAGGAAACGCACTGCTCATTTGAGGTTGCTGGTGAGAATGCTGAAGACACGCCATTCAAATATTTTCTTAACGGATGTGGAGATATCGAAAACAGCGCTACCGTGCAACGAGCTAATAACGAGTTTGAACAATTTTATATTAAATATGCATGGATATTGTTGAAAGTTATGGGAAACTACAGCTACACACTTCCAGATACTATTCATGATATAGTTTGCATAAACGGAATACTCTCAGAGGAAAGTGGAATGTCCACATTTCAGGTAAAACTCTTGATGACAAAAACTTTCAAGGGGTCAGTGCTCGACTTATTTCCTCTCACCGTTACGAATCGACTTCGTGTGCTCAACTTTGTAAGCTGCGGTGGCGGTCATGCTGAGAGGTTACCTTTTGCAGAGTTATTCAGGTCGTTTGATGGAATTGTTTGGGCACTCTTTGCGGCGACAACAGCTATTATCTCCTTGTACATTAAGACGGTACTAGACTGTCGCCTCGCTAAAGTCTTGTTGGACGTGATCCATATATATCTGGAACAAAGTGCAGGGGTGGTACAACATATGAATAGAAATGCTGGCACTATTCATCAAATGATGCTTGCTGTATTTCTCTTAATTGCATTGGTCATGAGTAGTGCCTACAAAAACGAAAACGTGTTGAGAATGATCCAACCAAGACACGCGATTCCTTACGAGTCTGTAATGCAACTAATTAAGGATAATTTTACAATTTTCACCAGCGCTGTTGAGTTGGAAGCCAACTCGATATGGGCGGAAGTGGCAGCTGTTTTGGCAGGAAATATGCAAACGACGAATCATAAGGTCTATGTGAATACGTCTCCGTTAATATCATCAGAAATCTATGTGCATTCACGTGAGATCGATTTTTTAACACGAGAAGAACAATCTGTCTTTCAGGTGCTTTATAAGACTTCTACGCTCATTCCAGGTATTTCTAATATTTTGAGATCAGCGGTCCAAGAGTCGCCGATTCGTCGTGGCTATGAGAACTGGAAGCTAGCAATCACCGCGATGATTCAGAACTTTTGGAACAAGGAGAAGACTCGCCATATTGAATTGTTTAAAAACTGTGACAACGTTGCATTTATTTTACGTAACTATAAATGTCACGAGTATGCCAAAGTGAATGGGAACAGCAGCGGTGATATTTATGTCGGAAGGAAGCCCATATTTGAAATGGGTCTTATGGTTTCAATTTCAATCACCGGGTTGGTCCCACCCCATATCTTGCTGCGGTTTAGAGCACTACGAGAATCGGGTGTCTTAGGAAAGACAGAGACACTGTATCAGTGGGATCAGCGATTTCACTACGGTGGTTCAAGCAACCATGACGCTGAATCCGATTCTGGAATGCAAGGAAACGTTCTCGTCGTGTTTGTTTTGTTATTGGTAGGACTTACCACATCAGTATTTATTATGCTATCTGAAAATATTTTTGTCAGAAGAAAACTTTGGTGATTTGAACACGTATACAAACACATATGCATATTTTTGTACTAAACATGGTACCCTTTAGTAGAACATGTTCGTTACCGCAACATTATGAACAAAATCCTATAATTTTAAATGTACATATAAATAATTGAATTCCAGTAGCTACTGCATGTGTTGTACGTCATCGAGCACAACATGGCAGTACCTCCAAAGCTTGTACTTAAACAGATCACGAACTCTCTTACTCGTATCTGAGCTGTCCAATTTTTTTGTGTCTTTTGCAGTTGTGCATATGTCAACAATCATGAATGTTTCGATTGACAGCTTGAAATTTGGCGCATGACAACACTATTGTATTTTTATGGTATCGTTTCCAGCGAAATAATGGCAAACTCAAGAATGGAAAAACTGTCAAAATGTTTGCTACTCTTTGCGATAAATAAGTGCTAATGAACTATTCTATTATGGCTTTTGTTAATCGAACTCGAAGCAGCTGGTTATATATTTTCATATTATGTCGTATTTCCAGGCATAGAGAGGATTAAAGAGTTATAGATTTATAGAGCATTATGCTAGAAAAATAACTTTTAATCTCCTGATCACAGAAGCAACCTAGTCAAACCAAAGGTACTAATTGTGAGCTCGATGAGACCTTGCGGTACTAATCTAACATGAAATCTATTAAATTAGTTTTTGCATTGTATCCTTAGCCTACTAACGTAGCATTAAGAGCTTAACTACATGCACATGAATACATACCTAATATCTGTATAATCATTTCGGTTGCAAAATACGTTAAGCAGTCGTTGCAAGTAATACATAAGTTATACGGGACACAAGATCGAAACATTACCGTCTCGCAGTTCCATACTATTTTTTGCAATCTACATGTGGCAATTAGAGGACAATGAATTACATTTTAATGTTCTTTAGCATAGGTTTTACTTAGGACAGAACAAATTGCGTCAAACTAGAAACAAACATAAGTAATATTTCCTACCATAGAATGTTGCCAGTTTTAAGCATTCATAAAATGTTTTAAATATAAAATAAACTTTGCAAGTTTACGTGCAAGTGCACTAAAGTTCGCAGCAATAATGTTATACGACGCACAGTCAACCTTCCTAGTTACCTGCAAACATGTTGCAGGTCATATAGATATGACCTGCAACATGTTTGCACTATAGTGCAACAACAATCGCACTCAGAAGAGATCTTAAAACAAAGAAATTTCCAAACACTACGCACAAAAAGCAAAGTGATTAATCTATGCTTAAAAAATTGTTAATAGAGTACAATAGAATGTATTTGACGTTATCCTATATCAGTTTATCACAACTTAGACTGGAGGATCATTTAAAATTTTGAAATGTGCTTTGATGTAGACCGCAAGAAGCATAGAAACACAAACAGGTAGTTTGACAACTATTATCTTTTCAATTCATTTTTCATATTTAAATACTGATAATGTACATTTGCGCACTTAAACCAAACGTTCCAGTTTGTCCTTACTACTTCTTCACTGATTACAAAGATTGATAATAGAAGGCGCAATCATGCTAGAGATTTTTAAACCAATAAATGGTAGCGCTGAAGAAATTAAGCAACAACAAGGCACCAGACTTAGACTTGATAAAAAATGAATTTCTGAAAAATTCCCCAACCTCGTTTAAAGAAAAAGTTTTGGACTGGTTTAATTATACATGGGAAACGGAGACGCCGCCAAAAAAATGGGCTATGTCTGTAACAGTCATGCTACATAAAAATTGGGATATCTTGAATCCAATTAACTACAGACCAATCTCACTATTGGCAACATCCCTAAAATTATTTACAACTCTAATCCAAAATAGACTGATGAAATGGGCCGAAGAAAATAAGATTCTACCGAAAAGTCAAATGGGGTTCAGGAGGGGCAAAAGCTGCATTGATCATATTTTCAACTTGCAGGCTATTCTGCAGGTAGGCACAAAAAGAAATAAAGTGCATGCTGTTTTTATAGACTTCTCACCATAATTACCATCGATTTTACACGAAAAACTGTGGATGAGGTTGAATATGACAGGAGTAAGTGGGAAAGTTATTAGATTTTTGAAACAACTCTATGACCAAGCTAGTACGAAGGTTAGACTAACAAACGGACATAGTGATCCAATAGATATCACAGAAGGAGTGGCACAAGGAGCATCACACGCCCATTAATATTTAATCTATTCATTGCGGATATGGAGGAGGTAATTGCTAGCTGGAAAATTCCTATTATACTTATCTGGGGGTAAACTTTAGTGAAAATATACTCACAAAAGATACGGCCAAAATATTTAAATCGAAGGGGAAAGCAGCGATTAGCAGAATACAAAATATCTTATATAGAGGAAAAGCAGAATCTATTGCACCCAAACTAAAGTTGTTCGATAGTATTGTGAAACCTACAGCTTTGTATGGAGCGCAGATATGGGGACTAGGTAGGTTTGATGAAATAGAGAAGGTTCAAACACACTTTCTAAAGAGATTGCTAGGATTAAGAACAGGTACTTCTAACTCGGCAACTCGGTTAGAATGTGGAGTGGTAAAGTTAAGTTTCAAAATAGTCAAAATGCTAATTGGGTATGTAATAAAAATTTGGAAAATGGAAGAGTCGGAATATGTTAAGCAATGCTATTTACAGCTATTACATGCTAGTAAAAAAATGAATGAGCAAGTCAAATACAATTGGTGTATGCAAGTTCGAGAGATTTTTGTTATATGCGGTAAAGAAAAAATTTGGGACGATCAAAACGTCGATGCGTTGCTTGGTGGGAGAGACGAAATTTTGGAGGCGTGGTGTCAGCATTGTATGCAAGAAGATATTGAATATATAAAAGCGTCTATAACATACAAACTATACTCGGAGATCTGGCATAAGGAAGAGGGCAGAAGTATGTATTTAGATAGCAAATATGGCTTTAATGTAATGAGATGTATAAGCCAGTGTAGGTTGGGAAATGGTAATTTTTATTTTAGCAAAATTCGGTACCAACAAGAGTCTGAAGAATTATGCAAGTACTATGGTTTAGAACCAGACGACCTTGAACATTTTTTTGTGAGATGTAAAGTGCATAACTCCAGTAGGCTACGTTATTTAGATTTATATAAAAATAAAGACGAAACAGGTAGAGAGGTATTAATATTAGGTAATTAGCTAAGCAATTTATGTGATGATGATAAAATCATGAACCTGTTTTTGTACACCTTATATGTTATTAAATGTAGAATTTTTATCGATGAATGTTAAATTTAATAGTAAGCAAACAAGACTTGTAAAATGCTTTATGTAATATGTTTTATGAACCTGTATCCATGGGCATTCCGAAGGATACTAAGAAATAAAAATCAAATCAAAATCAAATCAATTCCAGTTATGGGGTCTTCTCATGAAAACAGTCGATGGCATCCACCATAAAGAAAGCAAGCGTACGAAAATACTTAAACTCATGTAATGATTCGTGTCTCGTTTGGGAATGGCATTTAGCCCACATCCATAAGATAGTGCATATTGCTCTTTCATTGTATTTATATGCGATTAACGGATACAATTATTGAATATTGAGAATTTATCCGTTTCAGGCTGATTTGAACTTAATAAATAAAACTACAACGTACTGTTACTTTAAAAAAATAAAAAATGAATCGTGTAGATTAGAGGCATCGTTAAGTTGATGTACTGTCATTAGGGAGGGCAGAGCAAGATTTCCGTGTACCTGAATTAATTTGTGTTAGACTGTGAGGAACGCGTATGGCGTTTGGGGTCACAACGGTTACTTGATTTTAATATGGCGTTCTTTATTTTATTATTTATTACACAAATTTAATCCAATTTGTAGACGATATCGTCTTAAAAATAAAATAAAAATCACATCATTTGTCAATTGACTGGATTCTAAACAGGCGACTTTCTCTAATTTATATCGTTTCTCCCTCCGTAAACAAGGCTAATTGTATTCAATTGTTTCCAAAAAAGTCAAGGGCTATTTGGTAGTTACTTTTGTGCGAAATATTGTGCAAATATGCCGTGGGTTGGAATGGAATGGGAGAATTTCTGGGCTTTATAATATAACACCATAGAATATAACAATTGAAAGTATGTACAGCAATTTACTAATCATAATTGACGAAATTCGTGCGACTCGTACTCAATTTAAAAGGAATTCCGGTTTTGAAGCGCATTGGTAATCAAAATCAACGATGATGTTCATTTATTAACTTAAATTTGCTAATTTGCACTATACATTGATGTAACACTAGTAGATGAGATTATATTAAAAACAGGTTATACGTTTAGTAATTCCACACTTGTAAAAATTGTATCATAAATTAAAGTATCTGTCATTTGCTATAATATCGCCGGCTGACATCAAAGCTATAGCGGAAATTTACGAGTATATAGTCAGCGTAGTATTGCCATATTCGTTGTTTCAGACACAAATATCTACAGCTTAAATAGTAAAAGTCAAACTCTCTTCTGATGGGACTTTCATTCAATTCGACCTATGTATTTAAAAGTGTTGTTCCAAAATACCAACTTTTAATCCGATAACGTGATAATTATCAATTTTCAGTAAGTCGGTTAAACCAATTGTTCCTAGAGTTAAAATTCTACGGAATAACATTTCCCCACGTGTGAGAAACGTTGGCCATCCACGTAAGAGTGTTATTATGATTCACTAACCATATTAGATACCCCAGTCTTTATTTCAAAGTATTAATCCCTGGACGCTTCGTGTGAACAATTGTGTTAAACGAAGATAACCAATTATGATTAGCATCTATCAAAAGTACGGAGTTCTGATCTAGATTCAATTTCGGTCATAGGGCACTAGATAATCTATAGGGCGGCAGCAAAAAGAAGCATTTACAAAAATGCCTTTTCATTCCGCAAGTTCAAAACTTGAAACAACTAATCCATTCTACTCATAAAAATATTTTGAAAATATAAATTACTAACTTGTTTTTAAAAGAGCCATGTAACATGATTGGAGATAAAATACATACTCTTCAGTTGGAGTGGAAAGTCTACCGTTGTTGGGCATTCTGCAGATGTAGGCTCGCATAATGGTTTAAATGCTATTGATTGTGACCTCACATTTTTGCGTATTCACCATCAATTTTGTCGGTAATAAATTGCGATGGTTGACATGCAACGAAATAAAACTCGATGACATGACAAGACGAGGTAAAAGTTGGGAATTAGTTAATGACAAATTGATGCAATATCGAATTTATATCACTGTACCTCTCCGTAATAGTGTAAGTAGAGGTGCATTTTGGAATAGTAATACATCCTCATTTGTACAAAAGTATACATTTTTGTCATATATAATGTCAACACAGACACAGTATAAATATACTGCACCCGTTCAGATACGGACTTCTGTCAGAAATGTGAGTCATTAACCTGCTTGCAATGATTTTCTTGGTGACTTGGAAAAAGCATTTTCAGGTTTTAAACTATAACGGGATGCATTGCAATTCCTCGCAATCATTTATAGCAGTATTTCAAAACACTGAAATCTAGGATTAGGAATTTCGTTGTTGCACTACCTCCAATGTGTAATAATGCATTTGGTGGTATCCGCGTCCACACCGCCCGTTTCAAAGAGCCTCAGGGGGTGCAATTCGAAAAAAATCCCCATCAGGTTATATTACTAATGCGTATCTGCCTAATGCAACTCTGCTCGCATACCAGAAAGCGTGTCCTCAATGTTTGCTGCTAATTTCAACTTATATTGAATAGTTTATTAAATATTTGTAAATATATGAATGAACACCAAGTATGTTGCAGAAAATTCTTTAACCGTCAAGCAGATATCAGATCCAATTTATCAAATACATCCGTTGAGCGTTCTCAAAAAGGTTATGCCACTTTAGTAGCTAAAATTAACTTATGTAAATAATAACTTTATAGCGTGTGTGAATTATGTTGTAATTACTTGGAACCAAAATCTACTAGATGTGCCTGTGAATTAAACAATTAGCTCATAGGTTTACATTCTAAGTAATATTCCTGACAGTAAACGAATGTTGAGAAAACGAGCCGCCATTTCGACGCAACGTATGAAACGATTATGAGCTGCAAATTAATGGCCAAAAATAATTATTTTCACATTGACCTATTTCCGTGATTACGCAAGGCGTTTCTTGATTCAAACACTAAGGCTATGTCTAGGATTTATTTCTGTTTACCTCAGGGACTTCACATTGGAATTTTGAATACCAAATACGCCAATTTCACATTTTGAAGCGCCAATGCTTTCCCAATTTTTTTTCAGTTCATGCTCCGTGACCACATTTATGTGTGCTATGTGTAGACTTTATTACCAGTAATGGCATATTAGTGAAACTTATTGTTCAAAAAATCGATATATTTTATGCTACAAAATTGCTGACTTACTGGATTAAGAACTTAAATACACGGGTCGGGTACAGTAAAAATGTACGACAATATGTATTAATTATATTTCAGCTAAATTCTCATCCTCGTTAACCCCCATTTAATAAACTATTAAAACAACGAGTCGCGTTACCTATATGTATATATATACTTATACCGGATCTACCTATATATCTAACTATGAAGATACCTACTACATCGATTGAATAAAAAGTCACCTCCAAACGATCAGAGATCAAGAATCAGCAAAGAATTTTACAAGTCTGCACTACATTCGCATTCCATCTGGTTTGGACATTACTGCTGTCATTCTCGTTGATCGCTCACAGCCTATTCACCTGTTGACAATCACAACACTTAAGTGCGACAAATATTAATAGAGATGCCAACCTGCAGCAAGATTGCATTTAAATATAGAAAATGATCATAAAATGCAAACGCTATCTCGGAGTATGAACAAATTGATTGAATTCGATGGCGTAATATTTATTATTGTATGCAACAATCTAAATATTTTGACGAATAATATGTCAATAAACTCAAGAAACAAGTAATTATCATATGATTACGGAACTTAAGAAATACATCGAATGTACACCGTGCGCACGTCCGTCATAAAATTACCGTATTGAGTCATCGTATTTTCACCATAAAATGTTGAGAGATGTGTAGAGTGATATACACGTCATGCTTCAGAAGTAGCTAATGATATTGTGCATTTTTAATTCTGTTGAAGATCTTCAAAAAATATGAAGATAAAATCTACCATGGGCAAATGATTGTCAAAGATAAATTAGGAACTCAAGCCGGAAGAATCGAGTATCAGATTCTTTGTTCCGATGATTGTGCGAAAAATATATTGTTGTGACCTAGGATATAGGTATAGATTTTGTGGAAGTAAATATTGTCTCGACCGCAGGATAAGGTAAACGACAATTTCATTTTGTACATTCATTTAAATTGCTGACTCATTCCTCATTCGATAGGATAACTTCTGATTCTACTATACTGAACATTAACATCTATAGGAGAGTAAAATGTTGCCAATGAATTGTGTCACTTTACAGTCGACTTTAATATTACCGTCGTATACTGAAAATATCATGAACTAAGGTCGTTGACAACGTTGTACTTTGCAGTTAGATGTTTGGTGTTATTGCTTCGAAATAGTCCTATTTAATATCCGACGGATGCCTCAATTATCAAATTACCGTATATACTTCCAACTCCCCTTGTAAAATATGTTCATGTTACTCCTTTCAAAACAACTCTCCTTAATAGGTGTAGTTTCGTAATGTAATTTTGCTTACTCCCTCAATATAAGTTTTGTACTTTTCACATCATAAAATTCACACAGCCGAGACTTTAGACAATCTCTTTCGTGAATATGAAGCACTTTCTTCAACCTCCAACATATACCAAAACAGATGAACAACAAATCAGGAATTTGTTTAAAAAATGAATGAAAGCATGTGCCACAGAAGCATTTTAATACGACTATATGCTCCAGATTTTATTCTCGCTAACGCGAAACATACCACCGCAATATCCAAGACAACAGAAAAGGCATGAACTAATTGTCAGATGTCAATGATTTGAATTACGTTCTACCTGGAGAGGTTTATCAAGGTTATCCTAGTTTGACCTTTTGATCAGTGTCTATTCCCATGTAAGGATCTCTTAATGCTAATCATTTCGCAAACAATATTCCGGCTATTATAATTATGGGTGTCTTATTTGATTATTATATTACATCGACTGGTTGACGATGGTAAGTGCAGATAACTAAAAAGACATGTATGACTGTCTTGAATCCTGATATTACATTTTGGTCAACTGGTGAAAATAATTTAATTGCAGGTCCATTCGATCCATTGGATTAGTGTTTTGATTAAATGGGAGAAACGAAAATAATTGTGCCAAAGTGAACACTTTGACCGTAATGTGTTTGTATTGCGTTAACAGCTTTGTTTTCTAAGCTGTTGAAAATTCAAAAAGTGTTATTTTTAATCGAGTTTGCGTCTGGAGTGTAGGTGGTAATTCCACGTATGATTCACTCTATTCATACCAATATATAGTAACAGATTTTTTAAAATTGTCGTCCCCGAGCCAAAATCGTGGTTGCGGGCCTGCATCACGGTATCTTGAATGATTTTGTCATATTTTGCTTGCCTTTCAATAGCTCCCCAACTGTACGGCCATCAGAGCAACCAGAAAAAGTTGAAATTTGAACTTGCGAGTTGATTTAGAGGACACAGTGATATTACCAATGTGCTCTATACGTTTATTGGCGATACTCCAGTATACAGGTGAGCCACCAAGGAGACCAGAAGTAGGCTGATATATTTAGTGTGAGCGTGCAATATTTTGTTGCAATCACTTAGTTACGTCAACCTAGAATGAAGATGTAGTTTCAGGTAAATCTGCGGTGCTTAAATCACATTGGCTGCGATGAGAAGTGTCAACAATTTCCACAACATTGCTTTGTCTGCACTGCGGTAGACGAACCCGTTGAAACTCAACGTGTAATTACATTGCGCTACCTACAAGTAATGTCCGTTACGAAAAAAACATGGAGTGCCATTCCATTCGTGTTCCGTGATGGTATTGTGAAATCGCTGTAATTAATTAGCGAGTTAATGCGCTGAAGACGGATTACACATAATGACATGTATATGATTAAATTAAATCTTTTGAAATGGAAACTCGCGTATGTTTTCACGTTTTCATATTTGATTTCCGTTCTGTGTAAATAATAATGGACCGTCGAGGAAGCATGATGTGTTTCGGCCAGACTACGCGGGAAGACTGGGCATAAAATGAATAGATAAGTCGGCATTGTACTTTATACACGCATATGAATATGATAATGTTCCAGTAAGGAAATGGGCACTTTAAAATCATGTTGATTCTGGATAACGTATTTCCTAGAATGCAAAAAGTACGAGTAAGTAATTGCTAGACTCGTAAGGTGAAAGGAAGCTGGTTGAAGGTATCTAATCACACCAAATCATTTATTTATTATTATTTTACATGAATGACAATTTAATTTACTAATGATATTATGGCTGTCCATTAATTTCTTGTAAATTTTGTTCGAACATACGAAAGCTTTTCGTAAAGTAATGCATCAACTTTGATAATACTTTATGGGAAAACGACGCATCCAATTTAGGAGATAAGCATATATGCAAAATTGGGTGGCGTGATCACATACCAAAGGCCAATGCGCAAAAACAAATCACGCGTTATGCTGTCATTTTTCTGATATCATACCATGTCGCTCAATAGAATTATTTAAAAACTTTCGACAGTTTGTTTTTTTGCTGGAGAAATTGACGGGGAGACAATTGCTTTGGAATTAATACTAGCATCCAATTTGCGTAATCTGACAGGGAAATGAATGGCATGGAGTTAAATTAAATTAGTGATAAATCTCCTATTTTGTTGAAATATTTCTTATATCTTTAGCTCCAACAACGATGATACGATCCAGTTCACCAATAAATGAATACGATTATCCTGTTTTCCAACAAATACCATCGATTCTCCTGTCACTTTTCTGTCACCGAGAAAGCACTATGACGCAAAAATGGCACATTTGTAAAATTCCAGTGAAAAACAATCCTGCTTGTAACATTCCACCTAGATCACTTTTAATAATTGATTTTATTAAGAGTATTAGTGATAGTTTACGTAAAACGTGCGGATGCATTATAATCGCACGTGCTACAACTGTGATGGTGCGGTTCATTCTAGTAATTAATTTATTTTGTCACTCTCAAAAACACATTTGCGTTGTTAGCCTTGAGTAAGCACTGGCCTAGCAACTGACAAGCAAGTTTGTATGTAGCTCATCGGTGAAGTTATATCTTGCCTTGCTCTCATGCAGAATGACCAAATTTTACTGTCAACGTGAAGTCACACCTTTTCCCTGTCAATATTAGTTTTGTGATAATTTGAGTTCAAATACCGGTGCAATAAGTTGAAACTAAAGTTAGCTAGGGTTTGGAATATGCTGTGACACATAGTAAGGTAGCACACAGGTTTCCACCAGCGGAAACGGGTTTGATTTCCAGTGTTAATTAGCCATCGCACTAGGTTTTCATAAGAATTGTTTTCTTGGTATTTTGCATTATTAGAAGGCCTGGCTGTAACTCAACTAATAGCATGAACCATTTGCATCAAAGCTACATACTAAACTTTTGATCATTTTAAGCATAGTGCAGTGATAATTGTAGTTGCGTTCATTCATCATAGTTGATTATCTTGATTAAAATTACATAATAATAGGTTTACGTAAAATTATACACGTTGTAATCACATTCCGGATCTTTGAGGCAGTACGACTTATTATACATCATTTAAAAATAGCCAACCCAATCCGGAAAGTGTCAAAAAGCAGCACTTATGCTAATCACATAGTTTAGACTCCTCATCAGTGTAACGCATTTTGAAATTCGTTGTGACGTTATGCTGTGCTAATGTTGTTTAGGATCACATGGGGTTACGTGCTTGGAATACGACGTAGTATTTTATCAAAGAGCATACAACATTTTGGTTAAAATATTGCTTATTGAGTTAAGCTTGGTTTTCACCTCAGATTCGGTTGACCTTGAACACCGGTGTACTATCTGATACACCTTCATTAGGCGCACACATTTTACTAATGAATGGGCCGCTGCATGTTAGATTTACATTTGTTGCATGTCTGGTTTGTTTGTTACATGAAAGTATGCAGAATTTAAACATATTTCCAGGCGGTAACAAGTACGCCAAGAGGATTCATGGAAAATTTTCGTGGTGTATTTCAATAAGAAAGCGGAGGAAATTTTTCCCGTTGAAAACGAGTTATGTCGGTGACCCCATCAGGCCCATTTTTAACACAAAAATTGTTTTAGTGAAGTCAATTTTTGGAGTTTATTACCTAGCTGGATAACTAGATAATGTCCAGTCCCAGTAGCAAAGTGAGCATTCCATCAAAAAAACGTAAAAATATCAATGCTAATTATTACCATTTCAATTCATTGTTTTTTGTGATGTATTTGAGTAGCAAACCGGACAAATAATATGAAAACTTTTCCTCCTGATGACGAGTGATTCTGGTGATCCCGCCAAAATTACAATATTTGTAACACAGAGAATATTTTATTGAAGTCAACATTTTTGGAAGTAATTTAGCAGCAGCAGCATTACAATGAACGCAGCATGAATGGAACTTTCACCAAGGCAATACAAATGATGGGTTTGTCTCTGGGACAAAAATGTGTCAATATTGTATTGTAGCAGAGTAAATGGGAATACGAAAATGTCGCTATCATGTAATCAGTTGAGGTATAGAAACAATATCAAAGAAGTTAAAATCATTATCACATTTTGAGTGACTCCAGCCACTCAATTGTATATCGATTAACCTTAATATTTGTTTCGCTATTTATGAATGTTGAAGAGATTCAAACCTCCATATGTTAACATTTGATGATCTGGATAAATTATAGTGTATGTCATTAATTGCAGGAGGAGGAAAGTGAATGGAAGGCGGTTTAAGCTATCCGAGAAGACCATATCATTGAATTGTTTTTAATTAATTTGAAAGATTATTGAATATGTTAAGGTATTTATGTGTGCTAACTAATTTTTAATTTTGTTCAAATGTCACAAAGAGTTGGAGGATAGGCATAACGACGCTATTAAACATGCTGAACTTTTAAAATTTCTTGAGTTATGATTTGTAGTTACGTTTTAATTCACTCTTTGAATTGGTTCAGTAATCCGTGCAGCATGACTTTAGTGCCATTTTCCGTCATTTTCTAGCTGATATCATATCGCTGATCTTGTGCAATCCTTCGTCCGCCTTATCAAGTATTCGAATCATATTATCTTTTACATTCTTCTTCATCTCCTCCTCAATCTTCTCCTTCATTTCATCCGTCTTCTTCTTCATCTCCTCTTCCATCTTCTTCTGCATCTCCTCTTCAATCTTCTCCTTCATTTCATCAGTCTTCTTCTTCATCTCCACTTCCATCTTCTTTTCCATTTCATCCGTCTTCGTTTTCATCTCCTCTTCCATCTCTTTTTGCATCTCTTCATTCATTTTTCGAACATGTTCGAATAGACCTGGAGGACCCTTTATTCGTTTCTCCTTCAGATTGTCCAAATTCTTTCCGGTGAAATCTGTAACTTCATTTTTGATTTTTGTCGTAGAGTTTATTATATCGATAACTTTATCGGGTACCAATGATGTCTCACCATTGTCGGAGTTGGCGACATCATGGTTGTTGCTTTCCAAATTTTTCTGAAAGCCACCCGTCAATTTAATGCCCACTGGGAGGCTCAAACCATTTGCCTGAAATTAAATGGCATAAATTTAATCATGGAATAATAATGTAATATAAATCACCCAGAAAAACACTCAAAAACGACCTAAACTTACTTCATCATAAATGGCAACGAGCTGCAGTACAATAATTTGAACAGCGATAGTCACCGCAATCAGATTTCTCCCCATGGCTCTTCCTCGTTGAAATGTTCTACATGTAGCGCAAGATATTTTGTTGAATCCTAGTTATTGTTGCTGTGGGGAATAGAAAATCTTTAAGTGGTTAGGATGAACTCTGTAAAAATACAATTGCTTTTATACAAAAATTATCTCACAAAGACGCTGAAATTATTTCATGAATATGTAATATTTTCAATAATTTATAATCATTGTTATTGGCACAAGCCATCACTCAATCAACTGTGCTTATTCCAATTTTTGACATTTTGTTTTTCTTACAGGAATTTGTATACAGTGGCTTCAAAAAATATGCGCAGGTTGGGTGGCGTGACGGCATGCCAAGCCACTTTTATTTTTTCATGACCAAGAGCAAATCACGCGTTATGCATTCATATATATTTATGAACGATTTCGCTCACCAGATATGTCTTGAAACCTTTGACATTTTGATATTCTTGCTGGAGAAATCTACAAGGGCGCAATGGTTCATGAATGACTAAAATCCTCCAATTTGCGAAAGCAATCTAACTGAGAAATGAAAGGCATGAAGCTGCATTAAATTAGTGATACTTTTTCCTTGAAACTACGAAACACCAAAAGTATGTATCTTTCCATTCAAATGACTTCAGCTACTCAAAGGAAATTTCCCCTAATAATGCTAGTGCATTGTTGCGGATGATGGATATGTTTGTTCAGAATAGCAGATGAAGGTGATGTAAAATTAATCTACAAAATGTATTCCTTGTTATTGCGAATTTTAAAGGAGTGTTGGTGTGATCCACTAAAACATTTCAATTCAATATTAAGTTTCAAGAGCATGACTTGTATGTCTCTGTTAAGCTTACACTGTAATTCTACGATCCGGTTCAGGAATAATTCCAATCTCAAGTTTTCCCAAATGGCGTCGATTATCTTGTCACTTATCCGTTCCCGAAAACGTGCTCCTATGCACAGTAAAAAAT
Source organism: Sinella curviseta (assembly GCA_004115045.4). NCBI lineage: Eukaryota > Metazoa > Arthropoda > Collembola > Entomobryomorpha > Entomobryidae > Sinella > Sinella curviseta. The sequence continues at coordinate 19,015,477 of CM023201.3, read as the reverse complement.
AATACTGTCAACTTGACGTTACCCAGTTTCCCTGTCAATATTGTCACAATTGAGATCATGTATCGATGAAATAAGTTTAAGCTGAGGTTGAGGTTTGGAAAATGACGTGCCACATAAATTTCCACATGAGCAAACAAGTCTGATATCTAGTCTTAATGAGCTGTCCCATTAGCTTTTCATGATCAACGGATTTTACATTAATTGAAGGTCATTAGTATAATTACTAGGTTAACGGAATGCGTGACAATGTCAATCAGAGAGCATATAGCGTTTGGTTTATTGAGCCAAGAAGCGAAATTCCATTGGAATCGTTAGGCCTTGAGATAAGTGAGCTATCGCTGATCTGTGCGCATGTGCAGGTGGCGTGAAATGAAATTGGGCAATACAGCAAACGTATTGAGGAATGGGTATGCACTACACCGATACATCTTCATTAGGTGTCTGGTGCATTTTATTATGAAACTGAAGTATACATTTTTATAGTAATTAAGGAGTTGGATTTCTATATTGCATTGACGTCATCATAAATAATAGAACTAAAATATCAATGCACTAATTATTAACAAGGACTACACTTTTCCATTCAGGGATAACACAACGATACAGAGTGTTCCTGTATACATTCAGCTCGTCCTAATTATTTTTCCAAGTGCATCATTCACATCATTTTTTAAAAACCTTGATTCAGTTCTACATTTTAGCAAATATTTTTTTTCCAGATTTTAAATTTGTTCAAGTCGCACCACCATCATAGCCTTGAATATACAATGAAGGTTGTGGAACATGCTGAAGACACTTGAGCATCTTGAATTGCAAGAAATGACGTAATACTTCTGGCATTTATTTTTAAAAAATCACTTACTGAATTGTTAAACAGTATCGATAAAAGTCATATTTTATAGCAGCTAATTGATGTAAAGGCATGTCCGTTCGTTGCGTGTGCGATGCAATTGCATCCATTCAAAGAATCTTGTTTTTGTATTCAAAATTTTCAGATGTTTTGTGCCTTTGTAGACTAGATTCACGGTAGTAGGGCAGGGATATGATGCTGAAATTGATTCACTGGTTTGGCTCAGTACAGATTAGTGACTTTCTTGTTCATTTATTCTTGCTCGCAACAAACACGCTATGCAAAAAGTCCTTAGGCTACTATTGTAATCATTCCTGGATATGTTCATCGGATATTGATGACTGCTAAGAATCCTCCTTCCTGAACGGTTCAGTAGCCACTTTTAACTGTTTAAGCTAAATGCCTAACCAAAAACTTAAATTATAATGAATTAGCACGCCAGTGGTGATCTGTAACAAAACTACGCAATTAGTCGTTCTTCAGTTATTTTTTTATCTTTATTTCCAGAGAACAAACAAGAAACTTTTATTTAGGACACTTCTTGAATTTATAGTTTTAAAGGTGAAATTTGAGTAAGAACTTTACTCCATAGATAATCTATTGGTGACTCGATACAGCCACATAAAGCAACAAGATCATTTCATTCCGTGTGCACTTGGAGTATGTACGACTAACAATAAATATTTTTCCCCGAATTCTTCAACTCGAGTAACTCGAAACGCATTATAAGCAGCATAAGTAATTTAGTTACGCTGTATTTAACCTAATCACTTTTTATGATAACACCGTGCAGCCAACTGTGGTTTCGCTCAAGTAGAAATATCCTAGCTGAGAACAAATAAAAACATCAAACAATCGCCAGAATCCCGGCGATTCTAGAGAATCCGATGTGGTCTACATGTTGAGTAGACGGGCTCAAATCATGATTCCCAAGCGGCAAACGTTTGGGTATTCGGAACGATATTTGCTCCAATTCATCCCACTTCTCGTACAAGCCAGACTAGAGAATCCGCGAGAAGGTCTCAAACAACCAGACTCGATTAGTACAGTGACAATACGTCAATACATACAAATGTAATTGCAAATAAGCTTAAGCTTTTTTTCCTAAATCGGAGGTAAGAAGGAATGATGACACCTTTTTGTTTCTTATTAGTGTTTATGCACACTGGGACTGGAAAGTTCCGATTGAACAGCTTTTATGGCACAAATAAATAAAATGACAAATTTGAATTTGTAATGTTTTTCTGAAATTTTCATTCACACTGAACAACTAATTTCCATTACTCAGAGTTTGTACCTAACTACAGAACAGTTTTATCATTTTTCGCTGCCAATTTCATATTTTGTCGCACGAGTTTGTCAAAAATCATTAAAGATTTTTTATAGATAGATTATAGTAAACATCATTTTTGATGGCTAATTTATACCAGCGGTGCTCTCACCTGCTTAAATTATATTGCAGAATGCGGAGCCGTATTAATGTTGTCGCATACTGTCTGTTCACGAAATTACTTTTTTACTTTGTATTTACTTCCTTCATTGCCGCTTTAGTACTTAGAAGTCCAGTTTCGGAAACTGTGGAAACAGACAGACCGACAGCATTACACAGCCATAGTCATGGGTAACATGTCAACGGCAATTATTAATTAATGTGAGCTCTAGATTATCAAAAATATGGTTCTGAGAATCGCTCGTCAATCGCGTACGCTGGATAAATTTTAAATAATTTTATTTCAACACGTGATTTTTTAATTAACTAACTAATTAATTATATTGGTTTTGTGTAACTGCTCCGTTTGGTATGCATCATGATTCATGATGTTCGCAAAAGCGTGAGCCGACTCCTCATTTACAAGTAGAAGCGCTTGCGAGGATCAGCTCTGCCCATTAACTCAACTGGCGGGTGTACTTCTTATTGTTGTAATCGTTTCGTACACATAATTACATATCGTGTAATTAGAAAAGAAATCTATCTTACATGATGTCATATCGTTTTCAGAGTGGTTCTGACTTTCAGTATTTTCTTAAAATTGATTAACTCCATGCCAAAAAAAAGTTATATATCGTCGTGTGCAGTTGCATTGTTGATACGCCCATGCGTGTCTTTTGAAAAAGTTGATATTCCACTTCATTGTCTGGAAAAAAAGTTGATATGGCGTCCGTGCACCGAAAGAGAAAAAGTTGATGTGGCACATTTTTCGTTCGTACGAGAGTTTTGTTTTACTTCCACTTGGCAATTTGTAACCCCGACTTGATAATTTTTATTTCACTCAGGTTGAAGCTCTGGAAATTCGTATTTGTGAAGTGGGTGTATATGGATGTTTGTCATGATGGCAATTATAATAAATTGAAAGTATTTACTTAGAACATACAGTAATTACCGACAATTGTTTCCCTGAAATCCTATCTATGTAACGCTGGTGCGAACATTCTCATTTAAAATTCTCAAGGTATACCCAAAATTGGTCTTCATCGACACAGACTATAAGAATTAAGTGTTACTTTGAGGCAATATAAATGTGTGCTGTAAAAAAATAACCGGCAATGCGACTTTAATTTGATAAAATTGGTTTCGTTAGAGTATAAGCTGAGCAGTGTAATATGAATCAAGTAAATCAAGTAAATTACTGATTATGGCAGTGTAAATATAAGTGCCAAATTTCGACAGTTAACCAACAATATTTGCAAATTCAGTTTTTGTATGCCAGATGAAATTATAGATAAATGAAAACACATAATTTCAATCTGAACCCATATAAAAATTCAATTACCCAAACTGGAATATTTCTACCTGGACATACGAAATGGTCAAGGTACATCGTCAATATATTTTGCGGCTTGTCAATGAAGGCCATGTCTGAAGATTGGTATCGGTTTGAATCGAACACATAAAGTTTTACAACAAATATAAAGTACATATATATAGAGTTGTGTAGTGCCATTTTTCCTGACACAAGTTGCTCGGTTATTCACTAAAGTAGATAGACCACAAAATATCCCTTTCTAGAACTACTTACAATCTAATATTCTCAGAACAAAAAACAAGCCGCATAATTAGCACCTGCGTCGTCGATTTATAGCCTACCAGCTTACATCAATTGAATAGTTATTGTTTTTAAAATTTTCCCAATGTTGGATGTTGCAAGAAAATACTAATTATTTAGCGTGCATTTCCTCTTATAACCAATGTTATGTAATCATAAACAGATCCAAGTTTTTAAAACTGTAACTTCAGGCCAGGTTACAAAATCTTTGTCAGAACAGCACATTTGGCATTAAACATGTTATCTGGAGTAGATTAACGACTGTTGAAACAACAGAGCAGCATTGTAGATAAAAGACAATGGTTTTCCATGGGGAAATGATAAATTAAGAAGCCATCTAAGAAAGAGGAAGTGCGTGACAATACGCTTCACCAAGTTCCGCTTCGCTTTCATTGACTTGCGGTCCCTAAAGTTCTTGCTATCCAATCTTGCCGCGTTTGTTTCACCTGACGGGAATATTTGATTTGCTGTTTGTTTTGATATAAGTTGCTAATTTTGAAACAGGTGTAAGCCATTAAAATCCAAACCATTAAAATAATTTCTCACTTTACATTCAAGTTCATATTCTAAAAACCCGTTAGATAACATGTTTAACCCTAATGTGTAGCCGGCCATACTTTGAAAGGCGCAACAATATTTTCGGGGTACTGTCTTTAGTGGTGCATAGATTTTGAGCAATTGCGTGAAAATTTTGACTTTCTTTAATTCAATTTATTCTTCGAAATATTAAAAGGTTCAAGTATTTGGTCATTGCAATTTTCCGTCGACGTGATAATTTTAATATTCGTTAGACGGTACTTATTCGTTCCCTAGATAGTAAAAAATGTTGCGGCCACACATATTTGTGAACTGATTAATTGATTAGACGTTCAATCGATTTAATATTTGAGTAAAATATTGCTGGAATTGTGGATGTAGAAAATAACCAAGTTGTAATTTTTTCTTCTACCAATGTCATCGATCCCAATTCTACCTGCATAATGCAAAACTGAAGTCAAATTATTGTTCGGAAATAGCAGAGTATATGCTCGTATTACAGGAACCAGTTAATTACTTTTCCACCTCAATTTACCCACATTTGTTCCATTCTATCAACCAGTTAAGTATGGCACAAAAGCTACCATAGCAGTCGTGGCTTCAACGATTCTCAAATTCAAGACATATTCTTAGATTGGCCCACATTTAGTAAATATATTTATTTACTAAATTTAAATATTTGAATAATTTAATTTAATCAACCCTATGTTTTCAGTAATTTTATAGGTCGAGTTCATGCATGATGACAAGACCTGTCGCTCGAAATCAGCTCGTGAATTCGTTCCGACCAACAAATTAAGAAACTGGACAGATTTAGTTAAAACTGTACATAATGCATTACAATGAACACCCGTCAACAAGATTGAAAAGGATACACCTGAATGTCCGTTTCGCTATTGCGACAGAATCGTCGGAACAAACGTTATGGATACAAAGTTGTTTCTCAAAGAAATTAAGTTCATGTTCCCGTCATAAATCACTAGTCGACATTAGTTTTTTTTAAATCTCAAGGCGTCAACTGTGGAAAAATGAAAGTCTTCTCTGAGAGTTGGGTGTGTGAATTAAACGTCGGTGTTAGGGAACACAACGGATAATTTACTTTTAGAGTAGGCAGATTTGTTTTAAGTCGTCATCCGAAACTGGTAACACTTCCAATTCTATTAGAACCTAACTCAACCATTATGCTTAGTTTACAATAACCCGTGTTCCTAAAATCGAAGCGTGAACGCGGAGATACCTGGATATAAACCGTTTTATTTCATAAGGCAATTAATAAATGGATCCTGCTTCTAAATAGGGAACACCTGCTCTCTTGTATTTCAAGATTGCTGCTGATAAATAATTTTAAGAAGAAACTGTCTTATTTTACTCCACAGACACTTTACATCTTTTCGCAATACGATAAATTTCTCCAGCGCTCTTCCATCTGTTAACATTTTTATTAATCGAAGTGAAGGCAAATCATTAAACGACGTGCTGAGTTTGCTCATTCAGTTGCTGTATACAAATATTACAGAACTTCATAGGAAACAAGTTTCAAGCCGTGTAACGTGATCGGAGAAAATAATAAGGAATATTTTGTGCTGTTTATGTAGTACTACCCAGCGAAAATCGTAACTATTACAATCGGCAATATCCTTCAGGTATTTACTTTACATTACTGAAGTAATACTCATTATACAGTTCACGATTTGTTTATAGCTTAAACTTTCCTGCGTAATTATTTTCTCAGTTTTCGTCATCTTCGTAAGATGGCCACGCCATCGAAGAGTATATACGTGAGTTTCATAGTGATTGTGGGGAATAATATTGTTGTAATGACGAAACGTATTTCCTTTACCTAACAAATTACCTCTATTTCCATTTAATTGTATTCATTGTTGTTCCTCCCTATTCTTTCTAATTCCACATATGTCATAAAATTCTCGCGCAATCGTATCCTTGTAATTCTGGTAGACGCAATTGAGTGGCAATGATGTTTACAGGGAACGAAAAAGCGAGATAACGCTACGTTCGCCATACTTTAGATAACTTGACTTACAATAGAATTTTTTTATTTAGAGAAAAATAAGAATTTCAGTTACTGATTTACTTCTACTAAATATGAAATTTTACAGCGGAATTAAATTATTTAAATATATAAATGGTTTGATATTTATTTGATAATATTATGTGTTATAATTTTAATTGAAGTCCAATTTGTCCGGCCTGCTTTTGCCAAAGGATCAAAACTTCCACCGTCCGCCCCTATTTCAGTGAAAGTTTCCACTTTTGTGGTCCTGGAAGATTTCCACAATCCAGTGGACATTGATGCTTTGGTTTTTGCCTATGAGGGTGGTTACGCCTGTTGATCATCTGAAAGTTTATCTGGGTGGTTAAGGATATATTTGTGCTCCTGACTATACCTGCCTTAAAATGTCTACATGTTTATATGTATACAGTTTAAAACTTCAGAAACCTAAAATTCTTATTGCTAGATCCATCGGCGATATATCGTAATTCACATTGTCTCTATTTTCAACTTCTCTAGGAACTCGTGCACGTCGGCAGTAAATGCTGAAATTACAATGGTTTAGCTAGCTGCCAATCGTGAAGCTACAAATATTGCATAGCTTTTTCGCAGTATTTGTCCTTGCCTTGCGTCGTTGGAATATAATGTGGGCAATTTTACAAACCTTCAATTACAAGGTGGAAAAGGATCCTGTTGGGAAGTGTTGTCATTATCCTTACGAATATTTCGTGAGTCAGCAAATGAATATAAAAAACCGAGACGTTCACTTCTCGATGCTGGATACTTTCTTTATTTTCTGCGTTGTGCTTTGCGTTATAGTTTTATTTCAAATTTGAGCCCGTCCTGTCAGATAATTGCTCAAGTTGTATAAGTTCTTGATAACACTAAATGAAAGAAAAAAACTATTAAATATTTTACCAAAATAACAGCTTGTTGAATATGTAGCCAATTTAACAATTTAACAATTTCTAAATATGTGCGTTATTGGCACTGAATATATGTCATACAAACTGGTCGGTCCTATCTTCGTTCTAAACACAATACAACACAGACATCGAAAGTTTACAGGTGGATGATTGACAACCATAACTGAGCATATTGCTATTCCAGTGAAGTCTTGATATCCGGCTAATAAAAATAGAATTTTAAATTTTTACTGAAAAGTTGATTCTATTACTTCATTATTCAACTGATAACCGTAATACCAAGCACCTATCAATTGAAATAACTATTTTCAGCCGCTGGATTTACTCAACGACTTACAAATATGCACGTGTAGGTATGTGTACAAGAAAAGGCCGCCGAATTTATAACTCCGCGATAAAGAGTTGACAATTTTACAGAACACATTTCGATTGTCAATAGTAAGTCGTGTGTTTGAAATTGTAATTGTTTTTAGTTGACATCACGAGACTTTCAGAAACACGAGGATCGACCTCTTGATACATTGCATTATACACTTTATATTAATTATTCGTGGCCCTGGAATAATTCTGGGGTAATAATTTCTGCAAATTTTTATATTAAGGCTAGATATGAAACTGGGGAAAGAATTTGGCGAAGGTTTATATTTGAGAATTATGTAACTATGCCGTGTGCCGGATTTCTGTGCCTCGGCATTGGAAAATAGTTTCATTGACGAATGGCGTAAATAAAATAGTGTGAGCGATCCAATCGTAAAAAGTTGAGTGCGGATCTTGCGGGAATTGATTCGTGCAATTTTGATGTCAAATAAATTTGAAAGGTCACCCTTATTAAAGATTAGATAGCGACTGATCTTATTGGATTCGTTCGATATTCAATCAATGATAATTTCCATTATAATTACTAATGAAAGTTTTGAAATATTTCCCTAGTGAAACGTATTAAGTCGGGTTGCCTTCGATTTAACCTAAGCTGTCATCCCCATTGGCAATGCCGCGTTGCTGGTACATTTTACGCGTAATGATCACTAAAACAGGTAGCTTCTAGGAAACTTGTGGGGCTTGTTTGTACAATTACTCGAATGATTGTCGGTTACAAAATCTAAATGTAAAATAATTATTGTCATTTATGACCTACCTGAACTTCGTTAATGCGGTTACACTATAAGAATTATTTTCGATGCAATAGTGAATAGTCGGTATTGAGTTAATCTCTGATTAGGAAAATTATTTTCACGAGCTGGTAAATAGTAACACATGCGCTTTTGTGAGTAATATGAAAATAGTATTTCTGTCTAAAGCAACAGCGCTGCTTACGTTTGAAAAGAAAATGTCGCACTGGGATTGCATTTAACCACGAATTTTGATCATTTTGACATTATTTTACAAAACACCAATTCCAAGAACCTACGGCGTTGGCAAGACTCAAATGCCTCATATAGATTTTGCATGGCGTTCTTGTAAAGCAGTTGGGAGTTACTTATTTTTCTTATCCTTCTTCCATTCATCGCTTTGAAGCCAATTAGAAATAAAATTAATTTCATCCAAGGTTACCATTCCAAGGTTGATGAAACCCAGGCAATAAGTCAAAATGCCTCAGTAACTAACCGCTTACCTTTTTATGTCGAAATGCAATTCGGTTTTATCTCGTGAATCCACGCCAATCAAAGACGAATGTTTAGTGGATATTAAAATACCCTGGAAGTAAAATTTGCCTTCTTCTATGTCATTTATTTATTGAGCATTAATAAATGTAGTATTCTAAAATCGACTTTTATTTAACTTAAAACACTACATGTAAATGTAAGTTTGTGATTACCATTTTGTATAATGTGCAGGTAAATGCGTACTCATCCAATTTTAAAATTACACAACAGTAAGTTTAGTGAAGTGGCAAAATGTACGCCGGTTCGATATAACTTATTGATGCCATTTACACTTAAAAATTATATAGTACATCAAATTTTCAAACTAAAACATATTTTGCACCAAAACGACCATTGGAAATACATATCTGAAGACACCAAATTCCACCGTCGACTCTAAATTCTATTGTTGACGTTGACTTATACGAAATATGCGTAATCCATACACATAGTAAACAACATTATTGTTGTCATTTTCCGTGCATGCTTGTACAACAATATCCTATTATGAATTCGTTTAACTATACTACACACGATTTTAAATCTTGTGTAGTATAGTTGAACACAAATGCAAAATATTGTTGTATATAACTATATGAATATTTTTTACATAAAATGTCAAGAAACCCTTTTCAAGAAACAATTATCAAAAGGTTGTGGAACTTCAGAAATACGTTGAATATACATCGTACGTGTGTCCATCATAAAATGAACGTATTGAGCCATCGAATTTACACTATAAAATGTTGAGAGATGCGTATAGTGACAAATAACGACGTAAAGCCCCAAAAGTAACTAATGTTATTGTGTGTTATTTATTCATTTCAAGATATTCAAACAAACGAAATTAAGTCTAATCAATTAAAGATATGATTCGTATACTTCAAATCGCTTAGTCCAATCGGGACGAGTCTCCAAATTGATTTTGTTGTATCGACAACAAATGATTTTGAGACAGGAAGTAGAATCTCAAACTGGAAGAATCGATTTTTGGATTTTTTGTTTCCTTGATTGTGAGTAAAATATATTGTTGTGAGCAAGGATATAAATATAGATTGGTCGAAATGTTTATGATCTGAACGACATATAAAGGCAAATGGAAATTATTCTGCATATTATTCATTTAAATTGTTGCTGCACTGCCAATTTGATAGGCTAACTACTGATTCTACTTTGTAGAATATTGACAACTTTGGTGGAGTAAACCGTGTTACCAATGAATTGTGTCACGTTGCAGTCTCATTTCATTTCTCCGTAGCATGCTAAATATACAGTCATCTCAGGTTGTTGACATCCTTCTGCTTCGCCATTTGATATTAATCCTTCGAGATGGTTCCATTTAATATCTGATGATTTCATTAATCCTCGATTTGCCATATCGACTTCCAACTCTCCTTCTCAAACATGTTCATATTGCTTCATTCAAAATAGCTCTCCTTAAGATGCGTAATTTTGTATATCAATTTCATTACTTCATATTAAAATTTTGTACTTTGCATCTCGTCAAGTACACGCAGCCGAGATTTCAGACAGCTTTTTGGTGAATGTAGACCACATTATCTAACCTCCAATAAATACGAATATTGTCAAAACCGATTACCAACAAATTACGATTTGTAAAAATGGAATGAAAGCATGTATTACCACAGTAGAACCTGAACGCAACTATATGCTCCAGATATTGTTCCAGATAAAGCGACACATATCGTGACAATATCCAAGATACCAGAAAAGGCATTCACGAATTGCCATTTAGCTGTAATTTAAATAACGTCGTACCTGAATAGGTTCATCATGGGTTTCCTTGTTTCTATTCTCTAATAAATTTTTAATAATACCATTCCGATTAACAAATTGTAACATTTGGACGTCAACAATTACAACTTCTGCAGAAATCTGTTGGGAAAGGTGACTAGATTTATTTGGATGATTTCCCGCAAAATTTCTGTGCGATTTTATTTTTTATTTAAACATGATTCCGTGTGTTGGATAATATTGCTTTAATCGAAATAATTGTTTCATCTACTCATTTATCACGTCCCTTTCGTCATTAGTGGTAAACAGATTTACGAGCTGAATGATTTTACAAAACCTCCGCACTTTTGAACTACAACATACATTAATGAGAACGACATGTTGCCTTGTATGAATATAGTAGAATGATTCAACAAATAATCGACTACGTTAATTGAATTCAAAAATAATTTAAGGTCAGTTCCTCTTAGCCGATCTTCAAGGTTGCATGAAGAGGGGTGCTGTTCCGGAAGAACCAAATTTTGTTCAATAATATATATAAACATAGATACACATTGCAGAAAACCTTTACTTTTTGTACGAAGGTAAACTTGGTTTATCGTGATTTCTAATAATAGAAAGTGAGCACGCTAGATTCAATACACTCACCTACGTTTCTACTATTTACGGCTATTTATTTTAACAATTAGCATCAATGGTCTGAAATGTCGGGTTCAAATTTACAAACTACAAGGAGAAACCAATCTCAACTTTACAATCATATACCCAAATAAATTATAAATAATAATTATAGTTATAAATACCCATTCTTTAAATTTATTTACCACACTTGTTCTCTTTAAATTTCTTCTTCGAACCCAATCGAAAACCCAAATTAAAATATCTGTTGATTTTCCCGCGATGCACTTATAGAGTAACGCCCGACTTGTCCATTTCTACAGATTATCCCGTTTTCACAAATATGACTTAATTGACCTTACATTTTAACCTTGTCAAATTCTGCACAGCGGAACTAACAGTTTTTTTTCAAACCAGGAACACTTTCACGTACGCGGGAAAAACTCGTTTAATAAAAGTCTTGATTCAAACAGTTTGAAACCATTACTTTCAGCGCCAACGTCAACTTTCGATGAAAGACATTTCGAAATAACTTTCTTCAGTATTAATGGTGAAGAAGACGATTGAAGTATGGATCCAAAAGATAATCAATTATCAATTTAAAACTTTTATTTTTTATTTACAAAGATTTCCGCCTTACACCATCAAACAATTTTATAAGCGACAATCATTTCCTTTAACCACTTCGTACTTTCAGAATAAAACAATGGATTACATATTGCAAAACAAAGCAATAGAAGTTAATCAACAAATACAGTTAGTATAATCTTCAAAGGCCTTGAAGTTTAAGGATTTTGACTAATGCGAAATATTGAGATTTACAAATGCACCTTTCATTATAGTTTGGGTTCCACTTAAATACGCATTCCTCATAACCTACATTTTTTCGTTAAATTCTGGCAGCTATCCCAGACATGGAAACTTTGACATATTTTCTCCGGATGCAATAAATTTTCTCCGACCGTTTTCATCCATATTAAGTTGCTAAATTGTAGTTTTTTGTTACTCATTGGCCATTAAAAGGCATAAATATTAGTCACGTAATAACCTAATATGAAAATTTGAATTTATTTGTTCAATTTTCATGAAAATCACGAAAATGTTTATTAAAATTGAATTTTCTGTTAAAATTTTCTCCGGCTCTCAGCCGCGTAACCGCGCCTGTTTTCCATGCCTGAGCTATCCATCCATACAAATATTCTAGACAATGGTCCATTAAAACTTCATTACTTAATTACTTGGAATTTATTTCGATTTTGGATTTCATTCATTTCATTCCTTTATTCTCTACCATAAAAAACCAAAAAGGTGCAGCAATTTAGAACGAGACTTATCGGTTTATTGGGTTAGGTATAAACTTTTTGCACTTCTTTCTATGGACTATGTGATGATGACTTTCCGTCCAAGAGTCCTTTCCCATCTACCCATGCCAGGACGACGGAAGCCTTTCCTATATTAAGGCAGTCAATTTTAATGGCTGTTTCTCGAATCCTCCCACCAATTAGCATTGAATGAAATAGTACTGTCCGTAGATTTGTTTGCCGATAGAACAGGAATATCTTTCCTGGTAATGCTTATATGATCAGGTTGAATTCGCAACTATGTAAACCACAATTTGGTCCCCGATGGAAATCCTGATTATCACCTACACTTCAAAAATGAATGCGCGCTTTTTTCTTGTAACACGATTTGATCTTCATCAAATTCTACAAATCCATATATGCCCTTCGCGAAATGGAACCTATATAAAAGTAAAAATAATTTAAGCTTCAACAACAATTCTTTGGCGTTTTAATAAAGCGTGAAATAGTTTGGATTTTCTCGCAGGGTAGGTAATCTGTCCAAAATTAGTTTTTGTTCTAGCAATCATACCGATAAAAATCGACGCAGGTATCTCAGCCCAGACCCACGTATGGAAACGTCGGCACAGGTCGAGTGAATCTGAGTGAGAATGGAAGATGCATGGAAGGTGAACGGATTCCCATAACGTTCAACCACATGTTCCGATACACTCTAATTAATTATCACCATTGAATTATAATGTTCATATAAATTAATCAATGATCCTTTGACTATTATTAATCACGGATTAATACTAATCACTTGCTGCTATACACATGAACTTTTACACGTCTAAACATTATTGTGCTGATTTTAATTCGTTAAAGGTCAATCTATTTTCCTAATTGATGCATTCGCTCTGATGCAGGTCGAAATGGTGAATAATAACTTATCACATGTAAATATTTTTTCTTCTACAATAACTGCTACTCATTTCGCATCCATCAACCTGACCTACAATCCAATTCCACGGAACAACTGTTAACTAAAGTAAAGAGCTTACTCAATCCGTATTTGGACTCTAAAATTTGTGTATAAGGTACGCAACATCTAACTTGTAAGATGTATGCCATCTCCGTGATGATATTCATATTAATTGTATTCCCTGCCATGTGAACTGCACAAAACATATTGCATTGAGAGTTTGAAGTATTTGTTTGTTTACGTAGAACAAATTAAGTGTTAACGGAATTTTGATTGAGAAGTGATTGTGGAAGTCACATAAACATTCATGGTGATGCAAGTCGAAAAGGCGAATATTAACTCATCACCTGTATGGCTTCTTCGTATTCATATTTTACATCAGAACTGCTACGTATCAATCAACCCAAAATGCTGTTTCATGGAACAACTGTCTACAAAATTAAAGAGTTTACAAGGCAATAATCCATCTCTTGACTCTAAAATCTGGCACACACCATCTCACACAGCATGCAACTACTAGTCAGCTGTATGCTTTCTCCATGATGACATACATGTTATTTGTATTCCCTGCCATGTGCACTGCACGTAACTATTTTTCCTTGCGACTATTGAGTGTCTATATCGCCACACACCTGATTCAGTAGCTCAAATACATAACCATTCTTGTGAAGTTATTTAAATATAACCAAGCAAACTTGTTAAGTTATACTCTTCAGCCCGTACAAGTAAATTCATGTGAACGGTTAGTGAGAAAATCTTCTTAGTATCCAAAATTAAGTGCTAACCTTTCACATGAATTTATTCCTATGGGCGGGAGAGTATGCATTTCGCAAAATCTGATTTCACTACCGATTTCAGCATCGTTGATTTCATTTCTGACAAAATTTGCAGCCGTTTAGAAAACCAGAACATAAATAGCTTCCCTTGTAAAATGAGAACAATATGTCTTTCTATAAATCAACGCTTAATTAAAAACAAATAATCGCATATCAGCAGTGGAACACACCTAATATAATGAAATGTTGTAACAAAGGTACAGGCACCAGTATCGACGCTTTAGCGCAGAATAAACCCGAATCAAAAATTATTGAACCATTTAATATAAAGAATTCGTGGCATCGTTATTTTGAAAAGTGTAGCCAAAATTGTACATTATAAGCTGAGCTAACGTTCCAATTAATTATTGGTACACTCTATACAAATTACACAGTATTTTCTAGGACGACAGTTATTGAATATTTTTTCTGTTTACTTAATTATTATCACGACCAAATTATCGTCAGTTTCGTCTTTTTCTGACAGGCCTGAATAGAATTTCACAAGCTACTCCGTTGAACATAATACTTGAATATATAAAACTTAATGATGTTTCCACTAATCTACCTTATTAATGATAACTACTGTATTTACATAACCCCAACATTCAATTGCTATCTTTGAACGCCATAAATATTTATGCGTGGAAATTGACAAGCAAACTGCATCACTCTTTCAAAACGAGTAAAGATTAGCATCTTATGTACCAACAAATGTATACAAATTTTTAGCATTTAGTTAAAAACATTTACCGGTCGGCAATAAATTTAACTTTCACGATTCCAACCTGCTTACAGATCATCATCAACGAGGATGTTTGGGTTTTCAGTTGTCATGGAAAGGCTTTATTCAAATTTGTCTCTTAATCAACTCTGGATTAAATATAAGTGTAGTTTTGAATGGCGAGTTTTTTTCGCATGGGAGCATGAATTTATCAACCTTCTTCTTTATATTCGTACATATTTAATGTTAGGAAATATGATGCACGTTTCCGGTAAGTTTATAATATCTGGTTGCTTATCAATCGTAGTTCTATAACGGATCTAGTTAAACTGCTGCGATGTAAATGAACATATATAAACATAATTGATAATAATGCTTCTTAAAACTAATTTGCATAACAAATGCACAAAACTATTTCATGCTCTCCAATGTTACTTAACTGCGGACAAACAACCCTACGGACAACCTATTGCTGCAAATTGTCTCGTTGAGGCAGTAAATGAACTGGTGGTGTTCAAGTGATCAGAAATCATTTTTCATTTCTCTACATATGTCAACTAATCGTTTCAGATAACTTTTGTAAAGATCGTATAAATCATTTCAAATACATGATGATGATGAAGATTGTAAACGAATTCAATAATTTTTGAGAATTCATTTGTTGCTTTTATAAAACATAGTTTTACTGCAACTTTTTCGGTTCAGTGAGTGTACGGGCACAATTTATGCAAAGTCGACTCGTTTCTTTGAATGCGTTTTGAATCCATCGTGCACCTTATCTACTTTTCAATCAAAAACGTTTTGATAGAAGTCTGCAGATATTTCAGCTGATTTAAAACAGGTTTAGAAGTTCAATGCTTGGTTTCAATTATCAGAGCGTACTGGAGACACCGGCCTGATATTAGGGGTATCCTGCCCATGTATTGTACTGAGGGAAGCACCAGGCGCAGCTAACCAAAGGAAAAATAGTACCAGTTTCAGCCGCTATGCGGGACAGGACAGCTGATTAGCAGCACCTGATACCGCCCAACCGTAGTTACCGTTGTCGTCACCGCAGCCACTATATCTGGCTGGTGTCTCTAGTACGCTCCGTAATTATATTGTATATTTACATTTGCTTTACTATTCAATAAGTTGTCTGAAAATAATATCTGATTTTTAATCGGACTAAAATAATTTAATGACAATTGGCTTATAGATATATATTTTGAATTCGTTCAGTGGCCTTTTTTGTTCAGAGGCCCATAGGACACGGTCAGAGCCTATTCGAATCCAAACAAAATCCTTGTGTATTAGTAACATTTGCGGAGAGAAACGAACTGGCAAACTTTCTCCACCATATACCCGTATTCAGGGTGCCAACCCTCAGTGCTCAATAGAAACGATTTTCGTGAGCAACCCCTACCGCGAATACTATAAAAGATATTGATCGGCTATTTCCATCTTCGTCACGGTTTGTTCCGCAAAACACAACACAAACTATTATTGTAGTTTGGAAGCAGACTTAATTGAAAGATTATCGTATATTTGTTTTCAGATCACTGTTAACAGGAAGGTGAAAATGGAATATAGAGAAAAAATCATCTCGTTGTATCAACCATCAAACAAAAAGCTATTGACAATTTTCTCACAGTTCCGCAAAAAAGGGTGTCAAGAAATTAACTATCTCATGATCACGGAATGCAACAATTGCTCAGCAATTTAGATGTGATTTTAAGATACTAAAATGTTGAACGACCGACGGACTAAACTATTCTTTGCCCAAAATGGCACACCGCGCGGCTAGACACATCGTGGCGTTTGAATATAACATACATAAATGAACGTGGGTATCGGAAAGAAACTCATCGATTACATGTGGTGATTTATTTTGACATGGTTACTGCTCTGTGTCCCTTGAGACAAAAAAAACATTTGCATACTTTCTTTCCCATTTCCATTGAATCGTAGGAAATAAATTGAATTGTCCACGCAACCAAACTGTGTCTATTAATTATGTGGATTAACAGTTCATCTTAAGTTATGTATTTTATGCATGTAATTACATGAAGTGAGTTGCCACATGAATCATTACAGCTTTATCCAACAAGGTAATTATAATGACGACTTTTTTCTTAGAGTAGTTTCAGTACATTTTTTTCTTCCCTTAAAAGCTGGCATAATCGATGAACGATTATATCTATTAATACCAACTATGACTTTATTTAATGATATTTTCGCGCTTAAATTAAAGCTAACAAAACCTTATTCACTCTCGCAGCCCTAAAACAGACCTGGTTTGATCCACCTGTGTTTTTTAATAACTCACAAAGTTCAAAATAATTTAAGGCTGACGGTAAAATACCGGAGAGTGTGAATAGCTCCCTGTCAGATATGTCATGAAATAAGGTGTCACTCCCTTTTAGATGCAACCAATGTTTTTGATTACCTTGAGATAAACATTTGAGTTTTTAGATGTTTGATTGAATTGACACTCCAGTCACGCGTAATACCATTTACATGACTGATATTATATCAACAAATCTAATATGCATTCTGAAATAATCAACCGTAGTGTTGGGATTCGGCCACCGTATTACTTTGTTACAGAACTGTCAAAACAATAATTCCATTAAAAGATTAATTTTACTTGGAATTGGCAACAATGAACTTTTTACACATTAAAACCAACTGTCGTTCTAGCCGAGGTTCAACCTGTTTTTAAATATTTTGTCACGCTGACCACAAATCGTGCATATGACGTTTAACTGTTAATTTCAAGCTTTGTACTTTCAACATTACGAACTAGGTAAACTATGTAAATTGCTTCTTGCAGAATCACAAGCACCTAGTGAGTATGTTTTGTACATAGAGCGCTTGTAACGATATGATTTGGAAAAGCAGCTGCAGTATTGTCTTTGCTGTATAATGCAACACGGAATAAACCATGTATCCAAAATACCCTAGATGGATTTATAAAAAGATAAATCAAGAGGTTTTAATGGATACTAATTATAATTTCCGAACATTTGATATTTAGACCATTTTAATGTGCTCAATCTCGTGTCTAGTCCAGAGGCTACTTTGGCTGTCCCTCGCAAAAAATCTCATATTGTTTTAGGATCATAAGTCGTTCCCCTTCGATATTGAAAGATATGTGTTTCTATTGTATTGTTATTTTCCAGGTTGCAATTTAGGATGACACCTACCTTGTCAACAAAAATGAGGTACATACATATCTTTTCAACCCAAGGAAACCTTGCACATATCTGATCTGCTAACTTTGAAATCAACAAGTGGCCAACAAATGTCATGTTGGTTGGTAAGTTCAACATAAGAAAAAACTGGCGACTTATTTTTGGCACATGTAAATGGCTTAAAGACGTGAGGCATATAAACATAAATAACTCCATTGATTTAACCGTCTTTTTGCCTAAAACATTTAATTCCTTTCAAACCCTACGGCAAGTGGTATTGATACGACAACCGATTTCCAGCAGTATTTAATAAGTCTACAGTACTAAAATATATGCTCTTGCAATAGCGCGTATGAATGGAATTTCATTTCGGTTCGCTTCATTTCGCTTGTGACAATCTCATAAGTTCTTCTATTTTGTCGATATATAATGGTAATGTAATGTATCTTTTAAAAATTTACCTTTCAGCAAACTAACGGAATAATTTTATATTACGCTTCGGTGCCACTCAATGCATCTCATAGCGTTGTTATACAATACTATAACAAAGATAGCCTTTTATTTCATTTTATTGATCAAAGGAACTAAAATCCACAGAGTTTACATTAACACAGTCTACATAATTTGGCTATAATAAAAGAATGTTTCACAATGACGGAGCAAAATAAAGATGCAAACTGATACGATCGCTTTATCAATTGATCTTCAATGGAATCCATTAGACTGGTTGACGACGGTAAGTGCAGCTAAGGATACATCTGTGATAATTTTGACGTCTGAAATTTATTACAATTTGGGGAAAATATTATTGAAAGGTAGGTTCTGCGGGATCCCTCGGTTAATGTGTTTTTGAAAATTAGCCAATGGAAATGGTCAGGCTTGTGATGTATCTTGTATCTGAGAATTAGAGGAAGGAGTTGTTAGGAACAACTCTGGCCTTAGCAAATTGGCTGCAACTGTACATTCAACTGATACGCCTTTGTGTATTTTTCAAGTTCCGCTTGATTTAATTCTGCGCTTCAAATATGAATATTCTCTCAATAGTGTAAACCTAAATTACGCCGGATAATTTGTCGATAATTTCATGGAAGACTAAACTCTGATCATATGTCATGGAGAGAATTGAATTGAATATGTTTATATTTAAAAAGCGTTTGTTAACAAAACTACCAATACGCAGCAACCTGACGCCGATGATCGTCTATTTGCCAAGCATTAAGGTAACTGTTAGTTATTAATGGATGGATTCATAACGGCCTCGGATCCTCCGCTGGGCTATTATATGCAAAATCATGCATTTGAAGATACACATTTCCGGCAGAGATGACCAGTAACTGTTGAAACAATGCCGTTATTCTATGAATTAAATACACCAAAAATATTTACTCAATCTTGGTTACTACTATCTACATGTAGATTGCGTCGTGCTGTTAAAAATAGCGAAAACGGATAAAAACGATAATTCAAACCTGAAATTTTACTGTTCCTATTCCTGGCTGCAATCTAAAAACTCTGCGCCTCACAGAATTCTTCTAACCTGTTCTTTTCAAAAATAAATGCGGATTGCGGAGAATGATGAACGGTGCCATAATAGTTACTGATCGTAATGTTTGAGTGAAAACCAATTTTGCAATGTATTACATTCCAATCAAGATCTAATTCGAGTTTTGTGTCCGGAATTAAGTAACCTTAAACACACAACATTTTCGAAGCAGCTCATACTGAACAATTTAAATAATCGAGGTTTTACAGCCTTTCATCCGCACGGGACCAAATACTATATTAAATTAAATCGCCTGAAGCATACCTTGAATATAATAAATCCACAGTAGGAGGGAACCGAACAATCTATGTCATTAATTTTTATCCATATACCATAATCATTATTATATTAATTCTCCAATCCATTCTACAATCCCAAAGAGTAGCAGTACTCTACCTGCAGACATCTATTGTTAGTCTAGAGCGTTTAATCAACTGATTGGCGTTCTTGTGCTCGTTATTCAATCCCACCGGTCAAGACATCCAAGTAAAAATATAACAACATAGAAGACGCGCTTTATTCTGGAATTGATTTACAGGAACTTTAGTAAACCCTACTGAAACAGATAGTTCTAATGAGTAGAAATAAATTCAGTGCATGTAAGTAATGTAAGTACCGTGGGAGGTAGACTACTCTCTTGGTGTATCTCCTGGCTCAGGAAATGTAATACCCTGTGAATTTCAATGTTAGCGGTTCGGGACCGTTTAAGATGCTCGGGTGGAACCCTTTTCACTCTGGACACGAGTTCTTAATCTGCAATTCATTCTGAACACCGCTTTCATGGCATCCAACCAAGGCGTATAGGGCACCTGTTTCCTACAATATTCCAAAAATCAGCCAAAAACTATAGTCGGCTGCTTAGTGTATCATGGCAGCAGAAATCAATGCCCACAATATTTCAACTAAATGTGAATTGGTGTTTAAATTAGCGTGACAAAAATAATTTTAAATGCATTCTGGGTCTAAAATTAGTAGGTCATTCTACTACGTCTATCAACCAAGTATCTTTTCCACGACTACGTCGTACTCCAAAGTAAGTGCTTAATTCTGTTTTGTAGCAATAACAATCGTGTTTCCAGTTTTTGAAACAGAAAGTGGGTTTCTGTTGTTATTATCACTAATATTGGTTCGGTATCTATGCGAATTAGATTAGCGGACACTTCATTTCAATGGAACGGGCGTTAGCTTAATAAATAATACGATTACAATAAATTAATCTTCATAGCCGCCACACTCGCAATAAGGAATATATTATGTTGTATACATAATTACAAACTTGCCGTTTAAAATTAAGGGGAATATGAAGTTAAGAATGACAATCAATATCTTATTCAATGCTTTATTTTTATTACGACCCATCACAACACGAGCACAACTCCTACCTATAAACGTGAATATAAACTTATCGCCTCAGGAAACGGGCTGTGGCGTAGTTACAAAGCATTAATTGGAACGCTTTTCTTTCCAATGCGAATAATTAATAAGCAATTAGTTAAAATACCAGAAAATCCATAGATACTATATATATACTACATTTTCATACATGATCGACCCCTTACGGTTTCCAATTGGCAAAACACGTTCCACTGTCTCGAGTTAGTTTACAGATTAAGGGTAGCTGGCATTATATCAAAGTCTGTTCAAGATTTAACTATTCCTATTCCCTCGTACTATGTATTTTATGTTTGTATTTTATGGTTGATCAATTTTTAAAATTGCATTTTAAGTTGCGACGTATTAGTATACTAAATTAAAATTTCCCGTCAGCGACATATTCATCAAATTTACAATGATGATAATTGTATTTTACAATTTGTGCTTATTTTGTAGACCTAACTGTATTATACGCTCATTTACTGGATCGCCTTTGACTTCTAAAGTAGTTACTGAACATGCAAGAGTAAATTACGTGTTTTGACATCGTCAATTTAGAATGAATATATACTTGCTGTGCCCAGACAAAGTTAAATTCTCCCCTTGCGTATTTACTTAATATAAAATATGTGCAACACACTTCGTTCGATCGCTCTCTCGTTCATGTCGATTTTCCCAACCACAACCGTTGAACCGTTTACTTAAAATGGCTCTGTGTAATCGTCCCTTTGCAGTTTGACAAAAAACGAGTTCCTGATTCATAATCAGCGAAAAAAGGAGATTCAGATGCATATATTGGTTTCATAATAGCAACGATTCGCTCCAAACATGCTCCTAGTGAGCTATAATGTTATACGACGCACAGTACAGTCAACTTTCTGGATACCTGCAAACATGTTGCAGGTCATAACGATCAACAACAATTACAAGAGATTGCACAGAGCAAAGAAATTTTCGTACAAAAAACACAGTGACAATATAAATCTACGTTATGAAAACTGTTAATGGAGTGAAATATAAAATATATATGACGTTTTCCTGTATCAGTTTATCGCAACTCAGACTGCAGGATCGTTTACAATTTTGAAACGTGCCTTGTCGTAGACTGTAAGAGGCATAAAACACAAAAACGTAGTTTGAAAACTGTTGCCTTTTCTATTCATTTTTCATATTTGCATACTGATAATGTACTTTTGCGCACTTAAATCAAACGTGCCAGTCCGTCCTCACTACTTCATCACAAACATTGATAATATAAAACACAATCATATCATGCTAGAGATTTTTGAACCATTAAAGCAACCATTGCTTGAAAACCGTCGAAAAACTGTGTGCTTGAACCAGATGATTTAGGAATGTTTATTGTTTAGTTTTAATAAAAATTTAGACGCATGGATAATTGCTGCTAGCATTAAGCATGTCTTCTCGTCGACAGAATCTTGCATGGAGTTTATTCTAGTAGAATCAATTTGTATATCACTAAATTTTATTAAGGCAACTGGAAAGCCGAACTTTCAGGTGTAGTGACATCAAAAGCAAGTTTAGAAATATATATAGCAGTTATGTTATACATTTCGGACGGCGTGTAAGTTAAGCTAACATTACAAGAAAGATCTGAGACGCTTTTATGAAGCAATGATTTGATAGTCAAAAATAAATATGAAAACAAACGTATGATGAGGAAGGATATCGTTTTCTGTATCACTCTTGATTACTACTATCTACATTTTTATTGAGTCGTGCTGTTAAAATTAGCGAAAAAGGATAAAAGCGAAAAATACTTCAAATTTGAAATTATACTGTTCCTATTCCCGGCTGCAATCTTAAATATCAGCACAACACTGAATTCTTCTCACCTGTCCTTTTGAAAAATAAATGCGGATTGCAGAAAATGATGAACGGTGCCATAATAGTTACTGATCGTAATGTTTGAGTGAAAACCAATTTTACAATGTATTACATTCCAATCAAGATCTAATTCGAGTTTTGTGTCCGGAATTAAGTAACCTTAAAAACACAACATTTTCGAAGAAGCTCATACTGGACAATTTAAATAATCGAGGTTTTACAGCCTTTCATGAGCATGGAACCAAATACTATATTAAATTAAATCGCCTTAAGCATACCTTGAATATAATAAGTCCGCAGTAGGAGGGAATCGAACACTCTATGTCATTAATTTCTATCCATATACCATTATCATTACTACATTAATTGTCTAATCCATTCTACAAACCGAAAGAGTAGCAGTACTCTACCTGCAGATATTTATAGTTAGTCTAGCTGCGTTCAATCAACTGATTGGCGTTCTTGGTCTCGTTATTCAATCCTACCGGTCAAGACATCCAAGTAAACATAACAAAATAGAGGTATACCGAAGATTCCGACTACGAAAACTGCGACTCGAAGAGTCTGACTGCGAAAATTGCGGCCTATGAAGATTGCGACATACGAAAAGTGCGACTATGAAGATTCTGACTACGAAAACTGCGGCCTATGAAGATTGCGACATACGAAAACTGCGACTACGATAGGGAACGTAGTGAATACTAATGTTCTAAAATATGGGATACGAGTTTATTATATAGTTTGCTGTTTTATCTGGAAAAAAAGATCCAAGCATAAAATGTACTGTTCTGGAGATTTGATTAATGTATTTAAATTTGTTAAAAATATTTTCTATTAATGTTTTTCTTCATTTAAGTGAAGCTAATATTAAATGATTACGACAAGGTAATACTTATTGTTACCCTTTTATGGTGGAAGTTAAAGAATGTCAAAATGATAAAAATTGTAGATGTGTAAAAATAAATAAATAAATGAAAGTAGTTTCTCAAAAGTTCCATCGTGGGGCCCCTAGGGACCAAGGAAGCCGGGAAGTTGTTTCGAATTGAAATTGTTTCGAATTGTTGTCTTTTCATCAGAATTGGCTGCAAATTTGATACTTTGATGTTATACAGTTAACATTATGAAATAAGTTTTCGATATTTTGGTCATGGAGCCACGTAGAAGCCAACATAGTTTTCGATTTTCTAAAACTTTTTTCGATTTTCTAAAACTTTTTTCGATTTTCTAAAACTGTTTTTCAATTTTCTAACTGGATAGCATCAAAGTATCCAATTTGCAACCAATTCTGAAGAAACGTTTTCAATTCGAAACAATTTCTCATCTTCTTTGGTCCCCATGGGGCGCCACGATAAAATTTTTGAGAAACTACTTTTTCCGTATGAATCAGCGTAGTCGAAGGTACCACCTACACAATTTTTAGCTAATTCTGATGTAAACCTTTTCCCGCGGTTTTAGCTCTTATGGGGCTATATGGTCTATGAAAATTGCGTTAGAATGCAGAATCACAATCAGCCCATCAAAATGTATACCCATGCCATATTTTGGCCCAACAAGGGTCAAACAATCCCAGCCACCCTGCATTGTTCTATAACAGTATCGTATTTTATGAATAAACTACTTTAATTCTAGAAGCATTATAAAAGAATCGTTGCATATATAACCCATATCCCATTTCTTTCAAATCATATAATATGTTAATGAATAAGTGTGCTCCTTTCGGGACTGTACAAGGGTAGCTAACAACAAACCGGTTTCGTAATGGTACTTGTATCCGCCCCTTTCAACGACCTCAAAGCTTGGAATCTGCGAACACATAAGGGATATGTATATATGACGCAACAGACTCCAGTTCAGATCGTATGACTGTTCTCTTGGACTTGCCTTCCAAGAATGAGATTACTTTTACAAGTTGCGCATTCCAATAGGGTAGAAAATGTTTATAACAAATTTAAATACATTAATCAAATCTCCAGAACAGTACATTTTATGCTTGGATCTTTTTTCCAGATAGAAAAGCAAACTATATAATGAACTCTTATCCCATATTTTAGAACATTAGTATTCACTACGTTCCCTATCGTAGTCGCACTTTTCGTATGTCGCAATCTTCGTAGGCCGCAATTTTCGCAGTCGGACTCTTCGAGTCGCAGTTTTCGTAGTCGGAATTTTAAAGTCGCAATCTTCGCGGACCCCAAAATAGAAGACGCGCTTTCTTCTGCAATTGATTTACAGGAAATTATAGGAACTCTACTGAAACAGATAGTTTTATTGAGAAGAAATAAATGCAGTGCTTATGAATGTAAGTACCTTGGGAGGTAGACTACTCTCTTGGTATATCTCCTGGCTCAGGAAATGTAATACCCTGTGAATTTCAATGTTAGCGGTTCGAGACCATTTAAGATGCTCGGGTGGAACCCTTTTCACTCTGGTCTAATCTGGGCGATTTCGGATGCTTAGTCTGCAATTCATTCTGAACACCGCTTTCATGACATCCAACCAAGGCGTATAGAGCACCTGTTTCCTACAATATCCCAAAAATCAGCCTAAAACTATAGTCGGCTGCTTAGTGCATCATGGCAGCAGAAATCAATGCCCACAATATTTCAACTAAATATGAATTGGTGTTCAAATTAGCGTGACAAAAATAATTTTAAATGCATTCTGTGTCTAAAATTAGTAGGTGATTCTACTACGTCTATCAACCAAGTATCTTTTCCACGACTACGTCATACCCCAAAGTAAGTGCTTAATTCTGTTTTGTAGCAATAACAATCGGGTTTCCAGTTTTTGGAACAGAAAGTGGGTTTGTCTTGTCATTATCCCTAATATTGGTTCGGTATCTATGCGAATTAGATTGGCGGACACTTCATTTAAACGGAACGGGTGTAAGCTTAATAAATAATACGTTTACAATAAATTAATCTTCATAGCCGCCACACTCGCAATAAGGAATATATTATGTTGTATACATAATTACAAACTTGCCGTTTAAAATTAAGGAGAATATGAGGTTAAGAATGACAATGAATATCTTACTCAATGCTTTATTTGTATTACGACCCATCACAATACGAACACAACTCCTACCTATAAACGTGAATATAAACTTATCGCCTCAGGAAACGGGCTGTGGCGTAGTTATAAAGCATTCATTGGTACGCTTTTCTTTCCAACGCGAATAATTAATAAGCAATTAGTTAAAATACTAGAAAATCCATAGATACTACATCTTCACACATGTTCGACCCCCTACGGTTTCCAATTGGCAAAACACGTTCAACTGTCTCGAGTTAGTTTACAGATTAAGGGTAGTTGGCATTATATCAAAGTCTGTTCAAGATTTAGCTATTCCTATTCCCTCTTACTATGTATTTTGTGTTTGCCAGTGCTTATATTTTTCGTGATCTTGACGTATTCAAATTTCACCCGCCATCAGTAATAATCTTTTAGGATCATAATAAATTGGATTCTTTGTCACTTGGACGACAAAATTAGATTTTGCATTTGATCCTTAGGTTACTAACGTAGCGTTATGAACTTAACTACATGTACATAAATACGTACCTACCATCTGTATAATCATTTCGGCTGTAAAATACGTTTAGAAGTCTTCGCAAGTAATACTTAAGTTACAAAGAACACAATATTGAGACATTATCGTCTGGCAGTTCCATAGGTGTGTTGCAATCTACATGTGGCAATTAGAGAACATTGATTTAGATTTTTATTTTCTTTAGCATAGGTTGTACTAGGGATAGAATAAATCACCATCAAGCTAGAAACAAACTTAAATATCTGTACAATTTCCTATTATGTAATGTCGCCAATTTCCTACATTCATAAAATGTTTTAAATATAAAATAAACTTTGCAAGGTAACTTGCAGGTGCAATAAAGTTCTCAGGTATAATGTTATACGACGCACAGTCAACTTCCAGATACCTGCAAACATGTTGCAGGCATAAAGATCAACAACAATTACAAGAGATCGCACAGGCCAAAGAAACTTTCATACTCTACACACACAAAACAAAGTGACGATATTGATCTACGCTATAAAAAACATTAATGAAGTAAAATAGAAAATATTTGACGTTTTCGTGTATCAGTTTATCGCAGCTCAGACTGCAGGATAATTTACAAATTTGCAATATGATTTGTCGTAGACTGCAAGCGGCACAAAAACACAAACAGGTAGTTTGAAATTTATTGCCTTTTCTATTCAATTTTCATATTTGCCTAGCGATAATCCACTTAAATCAACGTGCCAGTTCGTCCGCACTCCTTTGACATACATCACAAATATTATTATTATTATGAGCTCTATTTATTTGTCTCCAAAATGAATATAATAGTATAATTTTCTTTAGCCTACATTATAGTAGGACTTACATAACATAAAACATAATTCTTAAAATAATGGTAAAAAGTCATTTGCCAATATATTACATCATACAGGTATAGGGAAAGTAATTGTCATGACATCATTGTATATTTTTTTTACAAATACATATTTATAATATCTTCATCTGCGTTTTATCTACTTTTGAACATCAACTCTGACAATTCTTTCTTAAATATTAGAAATTTATCGACTGACCTTAATTTTTCGGGTAATTGATTCCATAATCGTACCCCATTGTATTGTAGCAATCGCTTACCCAACTCGAGTTTCGGTTTATAGCCATACGAAAACTTACTACAGCTTCTTGTGCTGTAGTCATGAACGGACTTTACACTAATAAAATAATTATTAAAATATGGAACATTTTCTAATTTACAAATTTTGAACATTACACACAGTAAGCGAAATTCATACAACTCCTTAGTCATTAACCATTTCAAATCTAGGCGGATTTTTTCAGCCACCGGATCAAATTTTCTTACGCGTAGAATGAGCCTTGCTAGAGTGCGCAATACCGAATCCATTATAATTAAGTATTTCTTGCTTGTAGCTCCAATTACTATTAACATATAGTTTAGCACTGATAATATTAACGAGCTTCCAAGCAGTTTAAGTTGGTCTTTAGTTAACGAATCACGTATAGAGTACAAAACCCTGAGCCTAATGTAGCAAATTTTTGCTGC
The DNA here is from genome assembly GCA_004115045.4 of Sinella curviseta. Taxonomy (NCBI): domain Eukaryota; kingdom Metazoa; phylum Arthropoda; class Collembola; order Entomobryomorpha; family Entomobryidae; genus Sinella; species Sinella curviseta. The sequence goes on along the minus strand of CM023201.3, from coordinate 18,987,261 downwards.
ATTTTGAATATGAGCCTGCCAAGTTAAGTTTCTGTCAAGTGTAAGTCCTAAGCATTTTAATGTGTGGCTATTTTCTACCATAAATCCACAAAAATTGAATGTGAACCCATCCAGTGAGCTGGTTTTTCTTTGTGTGCTTATCGTAATCATTTTAGTTTTATCGTCATTTATGGTGAGAAGATTTCTGTTAAAGAATACTTTAATTAGCCTCATATCATTTTCAATCGTCTCTCTTAACTCATCCAATTTTCTATTGGAACCGACAAAAATTATATTTGAATCGTCCACGAACATTACCACCTTGCCATCCTTTACTACACTTGGCATATCATTAACATACAGCATAAATAATGTTCCAGCTAATATACTGCCAGTTGGTAAGCCGGTCATTGTTGTTCTCATGGAAGATAGATTAGAATCAATCTTGACGAATTGTTGTCTGTCATGCAAGTATCTTCGTAGCCAAATGTCAGAGATTTCGTATAGTGATTTTAACTTGACAAGCAACATTTCCCTATGTACGGAGTCAAACGCCTTCCTCATGTCTATTGACACCACAACATAGATGAGATATTGATAATAGAAAACACAATCATACTAGAAATTTAAACAACAATAAACCAACCATTGCTTGAAATCCGTTGGAAAACCGTGTGCCTTAACCCCGATAATTTAGTAATGTTTACTGTTTAGTTTTACTAAAAATTTAGACCTATGGATAATTGCTGCTCGCATTAAGCATGTCTTCTCGTCGACAGAATCTCGCATGGAGTTTATTCGAGCAGAATCAGTTTTATATCACTAAATTTCAATAAGGCAACTGGAAAGCCGAACTTTCAGGTGTTGTGACATCAAAAGCAATTTTAGAAACATATAACAGTTATGTTATCGTGACCTTGCCTATAGATACAACAAAAAGTCCAATTTGTGACCCGTACGGTGTGTAAGTTCAGCTTATATTACATTACTAGAAAGATATGAGACGCTTTTATGAAGCAATGATTTGGTAGTCCAAAATCAATTTTGGATAAATTAAATAAATAAATGGTTTGTAACACGTGAAGAAAAAACCATACCCAATAAATCTGAATAACAATGCAATCAGGAATAATATCCCCACATCTGATTAAATTAACTGAGACGAAGTTTCATGTTAAAGACTTGATATGGCCTCTATTGGTTCATAAATCCAAGTTTTGAGCCCATACAACCTTAAATTTTGATACGCTGTAATCACAGAATGGAAATAAACTTTCACCACGTCTTCTTATTTAAACTTAACCACCGAGCTGCTACGTCACCTGCGATAGTAAAAAAACAACGTAAAGGTGTATATCACGAATAGTGATGGCTAACCCAAACAAAAGGACACCAAATTATAAACCCGAATATCCTGACGAATTTACCTTCTCCTCAATGATCTAAAGGAGCAGTAAATTTTGACTTTAAAGAAGCGATGTGATTCTGTTACTTATACCTTACATTCTAAAGGACTAACGATAGTATTTGCGAATAATTTTTGTCTAGTTTTCAAATGCTAGGAGTGGTATTTCCCCTTGTGTCAGAAACGTTTGCCCTACACGTAAGATTGTTATAGCATGATTTGCTAACCGCACGAGAAACCTTAGTCTTTATTTCAGAGTATTAATCCCTGGATTCTTCGTGTGAACAATTGCGCTAAACTAGATAACCAATTGTATTTAAATGACATCTAACAACGGTTGAGACTTCTAATCCAGGTTCTACTTTGATAACGGACACCAAAAAATCTGTCATGCGGCAGCGAAAAGAAGCATTAACAAAAATGCCTTTTCATTCCGCGAGTGAAAAATGTGAAACAACTTATCTATAGTACTCAGTAAACATTTTCAAAGTATAAACTACTAACTTGTTTTTAAAAGAGCCATGTAGTATGTTTGGAGATAAAGTACACTTCAGTGGCATTAAGTTCTATCGTTAATTAAACAGACACAGTGGACCTCCGTTCGATTGTTGGACATTTTGCGGATGTTGGCTTGCACAATGGTTTAAATACTATTGATTGTGTCTTCACATTTTCGCGTATTCACCATCAATTTGGTCGGTAATAAATTGCAATGGTTGACATTCAACGATACAAAACTTGAGGACATGGCTACACGACGTGAAAGTTGTGAATTAGTTAATGACAAATCGATGAAATATTGAAGTATTAATGATCGAATGGACGATTTTATCGAATGTATTTAGAACCTTTCCTAACAACAAAGCTCATTATAGTTTTAATGCGAATATAAAAACACATTTGAAATTTCGGCCCTATGCACATGCTTTCTAAATAAAAAGGCTCCCACACGATCCAATTAATAATATAGTGGACTTGCCTAAATCACGTTTCCACTATTCCTTGTTGCGACTGCCAACTTTGAAAGACCAAGATGTGCGTTACGCCATGAGCTCTTTGAAAAATGGGTATAAATTAAGATGATTTGTATTATATAAAAGCAGGCCATTCGAAAGTAAAATGCAGCAAGAACTGCATAGGTAGTTAAATTGAGGACACCCTGCACAGACGTGTGATTGTCTGTCTGCATGATTGTTGTCCTATTGAATATAGGGAACTGCACTACCTGCTCTCAGCAGCAGTAGGCCACCACCACCACCACAGACAACAACAGCAATGCTTTGCCAAGCCTAATACCTACTCGCTCTCCAAGATTGGCACAAATAAAAGCAGTACTGCATAAAAAAATATAAAAAGTATCAAAGTTTTCTTAATCTTTCATTCACAATTATTCCATAAAATCGGATCTTACCCTAAATCGAAATATGGTGACTCACGAAAACGGGTTTTTACGGTGCCCTATGACCTTTTGTGACCTCCCATCTCTTTTGTGACCACCCTACGGTTGGGGACAACCGTTTTTCCCAGGAGAGCGGAGAGTGAGATGTAGTGCCTTTTACAAAGAACTGTGTACCACCCCAACGTATTGTGAAGTGTACTGAACAATTTTGGCTCCGGCTTAAAAATCGCCTCGGATCGGCCCGAAAATCGCCAGTTTTTCCAGCCAAAAATTTGCTGTTTTGAAAACCTGAGGATGTACCCCAATTTTGTTGCTGCCACCAAAGGAACTCGCAAGATAAAGGACAAGATACACAAAAAGTTCCTCCCGTTCCCAGGATTCTGCTGTAATTTTCATCTAAAGGATACCTACCTATCACACCATCATCATTGTCAAGAGCCCATACTCAACTGTACCTCACCAACAAGGACATTATACTACCCGAGTCTAAATAAATCTGTAAGGTATTCATTTAATCAATTTAATAAGTCAATTAGTGTGTATTTATTCTGCTTAGGAAAATCAGTGTCATTAGATCAAAAGGTAGAAATTCTGTGTTCACATGTTTCCTTGCAATACCAAGAAACAATTAAAGAATTTTATGAAATTATTCCTGATGTTTCCATTTCAAAAATTTTAAACCATGTAGAAGCATTTATTAAATTGAAGAGATTTAAAAATTATAATGTTATTACATATCGAAAATTATATAGAAAATTAAATGAATGTGAATGTCGTTTTTGTCACAATCATTTTGGTAAAGAAATTCAGTTGAAAAACAGACAACAAATAGTGAACAATAATAGTAATACAGGTAAAGACAAAGAAAAAGATGATTCCAGTAGTATGTGTATTAGTTTGAGTAAAATGAACATAGCCGACAAAAAGTTTTATCAAGCCATGTACCCTGCTCTTTTTGCGACATATGAGCATGAGCAAAGATTGAAAGAAATGTATCCAAAAGTTTTTGAATGATAGACAAACAGACATCATATTTCCCATAAAGTATATACGTAGACAATTTCTTATGGAGATTTTACATGCAAAATAATTAACATTAGTTTTAAATTACAACTATATTAAAACTTAATTTTAGGAACTTTTAAAGATCATTTTTGAAATAGTGAAAAATTAACTTGATAAAACGGATGGATCATTATAGCGACACCGACGCAGCTGAAAAATGCATAATTGTTTTTAATTGATTAGAAAACAGATTTTTGAGTAATTATAATGTATTGTAATGAATTAGAAATGGTATCACATTTAAAATAGTAATGTTGTCAATAATGATATGATTAAATATATATAAAAATGCAGAATTATTAAAAAAATGCTTTGGCAGAAATGTTATGTCTCATCTACTATTGTGTTGATTTCACACGATTGAGTACATTTTTGTTTATCTATTGATGATAGTAGTGATCAAATGATGTAAAGCCACATATGGAATTTTACTTATTTTAATGTGTAAACTGTTATCTATCCATGAGAATGTTATAAAGGCACTTATATATTGATTTTATACTGATGATAAATAATTACGAATATAATGAATATAAAAGGAATATAAATGAATACAAATGATGAAATAATATTTATGGGTCACATAATAATGAATATTAAGGGCAATGAATAATAAAAATGGATGTTAGCAAATCATGTTAATCTTTCTCTCTCCTATGTGCAGCTTACAAAAGCTAGTTTAGATCATTGAGCTTTAGAGCCTTTGAATCTACCTAATGATGTATTTATGTATATGTATTTAAATATTATGTGTTGTTGATAATATTGATATTGTGATTGTGTACTACTTTTTATGAATTAAGCAACATTGTAATCGCGTTTAAAATTGTTACTTTCTAAAAAAAATTGTAAACATTGATGTCATGTTAAATAGGTATATGTATGACGACTTTATATGTAAAATTTGTATTGTTAAAAAGTGACGTGACTTGAAAGTAAGTTGACGTACGTGGACGTACGTTAAAAAGAAGGAAGGCGGATGTTACGCCATGAGCTCTTTGAAAAATGGGTATAAATTAAGATGATTTGTATTATATAAAAGCAGGCCATTCGAAAGTAAAATGCAGCAAGAACTGCATAGGTAGTTAAATTGAGGACACCCTGCACAGACGTGTGATTGTCTGTCTGCATGATTGTTGTCCTATTGAATATAGGGAACTGCACTACCTGCTCTCAGCAGCAGTAGGCCACCACCACCACCACAGACAACAACAGCAATGCTTTGCCAAGCCTAATACCTACTCGCTCTCCAAGATTGGCACAAATAAAAGCAGTACTGCATAAAAAAATATAAAAAGTATCAAAGTTTTCTTAATCTTTCATTCACAATTATTCCATAAAATCGGATCTTACCCTAAATCGAAATAATAAATCGTTTGCCATAAAAATATGAAATCGTGCGAACATATAAGGTGGGACACAAGTAAATAATTCTAATCTTCGGGTTTGCTTCGTTTACTAGAATCTTCAAGATAATGATAAATTTTGACAACGCACCAAAGTACATATAAACAATGAGGTGTACAAACAATCACGACCGAAGTAACATCACTGCACAACCTCGTAATAGTGAAAGTGGAGGTAAATACTCGATGGAGGTACATACATCCTCATTTCTACAAGAATTAAAAAGTTTTGTCAAATATTATGTGAACACAGACGCAATTTAAAGAGAGTGTATCGATTCATATACATACTTCTCCAAGAACTGTCTGTCACCAATCTGCTTGCAATGATTTTATTCGTGACTTGAATAAAGAAGTTTCTGGGTTTAAACTGTAACAGGATGCATTACAATTCCTCGTAATCATTTAGTGCAGTATTTCAAAACACTGAAATCTAAGCTTAAAAATTTAGTTATTGCACTATGTGTAATAATACATTTAGTGGCGTCCGCATCCACACCGCCATTAAAAAGAGCCTCAGAAGATGCAATCCAACAAAATCCTAATTAGTTTATATTACAAACGCGTTTCTGCTTAAATACAACTCTGCACGTATAACACAAAGCGTGTCCTCAATATTTGCTGCTAATATCAACTTATGTTAAAAAATTTATTAAATGTTTGTAAATATATGAATAAACACCAAGTCTGCTGCAGTAATACCTTCAAGCAAACATCAGATCCAACTTATCAAATTGTTACATTGGGTGCTCTCAAAAGAGTTATGCCACTTTATTAGCTAAAATCAACTTTAAGAAATAAAGAAATAATTTGACTTAATTAGATTAATAACGAAGTGTGGCTCTGACATGAATTTTTTTTCAAACAGTTATGCATGATTCGCACGCTCTTAAATCGAATCATCAAGTCGCATTTGATTCTCATCTTGCAAGATTAAAAAAAAATTGTGAGAAAATGTAGTAACCGAGTGCGGTTATCTTACAATGATTGCTAGTCATAATCAATATTATTCTTAACTTAATACGCAAACCCAATTTTTCCTAATGGCTATTACTGTATCCGGAATTATTTCACGGTATCCTGAATATCCAGTTCACATCTGGTATGGTAAAATACTTCAGGACCGAGTGGAAGATCGCATTTGGCGCTTCGGTGCCGCAGAATTTAGAAACCTGATTGGAGGGATTAACGATCGCGCCTATTTCATTAAAGGGAGAACTATCTAATAACTTATCATAATTGCGAAAACGTTATTAAACCAAAACAGTAACAACGTAGACAATGGTGATAATTTTATTTTATTAAAAACTGCTTAAACTAAAACCGATGATGCGATAGTTATTTACAAGTTGTTGTAGGAACCCACTTTAGCAATCATGACAGTGAATAACACACGGGCATCGAGTCAGTCCAATGAAATCCTGTTGGACAAATCAAGCGGCTATCGATTAAAGTGACAAATGATTTTTGTGAACTAGTTAATTATGGCACCCAGATTTAATAAACGCCTAGTACAATTTACACTGGGTTGCATAAATTCAGAGTAAGAATCATCAAGCCACAACCAATGTATAAAATGAACGGATAAAGAACAAATGGTATACCCTTTGAAGGATTGGCTCACAATGAAAACTCCCATTACATTTGGACGTGTTAGAAGTTAGTCTATTAATGTATTGACGCGAAACTGTTTTAATAAAGGGGCTACATGGTAGAGCAAGCAGTGTCATGAGATCAGATGTAGGTGCTCTACTGTTCGACTACGTTTTCATTTATGTTATCTAAATGGAAGTAAAATATTGTATTTATTACCTTCAGACTTTAGGTAGGCCTATTACAAACTTTGGCACACGTTCCGCTGGCTGGCATTGGCTTCCGTAATGTGCGTAAGTTCCTTCCAAATAATTTAATACAATAAAGAAAATGTGGATTATTAAAATTTCGTATTTAAATAGAATCTGTACTTCGTAACTTAAACACCGTATTCGTCATTGAAAAACACTGCTGCAGTGCGAAAAGAAAGCATGTACATTTCGAATTACTGTGACGACCAGTCCTTCCAAAAATCCAATCAGGCCACTTTAAAGCCGAATTTGGTAACTCTTTATAAACTTCATTAACAGAATGATTCCAATGCGAAAATATATTCCAACAAGTTGGTGAGTTGGTGTGTATATTCAGCGTTTATAAATTAAAAAGTCGCCACAAATTTACCATTTGAACCAGCAGGTCAATTATCAATTCGCAGTCGTGTTGAAGGGAAAATGCGGATAGAAGTCATGCTTAATGTTAGCATTTTGGTATGTATATATAAGTTGATTTAAATAATAAACCTTTATATTTTACTTCATGTATCAATGTTTGGTAATTTGCATTCATGAAATCATACAATCTTTTGTTCATCAATCATCAAAACTGAAGTAAGGGAAAGGTATGTTACAACTGGACGCAATTTCTTTGAACTAATACGCACATAGAAATAAAAGTGGAACAGGTTGGAAACCGGTGTATCTAGTTTAGTTTGTACTCTGCGAGAATCTTGCCTGTACTTTAATCCGTTGCGCCATTGTTACATTCAGGTTTCAGGTATTTGTAAACAAAATCCTTATTTGTTGGCATCAAAAGTAATGGGACACTGATCATTGATATTTGATACCATTCACAATAAGCTGATTTTGGCGTCAGATAACATTGGGCGTAGCATTGTATCCGACGATATTTAACTTCAATTATTAAATGCAGTTTATTCTGATTTCATATATATAAATCATATTTGTGTTGTAATAAGAAAGTAACCAATTCCAAAGAAGGAGCCCAATAACCTGAACTAAAAATCTTACGAATTAATGCTAATGTTATAAGGGTTTGCATGAAATCTAAACAACCTGAACCAGAAAACACATATGCTTCCTTGGCCAAATTCCCACCTTTTCTTATGCTGCTAATTTTTCGTCGTGGAACATAAACTGAAATTGTATTGTGTAGCTGCTAAGTTTTGTCGTTTGTGTTGTCATAAGTGGTTAATTTTCGAATCACAAACCTACACTTAAGTAAGTTTAAGTGATGAAGCAGGACAGCATATTCGAACAATGTTGTGTAACTTGTGCGTCTGTAAGACGAATCATCAACTCATCTTTATATTTTATGATTGCAGGTCAAAGGAATACGTTCTGGTGGCGATGTCGGAGAATTTGAGCAGCATTTACGGTTTATTTAAGTCATTGGTAATTTAGTTCATGCATCTAAACTTGCATAAAGTATTAATATAAACACGACTATTTGTTCGGTCAAAAATGCAGCAATCCATATGGGAAGACTTCCATGTCCGCATCAAAAATGTAGCAATTAATATGTGCCTTATGGAGGGAATCTTCCATGTAATAATTTAAATGTCTCAACGATAAATTGTTACAACGACATGAACTCACGACAGCATTTAAAGCTGGAAGAGCACAAATCATAGAAAATTTACTACATGTATTTACATGTCACTACATGTATTGTACAATTATGTGCACGTCAAACGTCAACAATAAATACTACATTAAATAATTGTTGAACAATAGTAACAGATGGGCGGTTGGGGAGTTCTCAAAAAGTGTTTTTTTGCGTCACGTCCTAAATGGACAATCCCTTACTCAAATACATTATATGTCAAGAGTGGTCTATGTTGTCAATGGCAATTGGTCAACATAGACAACACATAAGTATAGTGTTTAGTTCTCGGATGACCAAATACTCCATCCACGCACGCACGTATCCAAGCATCACATATAGTGGACTATACTGCGTCTCACCACATCCAATATCAGAGCGTTACCATTTTTGCGTTGAGGATTTCAAAGCAATTTTCTGGATATGTCAACGCTCATACGATTACAAACAACCATTAAAAAGTTATTCTCAGACATATTGGGACAAACAAACTTATTTTATCCCTATAATTTGTAGCTAATGGCATTTTCCATTTTAATTAATTTAAAAGTTACTAATGCTTTCCTGCGATAGAAAATATATGTGAATTTCAAGTTATTTCTTTTTGCTGGAATCCTTGATAAAATGCAAGTTTTTTAATCACTTGGGAGGCGTTGTTGGAGCGCAAGTATTTTTTTCAGTCTGTGATCATAAAATATAGTCAACTGTTTCATTCCTCTCATTTTAAAGAATACAATGAAACTAAGGAACATTCAGCTGCACTGCCACATTTATTGACTCAGGATGATTTATGATGAAGTGATTTGGTTTGTGCAAAATTAGTTGCTTCTAATTACTTTATTCAGCTCCCAGCAACAAACATTTGCAAATGCTTTCGCCTCTAACTTGCATATTCTTAGCAATTAACTCTACTTCAAGCTTGATCAATGAGCGGCAACGAAACTAATCGCCAAACTTTGGACGAATTTGTTTGGATGCAGTTGATATTCTGATGATATCATTGTACGATTAAGAAAGTTGTGGTATTTTTACATTGTAAACTGTAATCTTATTATATTAATTAATCTTGTCCCTCCAGCAATAACTAGAGAAGCACCTATGAACTGTACACCTAATTATTTGTAAACTTTGAAGAGCGCAACATTTACAAATATGACGGCAAAGTGATTCAACATTTCTTTTAAGCTTGTTGTGAAGAATTCCATTTCTGCACATTTTCCTTGTATTTGGCTAATATCCCTGACCTTAACTTTACATTCATATCATGTAATTAAGTATAAATAGTAAGCCTGACAATGTTTATTAGCACTTTTCTTTATTTATCAGTTATGTATTTAAACTGTTAGTAGATCCCGGGACATAGTAAGAAAATGATTCCCCTTATCATCTTAAATATATGCTAGGACTGAAACTTCTATGATCACTTCTGTATCCATAATATTGAAAGATATTTTCATTCGGAGTAGTGGTATGTTAAATATATAAGCGATACATGATATAAGGATTATATCGAGGTTAACAGTGTTGCACGCATCGATAAATCAACAATTACCGCGGCACTTCATTTACGAGCTCTGATAACGATTCGAATTAACAAACGGAGCGATGTTTCAATTTCACATCTTGAATTGAACGTACTTATCAGTTTCAAAAGTTTTACTTCATCTTGTTAGTCAAAACATCAAACATTGTGTACGTGTATTAAAAGAACGATTGTTGTACTTTTAATATGACTGTATAATTACATACACACATTCGCTAAAATCCCAAGATTCATCGCCGATGTGATAGTTTTTAGGCAAAAAAGAATAGTGACAGTGCAGTGTCAACAACAAATTATAGAAACCAACTTATGACTGGGGAGCGACATTAGTTCAAAAAATTTCATGACATCAATATATTTTGTTGTGAACAAATAAGAATTGTTCTTCACCCCATATCAATAAAGACACATGTTTAATGTGAGACTAGAGCACCTGCTATGTATTCAGCGGATTCCATTCCCAATAACCGGTTCAATGACGCCAAAATATTTCAAATTAAAAATATACTTAAAATGGTAACATAATTATTATAACTGACCGAAAAGCATTTAATCATCTGAAGAGTCAAATAAACCTTTTTAACTAGCCAGAAAGACCAAAAAACAATTATTTAATTTTGGCCCCTTTTATACTCATATCTTCTTATTGTTTATCTACGGAACCTGCGACACCCAATAATGTTGTTTAAATAACTTTTCCAAATCTTTGTTTAGTTAAAATATAAATTACCACAATGACTAGAGTTCACCTTTCATTCCACATACACCTAAATGCGCAATTGCTTGCAAGACATGTTAAACATATAATAAAATGGAAACATCAGCATAGACGTAAACCATATGCCATCCAGTTTTAAATTGATAAATTCAATTTGTTTTACAATATTCCATTCAATTTTCACAGGTTACCGAAATCATAGAAAACATACGTAATTAATCAACAACGGCGGGTTATTGTATTCCAGAAAAGGGATGTACTTTCAGCGATCTAAAATTCAGTACATATTATTTAATTACAATCCGAGGCTAACTATAAGTATGCATAAGTTCATTTCTAACAACATCCACAGAAATCGCATGAATCTATATGCTTGTCCATATTTGATCAAGACATCACCGACCTAATGACTTAAATTATTTAGTTCATACTTCACCCTTTCCAATCTCTGCAGTAACTGATAATGGAATCACTCACGTCTCCATTGACATTGTTTATCAGTCCACCAAGTAGAAACTCCGCTAGACATCATGCTTATAGGGACCGTCCAATAATTTCAAGGATACATGTGTCATGCGTAAACTAATTGGCGACAAGTCGCATGGAAGATCACATGTAATTGGAACATAAGTATGTTGCTTCTGATGACACAAGTTGCATCCTTTTGAAGCACAAAAACAGTCTGTCAGTATGATTTCGACATCTAACTCTGTTGTCTTCGAATATCGAATATGTATTGCATTTGTTTCGTTCTATTAGACACATATATTTTAATATATTATATCCAAATGAAATTTACACATATATTTTTACGCGGATCATAGTTGTATTTTTCACGGACCATGTAATGTTTACTATTTTATAATGCGCCGAAGGAATACTTTTGAATCTGTCCGGTGAACATAATTCAGGATGGGCCGGAAGATCAGATCCGACGCTTTGGGGTAACAAAGTACAAACATTTCTAATATGGCGATCGATTACCTCGTGGAAATTTCATAAAACAGGAATTATCTAATTGTTTGTCAGAATAATGAAAACGTTTAAAAACTAAAATGGATATACTAGGACGATTTCAGTTGAACAGTCTGCTTAAACTTCAACCGTAGATGCGATATTTATTTCTCAGATATCGTAGGAGTGTCTTTCGACCAAGCGGCTTTCAATTAGCGTAAACAGAAAAAATTACTGATTAATTAATTACGTTATCTGCTGTGAAAAATGGTGAGCGCATTTTTTATGGTGCGACGTAGTTCCAAATTACAATGAAACACATTCCACCATTGACATTCGCATTTGCAAATTTTGTGTTTCGTTCACTTACAGCAAGTGTTATCCAGCCTCAACAAATTTATAGAATAAACTGATAATGAACTCCAAATCTCAAAGTCAGATTTTTCATTGCACTTTTGATGCATATTTTCTGACCTTTGCAGACTTCGATAGAAGTACAAAATTTACTAAGAAATCACTAAAGATTCATTTAATGAGGAAACTCCATTTATATTTGGACCTACTTTGTAGAATTGACTTTATTTGTTAATAGCTGGAATGGTCATATACAAAAGGCCGGAAAATCGAAAAGCAGGACGTCGAAAAAGCCGGAAACCCAAAAAATCAGAATTCCAAAACTCCGGAGGTCCAAAAAGTATGAATTTCTGGGAAAAAATGAAAAATTCTACCACGAACTTTTTGAGCAATTAATTTTTGAATCCTTAAACCTATTAATTTACATAACTTCCAGACAAATGATCCACCATTTGAATGCAATATATCAGAAAATCGGGCATTTTTCTGATTATTACAATATTTTTCACATTTTTTGCGACGCAGCTTGCTGGTTTCGTCGAATTATTGCTGATTTTTTTAATTATTCCAAGGCCCAATTCGCCCTCTGGTAGCACACTGATCATATCTTCCTTCATCCGGATAACCTGTGCTAGCAAAAATAAATTCAAAACCCGTAGAATATGAATACCGACGCAAAGCGCCCCGCTCGTTGATTGTAAAAACAAAATTATTTATTTAAGACTTTTTAGATTTAAAAGAGCTATCCTATCGTCTCGAATAAATTTTACAATGTAAATACGTTAAATACCATCACACACCATATTTAGTGTAGTATATGCGATCGACATTTGCTTACCTTGAAGACGTGCATCATTTATTTACGATGATGAATGTATCTCTGGTAAGGTTTGTGGCGCTGAGACAGGCGACGTAAATTTTCATTTCCGACTCTGTATAATGGTTGACCAAAATATGATAAAATTTAAGCAGCATATCAGTGAACGTCGGCAGATGTATGTACGTCAAAGTGAACACGTTCAGACTGTCAGTTTGATGCATAAGTAAGTGTACCAATTAGTCAGAAGTAATAGTTTTCAAATTAAGTGGATAAATCCACTTCCTATTTTCTTGTGCCAAATATAAAAGGATACGAATAACATCCATTTACCATAAGTTCACCGTTCCTATTCACTTAAGATTTCCAGCGGATGATCCCAGCATAAACTTGGTTAAATTTTATTCTCTGTAGTTGCAGGATAATACCTTTATGACGCTGCATTTGGAAGTTTTTGCATTGTGTAGGATACGACAAAAGGCCGGAGTAAATGGAACATGTATTGCAGTATCCCATTTGTAATACACAAGGGCTAAAAAACAGACTTTGTAATATACATATGTATATATGTCTGTATGTTTGTGCTCCCCTTTTCATTGATTTAAGTGTTTGGAGGGCAATAAATATCCTAATAGTATGCTACAAAAAGGCATGGTTAGCATCGTACTTTCATGGACATAGCAACGAAAATATTCGATAGCTAACATAAGTAGAGAACCGCTGGGTATACTGTTGCACCTTTAAGCAAACAAATGTCATGATTTATAGATGCTAACACTGGACTATTTATACATCCGTTTTTTTAATGGAAATGTGCACGCCATTTTTGTACAGTCCAAACGAAACAAAAAATTGACATGTTTCTAGCGCATATTGGATACAATGAAAGCAGAATATTTACCAAAGCAAATTCTACTTTTCATGGCACAAGGTTAGCACATAAATGGACATGTTATATTTTTATTGGCAACCACAGGATTGTTCTTGCGTTTGGTACCTTAAAAACGTTAATGAAGTTTATCCATGCACTAAATAGTAAGAAGCGTTCTACTTCACATACTAACTCCGACATCAATACTAACGGAAACCACGGTAGGTTGCTGCAATACCGAACCGTTTCAGAACTTACCAGAGTACCGAAAGACAATTTAGGACGCTCTGACACAAAATAAATAGCTTCGAGTTTGCCGCTGTCTCAACGATATCATCGCCCTTGCAAAGAAAAAGCTCTTTTCGGTCAAAGTAATGGTCTCGCTATCAGCCAAGCATATTCATTAAATACGAAATTTAAATATAAATATTTCTTAGATATACATATAAATTGATACAGGCAATATTTTGGTGATATTAACCTTCGCCATCAGCGCATTTTGTTTCCCGTAACTGGGAAATAAGAAAATCAACATACTTAACATTTAGAATCTCAACAAGTTTTCTACTGTGGCTGGTTGACCTGTTTAATACTTTGTAAATACCTGGCTTAAAATTTAGTGTTATTTATTTACAGAAAATTTGGGTTGCCTACGTAGTTTAGATTGTATAAACCTGAATCTTTTTTAACTGTCGTAACGATAATCGATGAAAGCCAAATGTTGCCTGAGTACAAGCAGATTGTATTCCAAGTATGATGAATCCGTGCAAAATGCAGTAAATATAACACTTATTTTCTCGTCAATAACCGATAAACTTAATTTCAGAATTGAAATCGTCATTGAGACTTCATATTTGAATCCACATCAGAATACCGATGCTGGACCAAAATTGACAACAGAAATGACCGCAGCTGGGATCTGTTTTCTGTTTGCAAAAAAATTGTTGTCAATATACAAATGATGGCGTGTAAGTGCAGGTTAGTTTACAAGGAAAATGAGCTTGCTTGACAACTATTTATTTAGGAATTGAACGGAATATATTTATAAAATATCTTTAACAACTTATTGGGGACAAAATGAGTATTCAATAGAGAACTGCGTTTTTTCTACTGGTTACCTTGAAAACTGTTTTATAGACGTACACAAGGACTCGAAGATGCAACATAATTCTCCGAGCGCATTTTTGAATGATTATCTAAATATCCCGGTTTATTCCATAGGGTTGGATCATTTGAAGCTGATGGATTTCATGATTTCATTTCATTCATGAAACTATTGACGGTATGTTATTTTTATGTGATGCATAGTACGCAAACATTCTAATGAAAAAGACAATAAAACTACATTGTACCATCATCTCTTTGCACAGAATCATCTTCTCCTCCGACGAGAACACACGACTTCTAAACAACATATTATAATACTTGTATCCATTTTCTTTTCTTGTAAAATACTCAATTTGACTTGTACTGGAGCACAGAAAAACGCTAATTGAGTGTCCAGAAATAAAACGACGACTTTAACAGTTAATTTAAAGTATCAAACAGTATACCTATGACGTCATCATCATTTATTTTATCATTTGACCGCATTATTTTATCTTTTTGACAACGGTTTATAGCCGTTAAGCTAGAGAATGCCTGGTTTGAGTGGCGATGCACATTTGCTTGTTTCCACTGCCCATGTTACAGTAGCAATGCAGGTGCTTTATGCTGCGGTTTGTAGCGCATTTAATTGTGATAACGTTGTTAAAGTTTCAAGTCTGGAAAATGGATGGTTCACCCCTGACAAGGAAGGAAGGAAAAAAATGTGCTGCCCGTGTTCAACAGAAGCCCAAAAAATATTTAAACCTGGCTTGCGGAAAACCTCACAGTTTTTAAAAAACGAGGGCTTAAAATGGGACACGATCAATAGTTGGATAAAAAAGTGTCAGGAATCCGATACGCGTCATGGTAGGGTTAGAAGTGGTCGGAGCGCCAAGATAATGACCCAAAACAAGATGGCGGCCGTAGAAACGTGTATCAGCGTCAATAAACATTATCAATGCATCAGACGGCCAGGAAACTGAAGTTAAATGGAAAAACTTTATTGGCTTTTAAAGTTTGAAGATTGGGGATTCTTGCCAAAACAAAGAAGAGGACCTCCAGGCCAACCGGTGGCCAGTAAGCCACATTTAAAAAAGCATACCATTACTACGGAGAAAATTGCGAAGAAAAATTTTCATTGTGTATGATGGGACGTACGTCACCCAATACCCCTCCCGAACTCCAGTGAGGGAATTTTTCCACTGCTCTAACCCTAATTTTGCTAATATTTCTTAGAAAGTTAATGGGTCTTCCAAATATCCAAAGAAATCTCTTATTTTGCAAGTCATGGACCAATTCGGGAATATTTGGAAGCCATACATATCTCGTGGCACCACGACTTCCCAAACCTACTTAGAGCCATGTTTAAAGGCAATTCGGATTCCCTGCATCCCGGAGCATCATGAGATAAGCCCACTCGTTGTCTGGCCCGACCCGGCCTCACTGCACTACCAAAAGGAAGTGGTGACATAATTACTTCAAAATATATCCATCGTGGAAATGTACTAGAACGCCAACAATATCCCCCACCTTCTTCCCATCAAGATGTTCTGGGCATTGACGAAAAGATGATTTAAAACTGTGTAGGATGACCAGAAAGCAGTTCGTCAGTTCCACAATTGTTGGTAGAAAACCGCAACAGAAAATGCAAAGTCTTCCGCTGACAACCGGATGCGGAATCTTAAGAAAAAGGTTGACTACGAGCTGGACAATTGACCTCATTCTTGTCTGTTCGTTGTATTTTGAAGCTAATGAAACGCGCTATAAAACTGCTATTTTCGTTTTTTCGTAACCGCCCTGGCTCGAAATAAAATTAACTTTTGTGACCATAGCCACTCAAACCAGGCATTCTCTACATATATGGTCCTTCACGTAAACTAATCATCAATCACTCAACCAATCATCAACCTTGTCATCAAACTCATCATCAAATGTTAGAGGATCAGTCCTCGAGATGCCAATGTTCCCAAATTTCAAGCAACAAATATTTTTGTTTCATATATTTCCTAAACTGTTAGCAGAAAATAGGTACAAAAATTACGACGTTTCTATCTTAATTGCAAAACGGCTTCTCGCTAGCAACGTTTGTTACGTGCACTACACAGACGCGATGTAAATAGTTTCATCTTATCGCCACTCCAGGCAATGAATAAGATACCACTCACAGTTTATGGAGAAATGTATTGATTTCGTGCTTACAAGTTTGGATAATTAATTCTTTCAATACTTCCAGGCAACAAGGACGACGACTGTAGTAAATTTCCGTACGTTGACAATAAGCAGGCTGTTTAGCCGTGTAACATATTGGAATTTTCGGTTTACCCGATGTCGCAGAACGTTTCAGACGCTTGTCTTCTGGCGCATAATATGATGCATACTTGATAAAGCAAACTAGATATTATATTTAAACGTTTGATTACAACCGATTTCTTTAGTAATTTCAAAGTTGTGATCTATCATCTCGCTTTATGCCTCTTTTTTCACAATACACATCAAACTAATTTTCAGTTTTGGTAACTTCAGTAATTTTTTGGTAACGATTTCCATTGAACATAATTTCCCAATTACCATTTAAATTTAAACACCACCTTGGTTGGCCAATATCAAGGTTTCTCCCTGATGCAACTTACTGCTACACAATATTCCTGTGCAAAATTTGTCTCGTTCACATTACTGGATTCAATACGGCAAGTAGACGCAATCTTGCAACCCAATTTGTTAGGCGGTTGCACATTTATTTTCAGAAAGCCGGTTCATATATGATGGTGGATATGATCTTGATGAAATTCGGCACAATTATCGAACACATTAGTAACATTCTAATAATTTACCAAATATTAACCATCGGTTATTGTAAATTACGAACATCAGAGGAAAGTATATGTTGGAAAATATTGCATTCACTTAGACAGTAAAGCAACTGATGGCGATCAACTGAGCATTTGCCATCTTTGGTTTCACTTCGATCCTTGAATATAATTTGTCAACTAAAAACAATATACCCTGGAGTAAATGTTAAATACAAAATTTCAATTCAAATTTTGGTGCATGATTTATTGTAAAGAAAGCGGAGTATACTGTAACTCGTTTATATAAACTAATTTTTAGTATAATTCGAAATCATTTTTGATTATGCAAAAACTGTTCATATGCACAAAGCATATATAGCATTTTACGTAATCATTTCCAAAATTGAAACATCTACATGCTCCCAACGAACACGTCTAGATACTTCGGAAGGATGATCAGTCGCACAAGTTTGCGCATGTGCTTTCGTTCTTGCAGCAAATCAGACTCTACGTGTAAAAATAATCGATAGCGGTAATTTGAGTAGTATGGAAGTTGTACATCATACATCATAAACATATCACAATCTTATAATATCTACTACCACAATGTATTCTCCAACTCACAAGTGGCTATTGCACACCTGACGACACAATTACGCAGCTCTAGTCGCCAGATAACAATTTATGGCGTACAAGCAATCACTAATTTTAATATAGCTGATGATTATGGCATCAATATTAACCTTAAAATTATTTGGGAATGCACTAAACCAAACTATGAACCAAAGCAAACCACCTCACTTTACCGTTCAAATTGTTGCTGTAAAATTAATTTGTCAAAAGAAGATATCTGACAGCTACGCTACCGATTACTCGATTGAGCTCTCGTAAATTAGATAATCGTATAATTAATATTGTAAATATATTTCAAGGAAGATTTGTTTGTTTTTGTAAATAGTACTTTTCAATCGTGCAAATATTTTGAAATTACTGAAGGTCAGGGACAGTGATCTGAGTTATCTCGACATTGAAACCTTGACTTCAGCCGAATTGAGCCGTAAATTGCGTCAGGTACCGAAATATAACCGTTATATTCTCAGTTGTCATTATACTAAATGCGAAATTATTTGTTTCGTAATCGTGTGATTCAAATTGATTTCATTTCAGGGAGCAACAAAGTTTCACAACGCTAAACTACGTTGTGAAATTTGACTCACCTCATCACAATGTCGGTGCATTCATTGTACAAACTCTACAGAACATGCGGTTAACCTGTGGCAACATTTGTCGTTCGATGGTCCATCAATTGCTTTAACGACGTGGAAGAACTAAAGTAAAGTTAGAAATTATTAGACATATATTTGTACATGGCAATCATAAGAAACCAAGTGAAAATAACGGTGATTGAAAAATACTCAATCTAGATATTGGTAATTTCCAAACTCCAAAATTCATCAAATTTGGTAAGATTATCATAAGAAACCAGGGATAAGATATATTTTATTTACGCAATCTTTCCACAAATTCAAATTAGCATATCAACCATTTCACTATTTCTCGTTAATTCAACAAAATATGTCGTCCAATCATGTCACCATTACACGTCACCACCTATAAATTTAAACTATGCTTCCCAGACACTCATTTGGTTTTACATATGAGTATCTGGGAAGCAGAGTTTACACTACTGACTTAACAAACGATGTTTGGCGCACGCTCCAGTAGCTTCGGCAATACTTGGATTGCATTATGACCCTTAATTGGTTTTTCATCTAGCGTTGCAGTGTTTGTTTCAACCAATGGGAATATTTTTCGTCCTCAATATCTTCCATCTTCTGTTATCTAAAATTGAACCTGGCCACAAGCTATTAAAATTTAAACCATTATTTTGTTACTTTATACCGTTCATTACAAACTAGACGCATTGGATGATTGGTGCTTTAGCACGCTACGTAAAGCACATTTCCGTTGTATAATCAACTTTTGGTGCTAGAGACTTTTAGCAAATTTATGAGAAGTTTAACTTTAGCTTTACTTAAAAATTCTGTTATATAGAATATATAAAATAGGATCTGTTGATTTTAAAACTTCATATTGTTACGATATGAGCCTCAAGTATAATTGGTATGCTGTAGACTTAACTACCTGGAAATATAGCAAGTAAGGAACGATTGCCTTTTATGTTCTTTCCAAACTAATTGAAGAATTGCTTTAACCGTCATATGTTTGGTTCTGAACTAATGTTCCGGGTACCTATACTTTTACAACTTGAAATTTGAGAACTATCCGACAATTATAATGGCGATTACTTTGGTTAGTTACGATATCAAATGAACTATAGTAGAACAACCTATTCCATACAATTGGACTTACTTCACTAGTACGTGGTTCTATTTATTTTTGCCCACAAGATTTGGAAAATTACATTCAATTGCGGCTGTAGCATTAAACTGTGCGTCCAAATTAAAGTTGACTGTTAGTAATAATGCTTTTCCTATTCAAGGATGCGTGTTAAATACAATACTTGACATCAGCTTGTACATCTCGAAGTATGGACTGGTCAACCATTTGTTGAATCTATTTGTATAATATTAAAAGAAAGACTTAAATTAATACATGTTGGCATTGAACTGTAAATAATATTTCGCAGGCATTTGCACAAGCCGAAATATATTATATGCATTTCACAAATCATCATTATTTTCTTTCTTTTCTTTAAGTAATTTTGATATACAAAACCTTTTATTTCCTATATAAACTTTCTTGTGTTTGTAAGCAACGCAAAGTTGACTATAAGTCAAGTGGGGGAAAATGTATTGATACGCTCCGTCTGATGAGAAAAATATATATTCCTTCCTTCTAAAGTCCTTGTGGTTCCATTTGCGTATAGTTGATTCAGATGTTTGGTATCACTTTTAACTGACAACGGTGACACAAGTTGTCAATAAATTAATTCAAGTTCATTTTAAGTGCCTCTACCAAGGCACCGGGAAATTCTTCGGGTCTGGTGGAATTATACGGTTTTGGTAATTTAACAAATAAAACGGATGGCTCTTTAATAATTGACAAGACGATAATAATTTCTCTTTAATAAAGCTCTTTAATAATTTAAGTTTTATTACGATACCTAAAAATTGTTTTTATTCTCACTATCAAGTTTTTTGTCATATTATAATAGAAAGTTAGCACACAAACTTAATACACAAACACAAACAAAAATATTGGCGCTTCCAAATCTGTTTATTCGTCGTCTAAGTCATCTGAATTGTCGGGCCGCTCACTTCAGCTTCTAGAAAGAACTGCTAGTGAGTTCCATTCCATTTGTTGTAATGAAGCCAATAGACCAAATTCTAGCTTCATTGTGGTTTCCTAATGACTGCTTCTAGCCTTGTACGACTTTAATGTTTCTCCTAACGTAACAGAAATTTATTTACGCCGCAGTGAAGTTTCTACAGTTATCGTAGGTAAAGTAGTGTGGATTTATTCATATGATGTTAGTATTATCAGTGAGAAAACAGAACAGAGCTTAATTAGAACAGTTAGTACGAATATGGGTTCTTGAACCAATATCATTTACTACCATCCCATCTCCCACATCAAGTATGCTTCCGAAAAGCATAGCTGCACAGAATGTGAGAGGACACCATTGGCACCAACACAATAGCCCGGTAAAATAGTGCATTTAATT
The DNA here is from genome assembly GCA_004115045.4 of Sinella curviseta. Taxonomy (NCBI): domain Eukaryota; kingdom Metazoa; phylum Arthropoda; class Collembola; order Entomobryomorpha; family Entomobryidae; genus Sinella; species Sinella curviseta. Next base: position 18,965,752 of record CM023201.3, on the reverse strand, counting down.
TCACATGCATTTTATTCGTAGATTTTTGCTGAACGCATACCTGCCATTATCATCCTAAATCGCACTGCGATTTAAATTTCCAATACTACAGATCCTTATGATGTAAGCTGTATCATTAATATGCCATGAAGTACTCGCTCTACTGATATTGTTAAAGAAGTTAATAAGATGGTATGTTCTCTTTGTTGATTAGCATGTAATAAATTGTTGATGTGATTTATTTTTTGGTACACAATTTTAAATTTGGTAATGGTGGATAAAGCGACAGTCAAATTACTCAGCAATGCTGACAATGAATCGCGCATTTGGGTGCCTCCTATGAACATCACCCATAGACTATAATGACTGGTGGTAAAGTTACAAAAAATGTCAGGCGCTATAACGTCAAGTTGTTACATGTTTTTCATTACCATCTTCCTCGTCACCTTTTTTCAATCGAAAAACTTTGCTTTATAATCTTGTAAACATTATCTTTATTTTGTATAACAGTGACTAGGTACTACTCCAAATTTTAAAACCACGCAGTATTCGACTATCAAATCCATCGCTACGCAGGACCTGCAACATGAATTTATCCCAGTACAGACAGTTTCCCCATGGGGTTGTTGAAATTTGACAACTTGGCAATTATTTGCATTGGCCCTAATAGTCCCACAACAAAATCGTTAGCTCTTACTTCCTCTACTTATGCTGTTACTGCGGATTTGGTACTGTGGTTACAGAGATCAATACTTTACTTTATCAGAAGACAGTACTTTGTTAATTTGTTATGTCCAAGGAAAACGGTACGCTTACAGTAGAATTGATGTTACGAATAGGCTAACACACACCACGAGGTGCGGCGTTTTTTCTATTTACTATTTAGTGCTTTTGATTTCGGTTTGTTCAAGTCCACCAATCGGGAAAACATGTAAATATTTTGGATATACAGGCAACATTTCACTTTATTTCACGTTTAAATCCAGCATTATATAAAACATATAAGTGTTTGTGAAATCACAAAGGCTTGTCTTCACCCACCTTTATGCAGCTCGTCCAATACTTCATATGGTCCATGTCGTAACCGCAGATATATAATTTACAAACGGATATTTTACCTTTTACTCTTCATATTGGAAAGTCAGAATCTTTATAACATTAAAATAACGTAAAACTTCCAATTCAACCCATCGCCTATATACACCCGCCATCCAAAACGTGAGCATTTTACATCACTATATTGAAATATGGCACACAACTTTTGATTGAATGCATTTTATTCAAAAGTGTTATGCAAATATGAAAGAGAAATTCTTGCTCTACAGAGCAGTACCCCACTTGATATATCTGCTTGTGTCTCTAAAATGCATATTAGTCAAATATATTTAAGGTGTCGTGAAACGGAGGACCAAGGGGACAATTTTTTACCAAATGTAGATTTCGTGTTCGTTCTATTGTAGTTATAAACCGAAGTTGAATACGTCAGGCAATTATATAACACTCAGGCACTCCTTTCGGTTACATTTGACACTTGTGGCTGTAGCCATGGCCGCACAAATCCATATGCGACACCAACAAGTCTCGTACCGTACTTCAGTAAACACATTATTCTGTGTCGTTCAAACTTAAAAAGCAAAGCTGCAAAAGGGGAATGCATCCAGATTGCGTTCTTATGAGAATTTATAGTTTTTTTGGTTGAAATATGATAAAGTAAGCAAAGGGCAATCTAGACACGACATTTCCGATTTGCAAAAAAGATTTTTGAAATATCTTCTATAAAATTAGCGGGAGAGGCGGCACCGTTTGGCCACTTTTATCGAATGTGTTGACCCCAGACCCCGTATATAAAAACATTGGGCCTGCTAATTTAGTCACTGACAACTGATGATATGGTATCCTACTAAAATATGCTAAATAATGAACTGATTCGACGAGTCCGTGATGGAGCCTTCTGGCTTGGTAAATACCTGCTCTGTGATGAACTAATTTATTACTAACTTAGACACTTCGACGTCGACATGTGAGTCTCATGCTGTGCGACTAATAAATTTTATGTCAGATTCGATCTTCAAGACTTGTGTAAAAGTAGTTAACAGTTACGCAGGATTTTTCGTTAATGATTTGAAGTTAATTTTGTTATGAGTACTTACCTAGTATAAAGACCAAATGGGTTGAAGAGGTATTAAAAAATAATAGTGCTGTACTTACCTGCAATTAATCGGCGGACTAACAAAATGTGGTATGGTATTATCTTTAGTTGCGGCCATGTACAATGTAATTTTTGCCTAGCCGTGTAATATTTTACATTCAATTTTCCACATAAAATTACTCTTTAAGTTTGATAACGTGGCGGAAAGTAAAAAATGAATAGAAGCGCACAAAAGAAACTCCGATTCGACACCTGATGCATCATATGAATACTAATGAAGGTATTTATATTATAAAGGGTCAGACCAGGCATGAAGTTGGAACCCTGGTGGACTGATGAGCTTAAGGCTCAAAGAAAGGAAGCACGCCGTCTATTAAGACGAGCGCTTATCACTAACTCCCAGGAAGACTGGGAAAAACATAAGCTAGCACGAAATGCCTTCACCAAGGCAATTCGTAACGCAAAAAAGAAAGCGTGGCGCAGCTTTTGTGCTGGCATGGAAAAATTGTCAGACGCAGCGCGCCTCTACAAGATTCTCAAAAGCGACCCGATTGCAAAATTGGGATCGCTTCAAAAAGATGACGGCAGTTTTACAAGTACCGCCGTCGAAACACTTGACCTGCTCTTGCAAACGAACTTCACCAACTCAACATCCGGCTCCTCTGTTAACAGGGAGTCAAATAGGATGAGAGTTTCGGAGGGCGTTGTAACACCCTTCAAAATAAGAGCAGCGTTTGAGACCTTCAGTGCCTTTAAAAGTGCTGGACCCGACGAGATATTTCCAGCCCTCCTTACAAGTGCTGGTAAAAAAATATCTCAGGTGCTTGCACCAATATATACGGCCTGCCTCGAATTTGGATACACTCCGAAATCCTGGCTGCAAGCTAAAGCTGTGTTCTTGCCTAAACCAGGCAAGGACAGTTACCAAAGGGTGTCGTCTTGGCGCCCAATATCTCTGACATCCTTTCTCTTAAAGGGATTGGAACGACTGGTAGACTGGCATGTGAAGGACGCCGAAATGGTGTCCCGTTTGAAAGCAAGCCGACAGTTTGCCTATCTTCGAGGAGTATCTACTGAAGCCGCACTTCATCAATTGACTGCGCGGATTGAAAGGACACTCCAAAACAAAGAGGTGGCACTGGGCGTCTTTTTGGACATCGAGGGGGCTTTTAACAAGGTCCCCTACGACGTCATAAGTCGCAGCCTCAGTAGACTTACAGTGGATCCTCTCTTTGTGAGGTGGATTAACTCTATGCTCCGTGACAGGTCTGTCATGGCTGACTTATTCGGCTCCACCAGAATCGCTTCCGTTGGAGCTGGATGCCCACAAGGGGGAGTTCTGTCTCCGTTCATTTGGGATTGTGTGGTGGATGAGCTCCTCACTGAGCTAATGGCTAACGCCACTTCCACATACTCACAAGGATTTGCTGATGACATTGCACTGCTACAGAGCGGCATATGCTACGCCACAGTGCAAAACATCATGCAGCAATCACTTCGAGTGATACATGATTGGTGTACACGAGTAGGCCTCTCGGTAAACGCAAGTAAGTCGGAGGCCGTCGTGTTCACCAACAGAAAACGGCTCGATTGCCGTAAGATTCTACTGTTCAATGGACAACCGATACCTTTTAAAACGTCAGTCAGGTATCTTGGCGTTCATGTGGACCACAAATTGACTTGGCGTACCCATACGCTAAAAAGAGCAACACATGCGCGCATAGCCTTAGCGCAGTGCAAGAGGGCCGTCTCAAGAACTTGGGGTCTTGAACCCCGAGTCATGAGATGGATTTATACTGCTATCATCCGACCGGCTATCTTTTATGGGGCGATAGTCTGGGTTCCGGCGATGAAAGCAAAAAACAGCATTGCCACTCTTGCAAGAGTACAGAGGACGGCAATGTTGCTCATCACAGGATGCATGCATACAACCCCAACGGCAGCGTTGGAGGGCATGCTTGACCTTCTGCCCGTCGACGTACATGCTGAATTAATCGCTGTACGAACGATGCACAGACTTAAACATAACAAAATTTGGATGGAAGATTGCGGAGGAGCAACTCTTAAGCAGGTAACCCATACTAGAGCCTGCGGAGAAATCTGGAAACGGCTCCCTGTTTTAGAGTGGCCATGTGACCTTCGCAATAGCAGACCACTCGTCGAGGGAGGGTTCAAAGTAACCCTACCGACGAGAGACGAGTGGAAAAAGAAAGGAGAACCACAACACGATGAGTCGGATGTGGTCTGCTACACAGATGGCTCACGCCATAACGAACGGACCGGTGCTGCCTATACAGCAATGTATGATGGCGAACACGCGTCAGAATTAATAGCACTTGGTACCAGTGCCACTGTATTTCAAGCAGAGGTACTTGCCATTAATAATTTGGCAAGGGCTTTGCTTGAAGCATTTGACAAACCAAGGAGTATATTCGTATACTCCGACAGCAGGAGTGCTCTGGCAGCTCTTTTGAGTTGGCAGCTCATGACTGCACTGGTGAGTGATTGCTTTGAGAGCCTTCGGCAGTTAGCTGCAAGGCACTCAGTAACGCTCACCTGGATACCAGCACACGCTGGCTATTTAGGAAACGAGATGGTAGACGAGCTCGCCAAAAGTGCCGCTGAGCTCATTGCAGTCGGCCCTGAGCCGATAATTCCAGCCTCCGTGAGTGTAGTGCACTCATCGACCCAGATATGGGCTGACGAGAAGCACGCCTCACTGTGGCGAAATCGTACTGACTGTCAGCAGACCAAACTGCTGATTGATCTGCCATCAAGAGGGGTCAGTCGGTTTTTAACCAACTGTCCTCGTGGCAATATAAGACAGTTTGTCCAAATTATGACTGGACATTCTGTGCTGAAGGGACATCTGTACAAGCTGGGGGTAGTAGACAGCAATCTCTGCCCCTACTGTGAGATGGAACCGGAGACAAGCCTGCACTTCCTCGGGAAGTGCGACAAATTCGTGGTAACACGTTGTGACGTGCTGGAGAGTCAACTCCTCAGCCCTGAATCCATCCGCCAAGCAACTCCAGCCAGTCTTTTGTTTTTCATCAAAAGTTCTGGTAGACTAAAATCATCATCTGATGATCAGGCCTATGTCTTACGGAGTGCTCAACGGCCATAAAACAACTACCAGTGTAATTGTCTGAAAGAGACTGCAATAAGCCTTATTTTAGTGCTTGAGTAGCGTGAATATTTACAATTAATGTAATTAATTCCCTTTCATAAATACATACATACATATTTACATTATACTGAACGACACATGTGATAACGAAACTGCAGCAGAATATTATAGATTGATCAAATGAAACATGGCTACAGTAAAAACTTTATCAAAAAAATCTTTTTTATTTGTGACTAGGTATATAATATATATGTATGCCACGTTAATTTATAGGTATCTAGAGCAAGGACTGTCTAACGCGTCATTATGCCACTTCCTATACGAGAAATAAGAATATTCCATCAAGATGCAAAGTTTGAAAGGTGTAGCAAATTCATTGTAACTCCAAAAACGGACCACGACAAGATATATTGATTAATTGGGAATATAAATAAAATACACTTTACTAATTTGTGGACTGATTAATTTAAATTTGAGTCGGGAAATTATATTTACAACGAAAAAATACACCATTCAAATTTCAGATAGTTTTAAAATAACTGCGTGCGAAATTACAAACGTGCAATCGTGTAGCATATTCTTCAAGCATTTTTTGTTAGGGTTAGCTATTGGTCCTAACCCGAATTGTAATATACATGGCTGATATAGCAATGTAATTCGTGTGTACATATATGTGGAAATGATTTCTTAAGAATATGACAGGCAGTGATCTTGTACTCCTTACCTTTAATAACATAAAGTTTGTTACCTAGATAAATACGTATACCCAGATTCACCATAGATAAACAAAAAATCTTGTTTTAATTTGAATATTCCCGCGTTTTGTGATTTGTTGTGACATTTTTTATCCACAAGGGACCTAACTCTTACCATTCCTGTGGTTGTCTCAGGGTTCGACGTACAAATGTGGCCGTCGGTACAGAATTACAATCATTTGTGCATATTTTGATTCCATGGTTAATGCCAAAATGTTATGCCGTTAATGTGTCTGGTATTCTCTAATTCCAGATGTGACTGGAAGTATGGACAAAGTTAAAACAATTAAACTCATTGATGTTGGAGTCTCATAAATAGTTAATTAGTTAACCGTTCTTCAGTAACAAAATTAGATATAAGTCTTTTAAAAATTCTTCTTTCGTCGACGAGGCTCCAGTTCCTAATCACCAATTCACTAAACAATACTAATCCTATTGAGGATTCCATACATATCCATTTCATTAAGTCAACGTAATAAGCGATTTTGCTGATTTATAGTTTGTTTCTCGCGAAAATACGCAAATGAATGAGCTCCAATATTAATTGAGCATCCGGCTGATAGGACCAACATAATATCAATTTTGCTAAGTTTGTTATGTATGGATTAGTAAATAAAACACGGGTAAGGAAAGGGGTCGTTGTATGTACTGATATAATCTGTTACGCAAGTTGCGGAAAAATATATTGAATTTCTCACATTTGGGTTTCTCATCGATACACTATCCACGTTCCAAAAAATGGTTCCCATTCGTTGCCGATTCGTTCTAGGCGCAACAACTTTTATCACAATACATTGTATGGCAAATGATGTTTCGATATCGATGGTAGTCGACGGCTTTTCTACGACAAGTACTGGAAACCTTACCGGCCTTTTGCCGGTACGGACTTTTGCAGGTATGGGTCATTTTGCCTGTAAGCCTATTTGCCGGTATGCCCATTTGCGGGTATACCATTTTGCCGGTATGTGCATTTGCCTGTATGCTAATTTGCTGGTAGTCCCATTTGCAGGTATGGATATTTGCCTGTATAGATGTGTCATATACAACTTAGTACTAACAATTCAGCAAGTACTGTAATACATCCTTTCAGTACATCTCTATTTTGATAGTACAAATGTACAATGCTGTTTGTTGCGGCTGCTGCCGTCTATGTTGTTTTTCAGGAATAATGTTGTGATTGATACGAAATTTCGCTCAGCGATAAAGATGAATATGCTATATAGTGCATGGGCATCGAATCTTAAATTTAAATTTAACTTCTATGCTCAAAATGGACAATTAATTCAATCTAATTTGTACATTATATTTACTCATATACTATCGATTCGTCGTAACAACATTAAAGTTGCTTGTCCGTATTCATAAGTGCTATATGGAACACCTTACAAGCAATGAATGTATAAATGTTAAGCATTATGTTCTTATAACGACGAAATTATTAGGCGATAAGCAACATTGGAAATCGCATTCAGAATGTTCTAGGGAAGCGCCGTGCATAATTTAAGGTCATTATATTAAATGGTCCAGTACTATTTATAGAAAGTAAGAGAATTTCTGCCCAGGAATATTTTACTTAAACGAATTTTAACAGAAAACGTTCTGTAGTTGGGCTAGTAATTTGAATCCTGGTGTCTAAGGGAAAATTCAGTGACGTATATCAAAAAGCGTTATTTGCACGAACTGTATGTTGTTGGGAATTGGGAATCGTAACAAAAAAATCAATTGACTAGCTCTGAACAAGAAATATCATTAGTAGAAATATCGTAGTGTACTTGTTTGCATTAACAGCTAGAGTGCACTGCAAGGATGTATTACAGTACTTGCTGAATTATTAGTACTAAGTTGTAAATGACACATCTATACAGGCAAATATCCATACCTGCAAACGGGACTACCAGCAAATTAGCCTACAGGCAAATGCACATACCGGCAAAATGGTATACCCGCAAATGGGCAAACCGGCAAATAGACTTACAGGCAAAATGACCCATACCTGCAAAAGTCCGTACCGGCAAAAGACCTAGATCCACTGGAAAACATTGGCACAGAATTTTGATTCATGGAAGTTCTTATTTACCATACGCTCAAGAAAAAACCATAACGAAAACATCATATAACACACGAAACACGTTTCCGGTAGTTTTTTAATTCGGGTTTACACCCGTCCTAGTTTTTTTAGTCAAACCCTTTGCCAATGTTCAGCCTACTTTGAACAGTAGAACGGTCAGGTGAGTTTAATTTAAAAATCGCTTTGTATGTTTATGAATAAGAATTTTGCTTTATTTGGGGAATGAATAAATTCAGTAAAAGATAAGAATATGATTCCATCTGAATGAAACTAACAACACATGTTAGTCAAGTGCCGTTCCACGGCATGAACATTAACCGTTACGACTTTTCATCAACAGTATCGTAAACCTTAAATTCAGTGTATGCTTACTGCTCTTTCATGCCAATGGTTTTTTTGCAGATTCCATATTGCTTCTGAAATTCAAATTCTGAGAGTGCTCTTTTATTTATCTTCTCAATGAGAAGACTTCAAAACCAGTCCATAGTAAATTGGAGATACAAGCTGCGCTTGTGCTTACTGTTGAACAAGATCGTTAGAAGAACGTGCTGATTTATTATTGCTGAACAGAATGATATATTATACATGCGTTCAACGATTAATATTTCAAAATTACTGCTCGTCTCATATTTTGGTTGACCTAGTGTTAAATCCCTAACTTATTTACCTTGTATATCAATGATGTAACCAGATTTACATTGCGGATACGATAAAAACGTTCCAAATGTCCATCCTCTAAATTTTGAGGAATCCATCTATGCATATTGTTAAATAAGTAGCAATTTCAACTAGATTTACTGTCCCAGAGTAGCAAGCGAAGAACATCAGCCTTTTAGATTGTGGGTGACGCCGGGAGCAATGGAAATTCGATCCTCTGGTTAGAAGTAAACACTTGCAAATCTTAACCGACTTTGAGATTGCTCAATAGTATTTACAAGCTTATGAGTTAATGTTGTTTATAAATCCGCTTATCTACCAAAATGAGCCAAATTGCGGATAAACGAAAGTGGGTTTGCAACTTTACAAAATTATCTAACGAATATACAAATTCTTGCAACCGCCGTGCCATTCTGCAACCCAAATATTACTATTCATTTAACTGATTGATTACTTGATGATTTACGCTTTACACTTCCGCAACTTGGAATACTAGCAAGCAACCTTTACGTATGTATTGTGAGGTAACAGCATGTCTTACAAATTATGGCGTTGATGTCGTCTCAAAAGACGATGTTGATTTTATCAATTAATTTAATCTTCAAATTGTCCCATCTCAATGGCGCAGCCATTTATAAATGTATACTAATTGAGATGGGCCCCGTCTCAAGTAATACACATTTATATCCAAACAATAATTATGTCATTACAGAAGCAAAATATGTGCTTCAAATTCAATGGTGCATGGAAACCTTTGCGTCGAAAATAGTAGACCGATGATTTAGAATCCAAATTCAGAAGGAACTCATTTTTGAGGGCCAATACTGATATAGTAGTTACTTTGTCCCGAATGGCGTTACATCCACAAATACGTATTTTATCTTTCCGTCATCTCCAAAACTCATGATGAGTAAAGGGATAGTTGCACCAAGTGAGCACAAAAAATCATGTGCCGTCTATAGATCAAAGATTGAAAACGTTCATCTTCTACTCCAATTTAATTTCACGATGGAAGAAAAGGATGAGCGTGGAGATAATGGATGAAATGAAAGAAAGCGGACGGTACTACAGGTCCTTTCTTTGGTTAAAGAGTTCAAGACACTTTTAGTTCCAGATACGAATGGCGAGCTTTGCGAGCAGAATATATAATTCGCAAGGAAATTTTTCTTGAGGATATATGTTCGGGATGAACCGAAATGATCTTAATAGATCAGGCGTATTAATGATTGATAATACATGTTAATAGGCGATAAGTAGGCGTAGATATACAGGAAGAACATAATACTGGCGTGTGAAAGCTCATAGTGATTTTCATTCAGCATTCCTTATCATAGCCACATTTACGAATACGAATTTCCAGATAAAATGTTCAACTTAATTCACATGATACAATCATTTTACGACCAACACATAAACCACGATAGAGCCACCACCAATAAATAACTTTAAAGACTATAATTGATTTTGCTCCAAAACCTCGACGTCGACGTTAGTGTCTCACATTGTCCGCCGAATTATTGCTTGGTTAGATTGCTTGCCCGAGGGTCTTCGTTGTTTATTACACAATGTTGAAAGTAGCAATGAAGATAATTTTGCTATTAATAATGTAATTATTGCAGATGGAGGATATGGATGAAGGATGTGGATGAAAATAAAGTTGCTACAATATTAAATGACCACATCAAAAGTTAGATGGCTTCAGGGAAGAGTTCATCGTAACGATTTTCCTGTTGTGCATACATGTACTATAAAAGGAGTTTTGGTCTCGACCTTCAAAATCTTTAAAAATCGCAATATATTTAACCGAAAGTACGCTTTTAAAATCTAGACAATTCAATAATGCACATGTCCTGACGATTTGATGAATTGCATGTGCATTAACACCGTGGGTGAAGCGGATTGCCTGCGCAAAAATACTCTACATATAGAATCGGTAACCGGAGGTCTTGAAGTGCTAATGGGACAAGGTAGGCCAGTAAAATGTGGAAAGGGATTTCGAAAAGAATAACTATTATTTACGAAAAAAAACTTTCTTCAATATTGACTTTGTTATAAAATTAATTCACATGCCAAAGTTATTAAGTTGAAATGTCCATAAGTAAATACTGTACCTGTTAAACTTAATATTGAGTGAGTAACAAAAATAATCATTTATGGAAAAAAAATTCACATTGATGATAAATTTGCATGAATGTCATCATAATAATATTTTCTCAACATTATATTCCGTTGAGTTCACAATCAATCCTCTCCAATAGTGATGCGTGGTGGGGACCTGTGAGAAGGCGGATTTGTTGTTTCTTCCATATTTCTCTGTTAGGATGTTCAACAGGTTCAACCAATATTCTTGATAGCTTGAAGCTTCAATCTTATAATTGATTTCAAGTGCCCGCGTTAACAACTGTGCATTTGAATGAATGACTAAACTGCTTGTACTAATGGCCATCAATGGCTGCTTGATGATTACAAATTAAGAAAAGTGTGACATTTCAATTCGTGGAAGTTTCGCGGATTCACTTATTTTACCAACATATTTAATTTGCATCAACCACGGTAACCTTCATGAATCATCTCCAAAGGACTTTAAGCATGAAAGTTTAATAAAACATCATGTTGAATAATTTGGAATAATGAGATTTAAAAGTTCATCTTTCAGGACAGTTTGCGTTTCACGTAAATATTGCAAGCTGTACCAATTCGCTACGTTTTGGCAAGAATACATCCATTCAAATACTCCAAACAAAGGACCATTAAAATTTATTCATTTAGGTACCAGGAACCCATTCTGAATGAAGTACTTTTTATTGTCGGCACACAAAAATTCAAATGAAATTATTGTTGGCACTTTTTGAAATTGGACTCTATCTTCTTAGTTCATAATTTTATTCTCTTCTCGCAAATTGGTTATGGTCATGCATTGCCCCAATATGCTTTATGATCCACTCAGTCGTCAGCAAATGACACTAATTGTAAGAAGTGAATACACCTTACATTACTTAATGGTAAAAAAGGACTCGATTAAAATATAAATTAACTCCGAATCAAGTTTGCTTAGCTCGGATACAATTCTCGTTCAAACCAATTCTCAACTTATTATTTTTCTGCATTATTGATCTATTGTGTCGCATTTTCTTGCGATTACGTTGCAAAATATCACTACATCTTCGATCATTTCGCATCATTAAACTGATCAACTACTGAAAGTGACGTAATAGTGCCAAGCTCAGAAAGAAGTGATTTAACAAAAATCCATGAAGAAATTTACAGTATTCAAAAGGCAGATAAGAAAGGTAACGATTTTTACAGAGCGTACTCAAAGCTCGTTTAATCTCTAAGCCTGTACGAGTAATAATTTTATTAGTTTGTTTTCATTGTTTTTATAATTTAAGGATTGTCCATGAGAGAACCAGTCGGTGTTTCCGCGCTTAGCAGTAATAGCATTTTTTCAATTTACGAACGGCGAAGTGATTAAGGCCGACAATCAAGTTGAAATCTTGTTTTTAATTTTTACGCGGAATAATTACTTGTAGAATTTCATGGTCCTCATTTGCAATTATCAATGTCGATGGTTTTTATTTAGGGTAAAGATGGTACATTCCAGGTCCATTGATGGATGATTGATGTGATATTGATTGTCGGAGAGTTGAGCTATTATGATTTGCAAACTAGTTCATTAATAACGATTGAATGGAAAACACGTTAGTATTTATTGAAATCATTTTTGAAAATAATAGATCCGATCCCGTTTGGGTGCTGCCTTATCGGTGTTACTGTTTTGCTTTCGGCAAAGTCAAGTTGAAACAAAAAGGGTCTGAAGATGGAATTTATACATATATTTTATCATAAATGGTATGCATATTGCTATCTTCAATGAAAGTAAATGTTGAGCTATCTGTTGTGCTTCGTCGCCAGTAACTAATATATAACAATGAAATTGTTGTGTTTACTCAGGTTTGTGAATTGGTAATAATAATATCGAAATTAGTTGCAAGGGACGTATGCTAGTAATAAGTCTAACCATAATTGTTATCTCTGAATGAAAATAAATTTAGTAGTCCATAAAATAAGTCCTTCAAATCTGCAGTTTGAGGCAGTTGCACGTGAGTCGTAGAAAATAGGGTCAAAACACACCGAGTAAATGCCACGCTCTACCTTCTTCATTCCAAATAACGATAAAATTTTGTTTATACAATGCCTCAGTGTCAATGAGATAAAATCAAACATACGTTTTCTTCAAAGCATTTTGGAAGCTATACATGTATTTAAATAGTCCAGACAATGAGCCATTAAAATGTAATTATTGAAGTACTTGGAATTCATTTCGGTAGTGGATTTCGTTCATTTCAATCAGTTATTCTCTACCATAAATAAAGTAAAACTGCTGTAATTCAGAATGGAACTTTTATGAGTTTACTGAGTTGTAAACTTTATGCCCTTCTTTTAAATGCACTACCTGGCTGGTTGGTGGTGAGTTTCCGTACAAGAGCCCATCAGCGTCTACCCATTCCAAGATAACGGCAAATGGTTAGATGTGGAGCTCTTAAGCTCTTACCGTAGAAGCTCGTATGATCTGGACCAAAGTGTTCACGTTATTTACATCACGTCAATTTAGTTTACATATGCCTGGATATTGACATCTGAACACTGATTAAACCAAATCAATCGAACCTATGCGTTCAAATTTGCTTATTCAGTTGGTATCGTGATGAACGGCGTTGTTAGTCAGAAAATGTTCCTTTGCTGCACGGAATGATCTGCTTAATAAATATGTATACGACTAAAGTTCTCTTGTTGGTTAATAAACATTGAGAATTGATAACAGGTATTTTATGTTATTACAATTCGTCCTGCTGCCATCGTAATTGTTTCTCATTATTGTCCTTCTGATCTCGACTTGGTTAAATACTAAACGAAAGTTTTAACAATTTCAATGTTTTCTAATGTGTGACAGGACAGATACCGAGATAGCTAGTTGAGATATCAATAATGAAATTTTCAGCACCGTTACATTATATTAACCATGAGCAATACGTTATGTGGAAATTCTGACGTGAAAAAATCTAGTTTCTGAGTCTCTATCAAATTTGGTAAAGTTATGAGCCGTGCACGTGAACTTCCTACCCTAACGAATCCTTTGATATACACAATAGTTTGACATTTACCGCACTTGTTAATTGATCGAGGAGACATCAATTTCCGAAAACAAATACGGGCTTACCGTACCCAGGAAAATCAAATTCCTCATTTGTCCCCTGCGTGCTATTTCCGGTTACACAACGTTGTAAACTAGAAAGCTAAATTGAAATTTTTGAACTTGGCAGTCAGCCTCAGTAGTTCACTTGAAGTGTACACATAATTAGCATTACCCCTAGTTAATCAAGCTCTATGTCACTAACGGATGCACTGTATCTACTAGCATTATATATTTTGTGGACTGCAGGAAACATGATAATGACGTATACATTGAGTCAGATATTGACGGTTTGAGTTGTACGACTTGTTAAGTAGGTAAATTGTCAAAATTAGTTTATATATAAGTGATATTCTGCTGGCTATGTAAAAGTTACTTGTGCTGAATTATATTAAGTCTGTTTAAATTGAATATTAATTTTCACTTATGAGAGAGCTGATGTTAATTACATCTTCCTGTACTTGAAACAAATTGCCATTGTAAACAATTAGATTCATATTTTCAAATAGGCACTAAGAGAAACACCTGAACAAAAGATATGACTTCAGTCAATTGACAATCACATACATATATCGGTATAATGGTGTAACATTAGAGTGATGAATTTGAGTAGCACCGGAAAAAGATACATTTTTCTTGTAATTCATTGTGTTGAAGATACAAATGCAAATAAGAATTAAATATAATTTGAACTTAGATTTTTTGCATCCATGGCAGTAAATATTACGGTCGTCCGACTGAATTGCACAGATTGACGGTTCTCTCAAATCTGAAATTGTTTTATTCAAAAGGACGCATTACCACGCACGGTGGTATAGTGAGTCAGACTCAAGTTGTAGGTCAGATTGAACCAACAAGTCAGTCTTCTAACCTCCAACAGTTGGATTACTGGATGATACGGTTTGCAAATGTTATCTCCATAAAACTAATGGAAACAGAGATAATCGTGTGCTCAAAACTTCATCAGATAATTCGAATCGAAACTAGTCAACGATTTAACAAATTCTAAAATTGTTTACTACGTTACTTTTGATTTGCGATAAAATTTTTGCTTTTTCCAATGTGCCAGATTTTTTTTCTTTCTTTCAACTCACACAAAATCATACATCATCATTTGCTCCTGGCAGATTCAAATACCTATTTATGTTAATAATTTCGCGGAGTGCGAGAAAAGTAGTAATGACGTGTGTGATATATGGGGTATTCTCAGAAAGAGCGAATGCTCAACTCATTCTCATGCCGTGCGGTGAGAGCCTCTTCTTGAGCTCATCACGCACAACTGATTCTTGTTCTCCTCTTGCCTACAACCTTACTTTTGTATACCTATCATTCTGTAGTTAATAAAGTTCATAATAATTAAAGTTAACTACTTTGTCTCTTCATTTTAATGTTAGTGCGAGCCAAAGCATAACATCACATGGTGGCAGCGGTAAAAGAACAATTTTAAACCAGTTTTGCTGTTAGATTTTGAAAACTGACCAACCCAGACCCGTTACGATTACGTTCACCTAGACGTTCAGTGATCCAACATCTCAACATGTCCGCAAACGATAGTTTTCCACCACCTGAGAAGTTTTCTTTTGACGCCAGGGAGTGGCCTTCATGGATTAAACGGTTTGACGCCTTCACAACTCTTAGTTTGTTGAAGGACAAAGATCAGGAATATCAAGTGACTGCACTCGTCTACATCATGGGAGAGAAAGCTGACGAAATTCTCTCCTCCTTCTCTCTTTCGTCAGCTGACGCCAAATCTTTTGAAAAAGTGAAAGCCGCCTTCAACAACTATTTCATCGGCAAGCGCAATGTCGTTTACGAACGGGCCTGTTTCGGTCTCCGCAATCAAGAAGAAGGAGAAACGATAGATTCCTTTGTCACTGCGCTTCACAAACTCTCCGAGCACTGTGAATATGGAGCGCTCCGTGAGGACCTCGTTCGTGACAGAATAGTGCTTGGAGTCCAGGATAAGAAACTCAGTGAGAAGTTAATGTTGGTGGATAAACTGGACCTCGCCAAGGCAGTGGAAGCATCCAAGCAGTGGGAGGCAGTCAAACGACAGCAAGGTGACCTCCAAGGGAGTATGAAAAAGAACCTGGATTCTCTTGACCAGAAAACAAGAAACCAGACCTCATCATCAACCAAGAAAGATTCTGACAAAGAGCCGTCATCATCCACCTCCTCCCGATCAAGGAAACCAACGAAGTCAGGACTGTGCAAATTTTGCGGAAACGAGCACGAATTTTTAAAATCTAAATGTCCTGCATTTGGAAAAGAATGCAGTACCTGCAGTGAACCAAATCATTATTCAAGATGTTGTCCGCACAAGAGCTCTCATTCAAAATCGGAAAAGACCGGAAGCGCCAATCGTGTCCAGTGCTCTGATGATACCTTCACCGTGGGGTCAATTAACAACTCAAGATGTGCAGATGGTACTTCACGTGCCCAACTGAGGAATATCCAGAACTTTTCAGCGGTCTCGGTAAGCTAGATACCGAGTACACCATTAAGCTGCGCCCAGACGCTCGACCTTTTGCCATGTTTACTCCTCGTCGTATTCCAATTCCATTAACGAAAATTGTCAAGGAGAAGTTGGAGGCAATGGTGAAGGAGGGAATTATTGAAGCTGTTGATGTGCCCACCGAGTGGTGTGCTCCATTAGTAACAACTCCAAAACCAAACGGAGACATTAGACTCTGTGTGGACTTAACTGCGCTCAACAGATCTGTGGAAAGAGAATACCATCCAATGCCTGTAGTTGAACACACTCTGGGTCAACTAGCTGGCGCCAAAATATTCTCCAAATTGGATGCCAATTCGGGTTTTTATCAAATTCCACTAGCTGAAGATAGTCGGAATTTCACTACATTCATCACCCCGTTCGGGCGCTTCAGATTCAACCGACTTCCATTTGGCATAACATCAGCACCAGAGCATTTCCAGAAGCGGATGATGGAGATTCTTAAGGATATGCCCGGTGTGGTTATTCATATTGACGACATTCTTATCTTCGGCTCATCAGACGAAGAACATGATCAAAGATTACGCTCAGTGCTACAGCGACTACGAGTTGCCGGGGTCACGCTCAATAAGGAGAAATGTCAATTTGGAATTCAAGCGGTGCAGTTCCTTGGGCATATCATTGACAAAGACGGCGTTCGTCCAGATCCAAGTAAAGTGGAGGCTATTGCTAATATGGCTCCACCCACTGACGTTACCGGAGTTAAACGATTTCTGGGAATGACCAATTTCTTAGGGCGTTTTATACCTCACCTTGCAAGTTTAAGCAAACCACTTTATGAGCTTACTAAGCGTCAACACCAGTTTCTCTGGAGCCCACCACAGCAGCAAGCGTTTGAAAATATCAAAGAACTCCTAACTACGGCTCCTGTCCTTGCTCTGTACGACCCTAACAAGCATACGGTCGTTTCGTCGGACGCTTCCTCGTACGGGCTCGGAACAGCATTGCTCCAGAGACAGGAAGATGGCACCATGAAGCCGGTTGCGTATGCCTCCAGAAGCCTTTCAGATGCGGAACGGCGATATGCCCAAATTGAGAAGGAATGTCTTGGAATAGTCTGGGCTTGTGAGAGATTCAGGGATTTCTTGATGGGACTGCACTTCCAGATTGAGACTGACCACAAGCCTCTTCTCCAAATTTTAACTGTTAAATGCGTGGATGATCTCTCCCCACGACTCCAACGATTTCGGATTAGGATGATGCGTTATTCCTTCGACATTAGCTATGTACCAGGCAAGGAGTTGGTGACCGCTGACGCACTGAGTCGGACTCCACATGACAAGCATGAGGACAAGGAATTCCAGGAGGAAGTTTCTGCGTACGTCTGTCACGTTGTTTCCCATTTGCCAGCTTCTGACGAAAAGCTCGGTCAGATTTGGAGTGCTCAACATGAAGACTCAACACTCTCCACCGTGATCGAATACTGTCAATCTGAGTGGCCCTCACAATTGCCTGGTAACCCTCAACTAAAACCATATTTTCACGTTCGAGACGAACTGTCTGTGCATAACGGAATATTGCTGAGAAACTCCCGACTCGTCATCCCGAAGAAGCTACAAGCTGAAATTCTTGGGAGGATTCATGAGGGACACCTTGGAATTGTAAAGTGCCGAGCTCGAGCCCGTGAGTCATGCTGGTGGCCTGGTATTAGCGAAGAAATTGCTGAAATTGTGAGGAGGTGTCCGGTCTGTGTCCAAGAAAGGAAGGAAAGGAAGGAACCTCTCATACCAATGGAGTTTCCGTCACGCCCATGGCAACGCTTGGGTATGGATTTATTTAAAACCCAGGGAAAGTGGTTCATCCTCGTTGTGGATTACTACTCTCGTTTTCCAGAAGTAGCTGAGCTCAAGTCCATGTCGTCATCAGCAGTCATCAATGTATTGAAAATCTTCTTCTCACGTCATGGTGTCCCGGAAGAAGTTATCTCTGACAATGGACCTCAGTTCCATCCTGTACTGGGATCACCATTCCAAGAGTTCGCCAAGGATTACGGGTTTATACACCGTACCTCTAGTCCAAGATATCCACAGGCTAACGGCTTCGTTGAAAACGGAGTGAAAATTATGAAGAACTTGCTGCAGAAAAATAATGACTGGTACAAAGCCATTTTGGAGTACCGCGCTACTCCACTCTCGAACGGATACAGCCCAGCTGAGCTTCTCATGGGTCGTCGCATCAGAACGACTCTGCCAATGACTTCAAGTCGTTTCATTCCACAAGAGGTAGACAGATCCAGTCTCATGTCGAAGGAGGAGTGCAGGCGCGGTCAGCAGAAAATGTATTATGACCGTCGCCACGGAGTAAGAACTAAGGATGACCTTAGCGTGGGACAAACCGTTTGGATAAAGGATCTTCGTATTTGGGGGAAAATCGCCGGCGCAGCTGGGACCCCTCGCTCATATATCGTACAGACGGAACGTGGAGATTTTCGTAGGAACTCGGGACATCTGATACGTGGCTATCCTCCATCTCCATCCTTCTCAGATGAATTGGAACCAGATTTCGACAATGAAGATGCAGCTGATGATGAAGAATCCCCAAATTCTCCCCAGCAGAATGTAACCAGAACTCGGTCAGGACGACAGATCAGGCCCCCACGACGATTAATTCAAGAAATTTAAGATTATCAAAACACCAGTTTAATTTTATAATTATAATCCACCTCCTTATGTCATAAAATTTGTTTCTGCTGCACATCTGACTTCCGCATTGTAACGATGGATATGGAGGTCAGAAATGCGAAATTACTTAAAGTTGAAAGCACAAAAACTCAACTATAAGATGACATTACCTAGATCGTATTTAGTCAAAGATGATGGCACCACTGCTCATAACCGCGTAACATTGTTATCATTTTGTCCAAACCAAATTGTCTGCTCCTTCGAACCTCAAATTATTATCACAAATTGGTAGCGGAATCTTGTCTCATACGACTCAATTTTTATGATTCACCAATTTTCTGGGTGTTTCAATTATACGGGCGTTTCAATGCTTCATATATTGTTAGCTACAATCAATACATATGTATAGGTGAATAAATCTCGTTTGCAAATTTGCAGTCACTGTCTTCTGGAGACGAAATTACTATGAACAGGTCCCTATCACGAATGATAGATTTAAAAATGTAAATTCATAACGATAAATTAAAGACGATGTAAAAGTCATATACATAGATATGTAGTTTTCCTCCAAACAGTTATAACAATCCGTAAAAACTTTGACAAAATTTTATTCTTTATTTATTTATTTATTTATTTGACTTTAGTGCTATTTGATCTTCAAGCTTTACTTTGAAAATAAAATATTTTCTTTGGGTAAATGATTATTTTTAAGACCCATTTACTATTAAATTTGAAGGCTAACTGAATATTTATTGATAGGTACTTTTATTTAAAAGTTTTGGCTATGTGCATAATTTTTATTACAAGGTCACGATTTTAAGAACCTTTTTTGCAAATTTTTTCGGCAAACTAATTCATAGATATTCCTTATAGTCCTCGAAGCTTTAAGCTGTTTACCTTGTACGGTATGCATGCTGTAATTGAAATTGGTTACATATCCGAGAAAGTAAATGAAGTTTACCAGTGAATTTACCCGCGTTTTGAAAGAACAAGGAACAAGGAAATTTCCTGTTTAGAGAACAAGGAAAATGCCCTTCACAACTTTTATTGATTTCATTTACTCGTAATTTGTACACGATAAATTAAGATTCGCTTAAAACTATTTTAGTGTACACTTATTAACCCACATTCACTGATAATCACCGAAGCCAGCTACCTAATACAAGTCAGCGCATACAAACCTCGTGAAATCAAAGATTCGGCGTTTAATGAAATCAAATACAAATAGTTGAAACTTGGAAACATAGGAACATTAACGTGCATGTAAGTACAGTTGATTTGAAAATCTAAAACGTAAGCAATGCTGAAGCTAGATTTTCTGTAATGGTGAGGACAAAACAAAGCGGGGTCTCCGAAGAAACTACAAAGTAATTTGAGCTCTTCCACTTTAAGCTGGCTAATGATTTTGCAATTTTTAACTTCTCCAGGCTACGTTTGTGATTTGCGCTAGCTTGCCGTCTAATGTTTTCCACAATTATAGCGGAAATGTTGTTCAGTAAGCTCGCCATTTGTAATGCTGGTACAAAGTAGCTGGCCATTATGAATGCAAATGTTGGGAACGAGATGAAGAACAGAAATGGCAAAACACTCCAACCTTTAATGGAAATGTACAAAAGCAAAACAATCTGCGTGTGCCCGACGTACATCATTAGCGAAATCATAAAGTTGTTAAATTCGAATAGTTGCTGGTGACCAATCTGAATATGTCTGTACTGCCGAACAACATTTCCGAAATTATGGAAAGAAACTGTTGAATTAAGGACGTACTTCAGGGATAAAAAGTACGCAAACAAAACAAGGGCAAAGTAAGTGTAGAGAAAGCCACAGGCTCGCCATATTCCAATCATTGCCAAGAACATTGGGATGAGCCTTAAAGCAAGCTGGAATGCTAATGCGATTTGGTAAGGCATTTCCTGAGAAACTATAAACTTGCTAACCACATGGTACACCGCATCGATTTTTAATAGCATCCCCAAACCGTAGCCCAACATCACTGATATAATGAGTGCAATCACAATTGAAATCAGGATGAATCCGATCGTTTGCAGAATAGCTTTATGTTTATTTTCCCACTCGTTAAAATATTGTGCGTTGTTCCTCTTAAAATGATGCAGTATTCCCATTATTCCATTAATTCCTTTGGCAATGTCATCTTTCTGAAGAATTAGCTTGATTCCCAGAGAGGTCAAGAAAATGGAAAAGCTGATTAGCAGCAGCCAAATTACACGAAGCACCATCTTGAATGAACGACTGATCTCCGGTAGGAAATATGCTGAATTGAAAAAGGCGAGAACATGTATCAAACCAGTGAACAAGATTGTCATGGGAAGTTGGAGGATTAGTCCCCAGGATCTTGAAATGGAATGTGTAACAACTCCAAGCTTCTTGTCCTTCCATTCAACCGGATATTTCCCGAAAGGTGTTTGAAAAAAGTTGTTGTTAATTTTGATAGCTGTTAGTAGCAAATTTTCTGGTGTTGCTTCCTTCATTTTTTATCCGACTTTGAAGCGACCGGCTAAGAAAATTTTAATATAGCAAAATTTCTCGTTTTAGATACTACTTATTGTTTTCACGTGCTCCTATACGGGCCTACTGATAGAAGTTGTGTTTCTTACCAGCAAATTAATATACGTGGATATGTAAAACGTGTACGAAATACGAGCTTCTACACTTGTCAAACTACTCGGAATTCGGGCGTGGAAATCGCTGTCCACCTTATTAAATTTACGTTCGACTCACTTGACCGATTGTAGTATAATCCTTGTTTGATGTTTGAGAAATGTGACGAATGCCAAAACAAATAACTTTGTTTAGTTACTTGTCTAGAAAACTAAGACCTTTTTCTCTCCAGTTTATACGAATTGTCAGAGAGGCAGGATTTTACTGACAGTGGTATCATTACAACACGTATAATTGATTTGAGGTCTTCGGCAGCTGGCTTCCTTCTAGAACCTAGTTAGAAGAAAGACAAATAAAAAATTCTACACGGGGCAGCTAATTCAATTATTCATCGTTAGCACAGTTTGCTTCAAGCTGAGTAATATAATTGCATATTTACACTATTTTTTTCCTATAGGGAATATATTCTCGTAGAGACACTACCGCTTGCGAGTTTATACGGGCCAGCCGTGTTACATGACCGCTGGAGTTGCTAATATTCAGTGGCCCTCTAGAACACTCAAGTAATAAAGCAAATACATAAATCATTCAAATTTATTGATGTGATAGAGGGTTATGCCCATAACGTTGAATTGTACACTTATGTTTTTCTCTAGATGACTTGGTAGAGCCAACAATCAACGAAAGGTGAAATGGATATATCTAGACTAGATATATGGATATATAAATGGATATATCAA
Organism: Sinella curviseta; assembly: GCA_004115045.4. Taxonomy (NCBI): domain Eukaryota; kingdom Metazoa; phylum Arthropoda; class Collembola; order Entomobryomorpha; family Entomobryidae; genus Sinella; species Sinella curviseta. Next base: position 18,943,328 of record CM023201.3, on the reverse strand, counting down.
ATATTAAAGTAGCACTAGATTATCTATTTGATGAGCATTTCTTTAAATTAAAGTATGTCTAAATCGTTGTGATACTTATTTCAGCATTTAAAAAAGCTTATGTACATTATAACATTGAACAAAACACTGTGTGGTGTGATTTGTTCCCTAGTACTTGCGTCAGCCGTGATTAATTTTGAGTTATTTTAGACTCGCCCCAGCAATACGGAGGTAATATCAAACTTGTTCCACAGCTACATTACAACTGTTTCCAAATTTACACTGGAAGCTGATTTCGTCATGTGTGGTTTGACAAACCTCATTTTTCAGAACATTAAATCCATTCCATTTATACGCACGTTCTGGAGATTAATTTGTTCTAGATGCACTAATTCAGAGACAAGGGTTGACACTGTCTAAGATGTCATTGAAATGGCGAATTCAAAATAGGTTGCATGAGTTAGTAATTCTTTAAATGTCAAATGTTATTGCAAATGTAATTGAAACATGACATACCGAGTGGAAGTTTGATATAGAGCTTATAAATCCACAATAATAGTAATGTAATGAACGGAGGCTGAAGATTCGTATCGGAGGATCTCCAAAAATTATCTCTGAATAAAGAATCCGGCTTTGATTTTGAATAAATGAAAAATGATTTTATATTTTAATTCTCTATACAACACTATAGGACACTATACGCAAAAATTCATACAACGGGATACGATGCGAAAGCATGATATATAGTAGGCACCGCCTTAATTCAACATAGTTTGACCAATTCATGTGAAATTTTACAGGAATCTTCTCTGGATACTCCTTCTCGGTGTTTCGTAGAGAAATCATTAAATTTTTAATCAAGTCACTTGGAGATGGATATTTATTAAATATAGAATACTTGGGATATTCCGTAATTTGTATCCTTAATATATATCGCCACTCAAAGAGATCCTCTTCAAATGAGCAGCTTCTTGAAGTGAGCTTTTGATACACCATGAAAATATATTTTTTTTCAATTTACCTGTTCTACATAAAATATTTTCATGGTTCAAATTTCTCTTCGAAGATGTTCAACACGTTCACGACGGTTGAAGCTTCAAACCTCAAATTAATTTCAATCACGAGCATTGGCGTACTTCTGAGTAAATGACTATAATTTGAAGTTTCAAATTATTAGCACCGCGGCGCATCAATGGCTGCATGATCCAAGATTAAATTATTTCCCCATTTCATTGTTGTGACTCCGACGGAACTTCCATGATTCAGTTATTTTACCCATATGCTTAGGCAGGTTCACTTTGCTATAATGTATATCAATTATTCTTCAGCTCAATAAGCATGTTTTATGCATCGGATGCCAGCAGTTTGCATATCGACGAAAATCTAGAACTATCCAGTCACAACTTGGGGCAGACGTATTTACAATGTCGTTTGCAGAAACCTTTAAACATCAATTAATATGGGCATTCAATAGGAGAGTTTATTTGGAACTAAAGTAGAGGCATGCCGCACATTGCTGAATTTACAAAATTGAAATTTAATCCATCCTCTGGAATTATGAAGTTAATACAATTGAATTACCTATATAAGTTAGCCGCCATTTCTCCTTTCGGTGTCGCGTTCGCATTTTTTGGAAGTTCCAGGTTCGAAGGGTTTTCAGAATTTTAGATTGGTTAATGTGTATTTATTGAAGGAATAGGTCAAAAATAATAATTCACTTCAATGTTGGTACACAATTGATAACGAACTGATTTTTAAAAATTAATTACCGAATATTAATCAGTTTATTTCCAGTATAATCATGCTGTCAGAATCTTCCACCTTCTGTGTTGTGCGAGCGACCATAGGCAGTTTGGAATCTGCAGTATGCTTCCAATCGTATATCATGTGATTAAGAATTCTAATTGTTGTATTCGGGCATAGCATTCATGAGAGCTGCATTTCCATCAATGTGCTTACCGTAACTACAATTGCAATTCGTCTTTTGAAAACGTTTCAAAAATATAAATGGGCGAACTAAAATGAAATTGTTTTCATCGGATGTGTTATTAGAGTGCCACCAGTTTCATATTCTGGTGACCAAGAACTTAAGTTCCGATAGGTCTCTCGCCACTCCTTGCCTTTACAAGTGGTAACTCTTTGGCAAGAAATCCTTCGCAATTTAGTCATGACCTAACAGCAATACAGATGTTGCAATTACTCTATATGGGCAAGAGTTTCATAAATTAAACAGTTGTATGAAGTACGGAAATTAACAAAAATCGGTTTCGTACTCTTTACACAATTTTCGTTCATTTAATTATTTTTTGCAAGTCACTTTTCATCTCATTCGAGTGAAGCACAATTCGTTGAAGTAGTTCTTTCAAAACAAATATTTTACGTTGGTATATAAACGAAAATATTTTTTATGCAAAACACATGTTCTGAATGTGTCGGGGAATTATTGAGGGTTGGAATATAAGCTAAATCCTGCCCAAGCTTCCACCTCTGGAATTTGGGTAGTTGGTGGGCTGATGCACGCCTCCTTCTTTTTCTGTGTTGGAGCGATGAGAACCTAGTGGCTCAGCATTCTCTCATGTTGCTTTTATAAGGAGCACAACAACAGCGTCGCTACACCACCGCGTTCCTGGTCCACAATCCTCACTCTTCTCCAAAACTTTGCTCGAAGCAAGCAAGCTCGTTGCTGCTTGCACAAAATATAACTTTGGCCCGTTGGCTATTAATTAAATTGTTCATTAAAGTTACTCCATCATGGCTGTAAATAAATATTGGGTTAAATGGTTAGGATTGTCCCGTGTCACAACGCATTTTGTTAGCGCCACGTATCCCGCGATCCGAAACCATTTTCTGTAACAGTTAGGTGCATTTGGGCTTGTGCATGAGATCACATCAGTGATCATCATTCGACGCTGCTAAACTACTGGCAAAAGCGCTCAATTTCCAACAGAGTGTATGTACTTAGGTATATGTATATATATTTAACTACTGTATAATTACCGCAAAGGTTCCAAAAACCCGCAGACGATTTGTTCAGCAAATTCTTGAGCAAATGAAGGACCAATCAATCCAAAACTACAACTTCTAATATTCATGATAAAAATTATGCACTTCCAGCCGCACAAAGACTCTGCAGCAGTAAATTGAATTGTTGCCTCTTAAGTGATACGCGGGCGCTCAAATTCAACATCGCTACAATACGCGATATTGGAATATATCTTTCTCCTCCCAACATAGTCGATAATTTATTACATGCTCATTATCCTACCTCAATGGCAATACTCTAGTGCAAAATGTAGTGCATAACGGTTTAATTATTTGATTTATGGATAGCGTTGAACTTTTGGACTAAATAAAAAAATGTTTCGTATACGTGGTGGGATTCTTCGAAGATCAGTGACTAAGATGGAAAGCAGATTTGAGTCATATGTTTGTCTGAAAACGTTGGTTGAAGGCATGAATAATATTAATAGCGAATGCTAGCTCCGGTAGTGGAATTCATGACTCCTTGCCATTAAAAATAAAGATGCTGACACTCATAGAACATAGAAAACAATTGAACAGTACAATGTTAACGAACATAAAAAAACGTTTTTAAATTGCAAATAGACGTTTAGTTAATGAGCGCGTTAAAATAATAAACATGTTAACAACTATATATAAATTAGCGTTACTTATTTTTCGTGTAGAGCCCTGAATTGTCACGGTCATTTACTTTATTACCTTTTAAACTCTGGACAGCTTTCCGTCTTACGGACGGACAGTAAAAAATTGCGACCAGATGTTTAAATTTTTGTTGTGGTTTCTAAATGACAGTAATTACTTGTATGATACCACGGCGCATTTTAGAATTACTATTGTCATCGATTTTAATCTATTCCCCATACTCTGAACAATCGACCGAAGTTTGTGCGTACTTCGCCGAATATCCTCATTTGGGACTGTCCACATACGATTTCCGGTAAATTTTGGCATTTCCATTTGAAACTCCACTTCATTGAAAGATGCAGTAGAAAAAGCCTAATACCAATACTACTTTTCTATCATCCTTGAGCCTCAAGGCTTGAGGACAAAATAGTAGTGTGTTGTTGAATACTATTCGGACAACTCTATCCAGTGTTTTATGTTTTATGCAAAGCTGTTGCGAAAGGTCAATGTTAGCTGTTGCGAAATGTGCCCACATACATCGGCGGAGTACTGAGAATATGGGGAATGTTCCATGAACTAGTTCAATAGCGGCGAAGCAGAACCTGTTATTAAATCAATAAGGCGATGCTGGTCGAATTTGACTGACGGCGTTCAACTTGCAACGGGGAAATTTAATGGAACTGTTAAATCTATACTATTATTCTTTAAGTTAAATAGAGCAAAATTATCGCCTCAGATGATAACCTTTAGCTACATGTGGATTGCGTCTTGCTTTCAAAATTTGATTAAAGTGAGTATTCCACCATGAAATTATTCCCAGCATCCACCCTAAAGTAGATATAACTGACCTGTTCTTTCCTGAGTTAACTGCGGGTTGCCAAAAAATGTTAGACTGCGCCTTAATAATACGGTACAGTATCTTAGCGGTTAAGCGGACAAAATACCAGTAAAGGCTTTGTGAAAAAATATAATGTTTGTTAAGATATGGGGATTAATGCGGTGAATTGAGATGACTGAATTAAGATGAAGAGTTTAGTTACAGAAATTTAGAAGGGCATGCTTTATTACGTATATATAATAATGCATTTCTATTTTGTGTAATTACCTAGTTCAATCGAACATTTGCATGAATCCAAGTTAGCCTTTGGTGTCATTACGCGTAATTATAGACCAGTAAACCTTACAGATTATGAAGATGTTCAAGCGGCCTGTTCAGGTTTAGTATATTAAAATTGTAGAAAGTCTTAGTTTTCAAAGTCAAATTATAAAAAGTTGCAGTATACGTGTTGAGGAGGATGATATGAATAAATTCGATCACGAGTTATTACTCATGCGCTATATATTCTACTATTGCAACTTTTTATACGATGAGTCATCGTCGATGACAATTTTGACCGTGCGATATATTCAATTGTTAGACTCAAAGACGTAATATAGAGCACTGATAACGCCAATGCCACTGAAATTGCATTTGCAATTGGTGCGAATTGGACGAAGCACGTACAGGAATATATTAGGATGCAAAGTTGTTGGCTATTTATTATTTCGTAGCATTTGTACTTTGAGTTTTGAGAATTTCAAAATACTAGACAACGGTTCAAATTAATAATGATTGCGCTTCAATTTATATTACCTACACATTATTTTCTTAACCTATGTCTCACACATCAATTAACAAAGTTTAAAATTTTATAGAAATATCCAACAACCAAACTAGCATTTAACTCCATGAAGTTTGATGCATCTTTCCACACCTAGAATTTTCATTCTGTAGTAGAAAAAAATGATGTCGCTCAACATTTGTTTTGAAATGCAGATTAACTGAGCCAGTATTTCATTCTGATACATTTTGTACTTACATTTAGATGCAAAAGCAAACATATATATTTAAATGCAAGTCATATTTAAAAGTATTGAGAATGCATATTTTTGTTTAACGAATTAGCTGCGGGAGCAACAATCCATGCCGCATAAGAAATTTGAACAACAAATGTTATTTCCCTTTCTTTGATGATGGTGGATTTTGTTTATTCGTGGGATACTGTAATTAATAATTCCCATTCCAATACAAATATATTATACGCAATGCGAATGGAAGTCGAATCTGTTATGTATCAATATAATATAAGTTAAGTACCAATGAGCACTAAAATTCGTACAGGTGTTCTAGATGTTTTACAACACATCTAAAACTTGACTAAGACTTACCAATTAGTATGGCAGAATTTGTGCAGCATTAAATTGAACATTGAAAGAGAAATGCTCAAAGTTTCAATTGAGTAGTGACTTTGCCTTGTGCGAGGGTCGCAACCAAGATGTGTTTTTTATAAATCTTTACTTGAGGTTGGCACGACAACCACAAATTAATATCTGCCAAGGATATGCCATATATCCGCGTGCTGGAGAATACACATGTTTCTCGTTACAATTATTCAAGATTCAGGTCGCAGTATACATGGTAGCCTTTCGGACTTCATTTGCGATATATTAAAACCCAGTCTTCACAACTCCTAAATACTTTGATGCAAAAAATACACTTGGTCAATACTAGTGACAGGACAGGACTTTCGAAGGACACGAGGTATGCATTCTTCGCCGAAACTTGTAAATAGCATGTACTATAATGAGATGCATCATCGAGAATCCTATGGGGTTTATTGAAAATGTTAGAAATATCATATCGACGTGTTTTATCCAACCCAGAGACATTACTTTCAACGTCGAGTATAGCATTATTCAGCATAAAAAGGTGTAATCGCTTTCCAAGATATATCTACGTCATGGGTTTTCATTGTTCATGAACTCAAGTTCTTCATGGTTGTAATTTCCATATGATGTACCTGCAAACAAAGACGAAAGTTGCACCGTAGTATTTGGCAATTGAAAAACATGAAGATGTTTCTTGCGGAATGTGTAAATGCAAATATATTGTTGTTAACTACAGTTTCAATCACCGGTGACACAATGTACAAATTATTCCAGAGTACTTACAAAGAGCATCATATTTTCGAGAATAAAATACGACTCTGGTATATATGTATATCAGCAATTCTTCCATTATGGATATCTGAAATTCAACTTGTGAAAATTTTAATACGTCCATTATGATTAATTAATTTGACCTATGTTCAATTCCGGCGCGACTCCGTGGAAAGATGTGGAATTAGTTTATAATATGAGCTGCACAGGTCTACCGGGTATGTGTAGGGCAGTATTAAAATCTTTATCTGCATCTTGCATCTTCGTTTACATTCTCACCATTATCGTTCAATCGACAGCTACCACGAGTACAGAAAAAACCTACCCATGCAATTACTGTACACCGACAAATAACTCAACATTACGATTCCACTTTGTACATACATCTGCTGGGTTAAAAACCAGTCAAACTCTCAGCAATTTCAGAATGGACGTCGAGCTATGTAACCTTGGATTAACTGATGGTAGATTTGTAATGAAATCGGCATCGTTGATCAAACTTCCCAAATTAAAAAAAATATACGTATACCATCGTGTTAATTTTTCTTACAATTCAAAGCTTCATGGCGACCTCGTACTACTTTCTTCCAGATTTGCTCAAGTATTAAAGTCACGAAGGCAGGAAAACCTCCAAAATGGCACCCCTTATAATAAAGCGGTTAACCAAAAAATAGGTAGAAATACCTGGGGAGTGGATGCCAAGTTTATAAGCCACAATTGTACATTTACAGAGGTAACCTATTTTCTTCGTACTGCAATGTTACGCAAGATGTACCTACCACGTTTAATGATTACTGTAGTAAATGCCTTTCAATATGGAGTTTGTATACAGATTGCACACGGTCCAGTAACTCAAAACTGCTTTCCATAAAACTTGTCAGATATGATCAATGCTCCGACGGAGACAATTCTGCTAATATCGTGACTAATTAGAATAGGAACTCATTACCTTTTGTCTTGGAAATTTTCTCCTTTGCAATGCACCACAACAAACAGCTGCAACACTAATCTAGTCCTTTGATTCCACTCAGAGTGTCATGAAAAAATTTATTTGGCACTATCAACAAACATTTCGGCAGATTAAGATAATTTGAACTGTCTCAAATGCACAATAACCTCGTTCTCAAATTGGAATCCTCTGCATTGTTTAAAACAAGGAGAGGAATACCACAAGTGTCCTGAATAATATGTAATAGGTAAATTATCGTTTCGATAAGTTAATATTAAATGTCTATGACTGCTTTTCCGTGGTGAAAAATATTTTAAGAACTGTTTCCGAAACTGGTTGACAAACAATAATGAGTTTCCAGCCTCTCCACTTTCCATCAACAAAATAAGTAAAATCTAACAACCTACAATTGTCTAAAACTCTTCGTCGGACAATAACGCATTTGATGACGTTAAGCTTCACATATGTTAGAAGATTTTCTCTCAGTATTCGCTTATGGTATCTGGGTTGTTGTAAACTTTTATTTTTGGAAATCATAGAATTGCTGATGCAAATAGCATTTAATATTGTTCCTAGAAATCTAAACTAGCTGCTTTCTAACGAAAATGGAAATTATTTTCCTGAAACACAGATATCCTATAATATACTAGGTACTAGTTACCTTCAACTATAAGCTTGGAAATTTTGTTTGCAATATAAAATCTCTTTTAAAATGCATATATGTTACTTATGTTCAATGTTCAACAATGCATATGTATTATGTATATGACTCTGTAAGATTTGCTTTGCATTACTTTAATCAGTATGGGAAGGGCTTACGTTACGGACGGCGTGCGATTTGAACTATTTCTAGAAAAATTACATGTGAGGTGACCGAGGCAGCTTGTTGCTGGGAATAATCAATTCTTTAAATAATTAACTTGGGTACATCACCAGAATGTATAGGTAGTTAACCATCATATTTATCAATTATCCATTAATTACACACAGTAGCAGGAATATCTGATAGATAGTTTGGATACTATACTGCCAATGTAAAAGCAATTAGATCCATGCACGAATAGTGTCTACTAATTACACAATTATGTATTCCTACATGCATTCCAATTAAGTTTTATTATACTTTACTAGATTTACCGAAGCGTCATATATCCCAATAAATTCACAGTCATTAATTGGTGGTGATAGTAATTGGTGGTTACAACGTATAGAACTCTACATGTCAAAACAACGAAGATTTAGTAGATTTTCCATTTATTTTCATTTTTACACGCTTTCTGTATCGTTTTTACTCAACCTCTTTCAAAAGATTCCCTGGACCTGTTCAATAATATTTCCAGCACTAACGGTGGAAAATGATTTAGGAGCGTCGATTAACCAATAACATTAATATAGTTTGCACTTCGTATATAACAATAATCCTCCAACTAGGTGCTATGTTGTGGTTTATTGTGTGGTTGAATATCAAAGACATCAAATACTTTCCCGCCACTTGGTATTATCAGGGCAGGCAGGGTTTTTGTATTTGCAACAGATGGAATACATTGAAATGATTGCATTATGCATTGTCTGGAAGGTGTGGTTAAGCATTGTGTCTAGAACGTGTGAAGTGTCTTTTAAAGTGTTATCGATGAATTGGATGAACGACTGTCAATGATCTCAGCTGAACAATCTAATCTATCCCGTGATGTTGGTTGTTAAAGTCCCTTCATTTCCGATCAAACAACGGTAAGTTGAGCACTCAAAAATACTCCACTGCTCCTGAATTACATCAACTGTAATTCAGAAACAAATTTATTGTACAATCTTGAAACTTAACAATCTCATAAAGAAAACCCATATAATATCAGCACTGGAGGGTACCAAGACCAAAGTATTCGTAAATGCAGACACGGGGCATGGAATTTGCTCTGTGGCTTACAATATGTACTTTGTTTATTGCCAACTTATATATTTCATACATTCCAGGTTAGTGGAAAAGGAGTGAGGGATCCTTTTATAACTCTGGAATTTTTAACATAGAACTTGAATTCAAACTTACCATTTTCTTTTTCTCCTTTCTGTGACTAAACACGAAATTCAATTTCATGCAATTTCAATTCATTCAGTTTCAATTCATTAATCATGCAGTATGCTTTCACACAATCATTTTGTCTACTTGTGGGGCTTATCTAACGAATGCGTGTAAAGATTAAGTTCTATTGAACATAAAGGGAAAAGAAACCAGACAGGCTGTTTGAGCGTTGTCATGGATGGAAATGCGCTAAAGTCAGCAACTAATGTAACACAATTCATTATCCAAAATACCAATTCGTCAGCTGCTTTGCATAATCGTCTCGACATAGGCATACCACAAATATTTATCAAATATCCCCTAAGCCACATTTCCTCAATACAAAATTGTAGAAACTTGTTATCCGATATGTTTCATGTGCGCAAGCCTTAGAACTTATGAAATTGTGCATTTCTATACACGACGGATTCAAACAAATCCATTCAGAATTATAACATCATGATCTCAGCTGACCGATGCGACAGAATCTGTAAACCTGTGCACAAAATTACATCCTCCGTCAATGCCCACTCCGCTTAAGAACGTGCAAATATAAATCGGATTTCAGTCACTATTACAGAAATAGCGTTCAAGTGCAAATCCAAATAAAACATTTGGCAATAGCCAATAACATTAAACCGAAGCACCTACAAAACAGGAATGTATTGAATTCCGCTAAAGGCTTTAAATTTACCTGAGGATACTCGTCTATTTCCATTTAAGCATAAAGTATAACATACACATTTATGGTTTGAATTTCAGTCACTGGAAAAATGTAATATTTAAGTACCGTAAGTATTTGCTGGAACACTTGCAAGAGAAATGACGTTGGAAACCAAAACCATAGTCAAAGGGATACAATTTCAAGTTATATACTAATTTTAGATAAGCCAATTTAAACCATCAGCACACACGTCCTAGTTTAACAGTAATCCTTTAATCTAAACTACTGCTAACTAACCAATCTCCAGAATCTCTGTTTGTCCTAAGTTGGAACGTCTAAAGAGGGATTCTTCACAATGAACTAACAGTTCCAGAAAAATTATGAATCAAATTCAGTAAAGAAAATAATGCAATATAAATTTTTAAATGAAACCCGGGAAAATATATAACGCTTAATTTAAAATAAATAAATATTACTTCATATTGCAAATAATCTAAATTTGTCAGACGTGTAACGTTCAAATAAATAGGGCGTATTATTTCCACTTACTACTGCCAATAAATGAGCTAATTATCTTTGAATTTGAGTCTCATTAAGAAAAACAGTGAGCTTTCCTCATTAAGAATTTAGCAAAAAGAGTTCTGCATTGGAATTTAAGGATGCGCTGCAGGAAAACTGGTGCAGTATTGCCTGACCCAAGTCGAAATGTGACGGTTAGGTTTTGACGTCGTGACTGGCAACGGCTGCAATGTTGACGCAATCAGAGCTGAAGATATCAAGAAGCTGAACGTTCGATATCCAGATTTATTGACAATGATAATAAATGATAACCTATTGGTTTAAAAATCCCTTTGGTCGAAATAAAGTTTCTCATATTATGCAATTTGAAGTGAGCTGTGAGAATGTAAACTGTGAGGCTTAATTGACATATATATTCCGTAATTAAACTAACAATAATTTAATTATTTCTCGATGATGATTTTAATGACTAAAATTCATTTTCCACGCAAACAACTTCCTACTCTGTTCTATGGATGTGCATGTGTGAAATTGAGACATTTGACACCCCATTCACGTTCGCAAACACTACTCTTGAATTTTCCGATCAATTTCCGAAATAATATATTTGACCCTGTGACCCGTGAGGGTTATGGAACCACCACTCTGATCGAATCCATGTTGTCATATCAAAAAATTATCAGCTTAAAATTCTCTATCAGATAAGCGATTAAAGTATTTTTGCCCATAAATAAGCATGGGGGACCGTACCCCCACCATTCCCCGGGGGTGGGCCCTAGAACCCCAAAATCAATACCGAATTTTTGAATGACCTAAGGTACCTCTATGCAAAGTTTGGACCAAATCGGTCAACGTGGAGGAAAGTTATAGTGTTTACAGACACACAGATGAACAGACACACAGATGAACAGACACACAGATGAACAGACACACAGACAGACAAACAGATCAATCGCAATAACTACCTATATAAGCATTTCATGCTTCCGGTAGTTAATAAACAGGCGTATATATTTGTGTACCGGTTTGAGCTTCAACGTTCTCACGATTTTCTGATCCAATGATGTCTGCTACCGTTCAATTTGATTTCAGCCTGGACGTAGAAGGAAAATTTGTGTTGAGTTAATTTAACTAATATTGCCTTTCTATCATGATTTTACTTGAATCCTTCGATCCTTGGAAAGTTTCCTCAGAGCTTTGAGGTCCATTCAATGGTTTCGGTATCTTGGTAAGTATCGAATGATAATTTGCAATTGTTGGCAAAGTTATGCGAGCACAGATTATCATTTGTGAAGTGTGCAAGAGTAACATTTCGGTATATCACATGAACAGTACATAATTTTAAATGCATTCACATCTCGGACAAATCTTTTAATATTCATACTACGCTTGTGCTTATTGTTAAAGTTGTTTTCTTATTAGACATTCTTGGACCGGAATGAATTGCTGTGACCATTCACTATATTTTTCGCATCTATTGCTTTTCATTTTTAGTACGGATAAATTAATATCACCTTTAAAATTAATTACAAAAGGCTCCAACATACACCGAAGACGAATCTGTGAGACGAATTAAACGGAAGAGCTGGTAAAACTAACGTAATGGCGTCAAGCGCAGTTGAAGAGATTTATCCAAGACGCATAGCACAGGAACTCAATTATGGTGTCAGCTTGTCAACTTTTACAAACCATGTCAAGAAATATTTACCTCAATAATAGTAATCTTTTTTCATCGTTTTTATAATTTCATATTGGATCTACCTGAAGACTGTAAGTGCGGCTTTCACGAAGTTTGCATCTTGATTTTATTGCGGCTACGATCTATTAGATTTTGGGAGAAAGACAAACAATCATATTTCTTGAACAATGTAATATTGTATAATTAATTAATAAACTCATAACAGAAGCAGGAAAATACTGCTTGTTAGCCAACGGAATTTTACATTTTCAGGTATCATTACAATAGAAAGTGAAAGTAATTATCCACACTTGATAAGATGGAATGTTGCCAACATTCAATCTAGAGAATAACAGCCGACTACTCGAATTGATCGTTACAACATTGAAAAAATTGTAGAACATGGAACTTGCAACTGTTTAATTATAGCGGGTCCCTAATTTGAAACTGTCATGGAATTCAATGTATGCTCATGCATATTTGATATTTTGAGTTCATAGAATGCTGTTTTTATGTGCATTGCGAAGTCAAACAATATTATTTATACTCAAAATTCTTCGACGGTTGCACGGTCATTTTTTTTTGTTTTACAACAATCTGCAGAGACGTCATTTGATAATTCATGGACTTCTTATGTAATAGGTGTCAACGGGACGGGAATAGATAGCTTGTAAAACCTGGTCGGGACAAGCTGCCATTAGAATTCGGGTTCATCTTTTATTTAATGACTTGGCGAAGCCGCGACTTCTCTGCAGTTGTTTATTTTGTATATTTTTGTAAACTTGACAGCTTCCCGGCTTTTCGGAATATCGACGTATGTGTAACTAGGACGGGTGTAAACCCGAATTAAAAAACTACCGGAAACGGGTTGTATGTGAAATTGAGAACTGTGGCACTCATTTCACCTTTTCAAACGCTAATCTTGAATTTTTCGATCTATTTTCGAAATAATGTATTGTGACCCTTTGTTGACCCTAGGGTAAATGTAGCCAACGAAACAACGAAAGTTGGTGGAATTGACGCATGGTGCCGTGACAAAAAATGATCAGCATAAGATTCTCTATAAAATAGGCCGATAATTTTTTTGCCATAAAGATACATTGTGACCTCACCCCCCACCATACCCGTGGGGTTGACCTCCGGAACTCCAAGATCAATACCGAATTTTTGTATGACCTGGGGTACCTCTATGCCAAGTTTGGACCAAATCGGTCAACGCCGAGAAAAGTTGCAGTGTTTACAGATAAACAGATAAACCGACACACAAACACAGACAAATAGATCAATCGCAATAACTACCTATTAGTACCTATATAAGCATTTCATGCTTTCGGTAGTTAATAAGTCATAGTAAATGTACAATTATCAATAGTTTAGAAATTCTGAAAGTAAGACTAATTTATATAGCGCTATTTCACTGCAAAAATATACGTACACGTATCATTGCAGGTACGGCTGTCCTGAGATTTTTATGATATCATTTTAAATGGTTGTACGTGTTAATGAGTATAAGGGTTCTATACTTACATGAACTTATTAGAGTGTTGTGAAGTAAATTAAAAATTGAACACATTGATTCATTTGTTGAAACTGGATCTAAATATGTTTCTATAGTTGACCAAATATCTCTATAATCAATGCTAAACCATCATATTTGATGCATCTCACAACAGTTCATGATTGATTCACTTCACATAACCATCCCGAAAACGTACCTATGGCATCCAAAATTCCTTTTTGCGGTCATGATTCTCTGTTACGATGCTAAACTTGTTCAATGTATATTGTTGAAAGTTAGCTTCACACTTTCAATTGGTTTAAAGTACCCACATTAAAAACGGTGTGTCTGAAGGAATGACTATAATATGAAGAGTTCCAAATTGATTGCACCTGATAACCAATGACTGATTAGTATTTAAAAATTAAGACTATTGTTCCATTTCATTGGCTGTGGCGCTGATGGAATATTCATGAGTCAGTGATTTTTCCGAAGTATTCATCCAAGACCGAATTGTTATAAAACCCATTTTCTCAGTTAATTAAGTATGTTTTAAATGACCACTTTGCCACTTATAGCAGTAATTTTCATATCGATAATCATCTATAACTAACGAGTCGGTAATTGGTACGTATAATAAACGTATGCAGAGCAAAAACTTTAATGGTCAGTTCATATGGACATTCCATCGGTTGTTTGTTTAATGTTTAATAAAGTTTTGAAATGTACAGCTTTGCACAATTTATAAAATTACAATTGAATCCATGTTTTGAAATTTTATGTTCATAAAAGTCATTGGCACATGGTATTGCCTTATTGTGATTCAGAAGTTTATGGCATCATAAGGATTTCATACGCGATTGGCTGCGGTGCATTTCGTACAGGAGTTTGGCTACCAAAGTTTGGTAGCAACAATAGATCAGGTTCATTTCGGTAGAGTACGAAATAATTAATATTTTTATTAATTAATATTTGTGAAGGCAAACAGTTGAATCCCAAATTATCCCATATGTATTCGTCAGTACTGCTACTGTGATAGATTGGCTAGTTCATGCAGTGTTGTACGAGCAATCATCAGTCGAATAGAATTCACACCATCTTTGGGAACGTCAAGCAACTGATTTAAAATTCAAGTTGCTTTATGTGAGAATTCATATTTAATTTCTTCAATTCAAGATATCAGAAACTTATCATCCACAGATTAGAATGCCATCTAGTTTCATAATAGGATGATACTGTCTTTAATTTGAAATGGTTGATTACTCTGATCTGTTGATATTATTTTCATCAAACTCAATTGAATATTAAAAAATGTATACTTAATTTAGCATTTCGAATTGTATTTTTTATTTCCGCTTAGATTGCTCACTTTTTAGTCAGCTTCACCGTGCATGAATATGACTTCTTTTCGAAGTTTGGAAATTGATTGCCTACCAATAGTCGCAGTTTCTAATTTTCATATTTGCAGGACAGTAGGTAAATCAATTCAATACAGTGTGAGTAATGAGGTCACGAGTTAGTTACTACCTAGTACTCTGGTGCGTTCATTCAAACTCCTCGACTATTCTTTACATTCTTTTTGTCACAGAAACTACAGAAATGATTCGTTTGAGTAAAAGCTGGCATTTACATATCCACGTAAATATGTCAAGAATGTAAGGTTATGAAAATATGCCTAATGTGATGTTTAATTGAAACGGATTCTTAAAACAGTTCATCTACCTAGGCTATAAATGCATCTGTAACATGGAGTATCTGCAATTACCATTATGGTTAATGACCAGTGATTGACTTACGAGGTTGCTTGGTAAAGACATTTATGATGGATAAATTATGGGAAGCAGTTACTCGCTTATTGCAACTGAAGGCTAGTAAGGTTAGATGATCTTCTATATACAACAGTTTTGGTTTACATCCATTTGTCAATTTTGGACCAAATTTGATAATTTCTTCGTCCCTCAGATTGAAGCCATGGGAATTCGTAAGTGTAAATTGTGGATACATGGATGTTGTAATGAGTGTTCTTCATGCGAGAGCAAATTAAATTAGGTAGAAGCAATTCAAAATAAGTGTTCACTGCCCAAAAGAATATTTACCTTTCTCAATCTTGCTTTCCGATGCGCCAACATGAATGCTTATTTCGTTCGGTTGTTCACATTTACCTACGTATTCCATTTACTAACTTTTGAGGAAAACGACTGCAACCCTCCACGACATCTCGTTCGATTTTTCGGATTCCTCATATTTCGATTTTTGACACCATTAAGAACAGGGAACACTTCCGTATTTACAGTACGATATGTTAATATGGCCATTGCAAAATGACACAGTGAATTTACCGATCTAACCAGGCTTGTAAAACTTTGTGCAGTACAACTCCACCACATGGTGTTATCGTGTAGCACAAAAAATTGTCGAATGAACAGCAGAGCTTTTGGATTGAATATCGGTTACTTATTTCGCTCTATTCAAATCGATTACGCTGTCTTAATTTCAGTTTCGAAGCGCCAGTGCAATTCCTACGCTTCTTTTGTTAAAATCGCATGCAGGATGGACTGAGCGGCAGATTCGTGCAGCAAACTGCATTTCAGTTGCAATTTTAATATCAATGAAATCGACCTTCATGCTTGGGCGTACATTTAGTTGGTGCTGAGATGCAAACAGCTGTGCTAACATTGAAGATTAATGAAGTGTGGTACAAAACCACTACAACACGCGTAGCCAAAAGTGTAAAAAATATCGTAAAAATGTATTTATGTGAAAATATTTATCCGCTAACGTTTTTCTCTCTAATGCGTTATGGGCCTTTGCCCGAATGAGATGCAAATATAATATTCATACATACGGTTTGAAATTTCACTTTTGCAGACATGAGAATTATTTGCTCGTGCTGAGTTTTAATAATATCTCCTTATGTGGCACTATCAATTTATCCCATCGCAAGTAAGTTGTCTTGCTATTTGCTTTTTTGTAACTGCTTTGCGTAGTTGAGGACAGTAAGATCTTCCGCGCCAGTTAGTGGTTATCAGATAAAATAAACAGATTTTATCCCCTTAGATAACTCGTGGCTCAGATCATTATTTCGGCTAATCAAGATAGATTGAATGAATAAAAAACTGATTAAAAATGTGAGTTTAAACGATCTTGATGACTGATGGACAACACGGCGAGAGTGGAATAATCACCGAATTTGTAAATAGGTAGTAAGTATTTGTGTCAATCAAAAATGTATGAAATTGCATGACTAACGACAGTAAGAAGTCGGACAACATATTGGACAAAATCCAAATCTTCTACACTTCGGTAAATTGATTAGAAACGGTCACTTAAAGACGGAAAATATTAAGACGCTTTTATACAGAATTGATATTAACATTTCACAATCGGTTGATTCATATTACTCCATAAACAAAATACTGTACTATCGTCACTATCAATTAAAGTTCCTCCAGATCTGCAATCAAGTTTGGCAAGGGTACAGGGGAAGAAACTGCCAAGAGTGGTGGTTAATGGTGAAGAATAACATTCCCTTAATATCTGCAAGGCACCAACCCGTATACACTCTTAACTATATCAGGACAAGCTGTATCGAAATGTTACATTAAATTTTACGTACGGTGAACTTAGTATACAAATTTCAATAAATATTGTTTATATTACATTATTCAATATGTGAATTACTAAAGAATTTTACACAAATTTATTTCTACATTTTCAAGTGGGCAATTCTTCATGAACATCATTTTGAGGTTCATAGTTTCAGCTTATCTCTCTATTCAGGATATGAACATGAACTTACGCAAAAGAGCACAAACCTGTATTTGTTAAAGGAACCGGAACGTGTGCGAAACTAAATCATGGGGTCACTCTTTTCCAAACATATCGCTATTCCTGTGAATTATATTCTAACCGGTCCACTTGTTCGTCTAGTATATATTACCATTGTTCACATTCATCTCTAAAAGCCTTTGCTCATTGATTTTTCGCTTTTGCAACAATTATGTAGACAGGACTTAATACGAAAGTGTACTTCTAGCAAGGCACACCACTCCATCAAACAAGTTTTCGCTGAGCCAGCATACCTCCCATGCAAGACGTCTGAATGGCCATGACGGAGTTTTAAATTCCATGGGTGGAAATAATATAAAATTAAATTAAAAATTAATGGAATTTCCCAACTCGGAATAAATATATGGTATACCCAACGATCAACATGGTTTTTCCAACTTGGTAATATTGGTTAAATGATAATTTTGTGTAATCCTCCCCAACTTCCGAATTTTGACTACAGCTTTAGTATTGACTGCTGATGACATCTAGCAAATTAGAAAACCTAAAACAATCCCGCCGAAATAAGATACAGAAGGGACCTGTGAACTAAACCCAAAGGAGTAACAGCTAAAAGCGATGCAATGGCACCAAAGTCAGGAAGCGTTGGTATATCGAAAATTCTAGAAAAAATAGTAAAATCTGAACATCTTCAACTTGCAATACCTTACATATCACTGCACTTATTTCCACTCTACGAAAGAGAAAAGTGGCCAAGGCAATCAGTCTAACTTCGAATACCTTAGGTGCGTTTTACTCAAACAAAATACCTGCATTACTTCAGCGTTCCATTTAGGATTACTGAAGCGAATGGAATTTATTTAGGCGAAAGATAGAAATTTTTGGTTGGACTGAACTAGGCTGCATTTTATTGTCGGGGGACTGAGATGCTTTTCCGAATATTTCATTTATATAGTTTGCAGGTGACCAGGTTAAGATATGTAATTTATTTTGGAATGTATATTTTTTCTTACTTACCTCGAATTCAACTCAATGAGTCTCAATTCCTCGGCAGTGCATTTTCAATGTTCTGTTTTCCAACGTCGTTTTTTGTTCGCTAGTATTATTTATTTTTTTTAATTTGATTTATTTCGGTCTGTCTGCATTAACTAGAGTTTCCAACAGGTATGTAATTACGCTAGCATCAATTGTTAGGATGTATAAATTGTTTATGAAATCTACATATGTAAAATACATCGTATTGAATTTTAACATCGATACTTGCAGTTTTTCAATAATTACTTGATACAGAAAATGTTCCGCATAAAAACAGTTACCTATTTTAGTTACCTTGTATTCGAATCCCTTGTGCCAGACACTGATAGGAATTTGGTTAGTTGTTGTAGCCATCAATTTACTGAAAGAAACATTGACTATAGTATATGTGCCAATTTTCTCGCAATATCTCTAAACGATTACGAGATATAGTGGTTCATAGATTCTAAGCACGGCTTGTACGATTCAGAAAGTCAGCCAACACAATGAAAGAAAATGTGTTTCATAATCCTAGTATCTTTCAATTTGGTACAATGTCTTATTTTATGACTACCGTAACTATTACTTAGGATGGTATTGTAATGTAATATTACTAATATTAAACCATTACGCGATGTGACACCCAAACTCCACCAGAGCATATGGATACCTACTGTTATGAGAATCAAATTTCCACTGTTGGAAACAACGCTGGCGTCGTGGTTAAATAAAATAAAAGTGCCAAACGCACACAATATCTACTTGTTACACTTTCTACACTAGCATCTTCCTCCTTCCACGTAAGTTTTTTTAAAGAAGCAAGTTATGCTTAATCATCTTGCAAACAGTTGACATCGTGTTGCGATAAGCCGTATTTTTGTATATTTTGTGACCACACAACATTTTAAAATGAAGCCGTATTAGACTGCACAAAACATTCCCACGGAGGACCAGTAGAAGAAATTCATCCTTCCACACATAGGTTCCCTATGAGGTTGTTTAAATTTGACAATTTAATAATTTATTAAAATTATTATTAGTGATCTCGCAACAAAATCATAGGTTCTTTAATATGAGTAGCAATTAAAGAGCATACGCTGGTAATCTTGACAGCTATGCTTTTTTAACATTTGCGTCTCAAATTACCAGCACCCTTTATGCTCATAAGCTGAATTTGTCTAAGCTCCTAAGCTCGGTATCGATTTGACTAAATCTCGTACCGGTACGAATTTGCAGCTAACATCTCCTCAAAACACAAACTTAACCGAAACGGAGAGTTTTCGTTAACCTTAACGCCCACCAGTACCTTTCCGTCCGTTGAGGAAAATTTTGGACCGATAGATCCGTCCTTGTCACGTATTGTAGATCTTGAGAAAATAAAGAGAAATGCATTTAGATATTTGAAGTTGTGTACTTCCCAATGACGAATCAAAATACTGACGAAAACATATTTATACGATTTATGAGTTGAACTTCACTAAAATTTATCTGATGCGATGATGAAGATGAATGACGACGCGACGGTAAGTGCTCATTAAGTTAATGTTTATTTATGACAGTCTTGACGACTGCTATTACAATTTCGTCAGTTGGAGCAAATTACTTAAGGATAGGTGTTGCTGCTCCGTTGTCGAATTATAGCGTTGAAAATGGGACGACGGAAATTATGGTGTTATGAAGAAGACGAAGCCCGAAAAGTGTTTGCTATGTGTTCTCATAGTTTTGTTCCAGAGAATTAGATAAACGAAACGTTAGGGACATAAGTAATGTGATGTCGAAATCAAAATATTCTGAGAAACTAAATTCCCCTTGAACTTAATTCTGCTTTGGAAATCTGTTCATCTCAAAAGCGTAATTTAGTAATCTTTAAAGTTGTTACGTTGTTCGATTGTTTAAAATACTCATCATCACCTTGGATAAAGTTCCGAATGAATAACTGCTCGACCCGTGAGATACTAATTATGTAATCGGCAGGCTCGTTTACAATTTCTTGGAAAGTGAAAATTTGGTGTCAGGTAGCAACGAATACGCTATTTGTAACTTAATGGTACCAGTTTCCGACCCGTAGAATTAGAATTTTCAATTTTGGTAGAATTATGGGGTCAAAAATCGTGGAATACTCGTTGTACGGTTTCGCCTGTAAAGCTCATAATTTTAAAGAACGTGTTAAAATTACTTCTGCATTGCAAAGACAATCGACGTATCTTCGTCAGAAATTCAGGATTTGTTATTATTCCTTGAAATAATCTTAAAAACTTAATTTGAAGTTTGCATAAGACTTGCTTATTTTTGAGTGAGAAACAATATTTGGTTCATAATTTCAAACATTGGCGTTACGGTTCAGCACATGAGAAATAAATTTGAAGTAGTAAATACAGGACTTAATCCACAGAATGTAAATAATTATAAACGGTGGTAAGATAAACAAGATAAACAACTCGTTAGTGTTATCAGATCTAATTTACTTTAATTCAGTCAACTCTTTTTGGAAAGTTTGTTCTGAGTTCAGACGTATATTGAAGCAGTTGAAAAGCATTTATTCGCAAACTTTCAGTCTTGTACTTTGTATATTTTAGAAAATATAGACATTTTAGTATGATTAAAAACAAAAGTTTTCAAGTTATGGAGGCTACAGTTCTTGAGATGTATATGTACAGTATAGACGTAGTAAACTAAAACCAAAAGTATGCGATTTTCTTGGTTTTCTCAAATTGTGATGTTTAAAATAGTTTCCATCAAAAGTTTGAAAATTAAAATATTATTCAGCAATTTTCACACTCCGACGCCGAAAATGTAATGCATTACCAAAAGAATGTCTTAATTGGATGCAGATAGTTCACGTGCCTTAAATTGTTTGTAGTTTGGGATACCTTTTTGGTTCCAAGAAGCTCATAAATTGGTCTAGTAAGTAAATTCTGCATCTCATATTACTCTAAATTCGCGGCAGGTCCCGTGAACGTCCCGGCTCATAAAATCTCAGTAGTTGACAGCTTAGTAACCCGAGCACTAAATGTTTGTGACGTGAATTATGTAGAAAAAGAACTACAATTCATCATCAATAGTTTAAAACGCAATGGCTACCCTTCAAATTTCATTCAACAAAGAATTACAATTCAGAAACGAAAGCTGGAAACAAGACGAAATAATACAGCAGCAACACAAGCGATAGATCTGATGAAGATAACGAGGAAGAAGTAATGGAAAAACGTGCCATACTACCCTACTATGCGAAGGTCACTGAAAAAGTTGCAAGTTTCATTCGGAATAACTCCGAATTAGAAATCGGTTATATACCCCAAAACAAAATCTCTACGTACCTTAGTGGACACAAAGACAAGAAAAGAACCATACCTGCAGGAATATACAGCTTTCCATGTAGTGGCAATGAGACTGAAACTTGCTCAAAAACTTATATTGGTGAATCTACGCAGGGCATGGAAAAACGAGGAGCACAACATATGTATCATGTCAGAAATGGAAACATCAATCTATCTGCGGTAGCTGATCATGCATGGTCTACAGGACACGTTGTTGACCCCAAGAACATTGTCATAATTGAGAAAGAACCAAATACGATTAGACGAAAAGTGAAGGAAGGGCTTTATATTCAACACAACCAAAATAACATGAACAAGAATAACGGTTTCATTCCAAAACCTGGCTGGACTCACATCCTAGGAAAAAAATTTAAAACGCATTTGGAGAAACGAAGATTTAAACCACCATAGCAGCTCGTATTCAACAACAATGGGATTCCTAACAATTGATTAAAAATTACTAATAATTTTTCATTCATAAGATAGATATCTACAAATATTCTTTACAAACAAATTATTTTTGCTGTTCGCCCTGATGAAGAGTACAGTTGGACTCGAAAACTTGGTGTAAAAATAAATAGTTCCACTTATAATCCCGTCGTAATCATTAATTTACTAATTATGGATAGTGGATGGAGAATTTTGAAAAATACCATATCAAGCAGGCGCGGGTCTGCTGAAGTACATCTCATAAATCGTATGCAGAAATGTGAAGAAAAGCTGGCAAAGAATTATTGTCACATATCTTTTCTTATTGAATGCCGAAAACTAAACATCATACCTAATGGACTCAGGATTCATTTCCCATATCAAACGGACAAAAAGATCCACAAAATCCTTCATAAAACTGAATACAAGCTCCTGAAAGAAGTAATAAGAATCCTTTACATTCAAAAGCATCAACTTATTCAAGAAAAACTCAACTACTTGGAACAATTCAAAACTATACTACCCGATATCTTCCAAAACTTGTCGGCTCTTCTCTCTGAAGAATATCACAAGACCATACACCTCATGAAACAACGACACGAAAAGAAAATCGAAGATCTGATGTGTAAAGAGGAAAATACAGTCTCCTCATCAAATTTACAACTTCAAGTAGTACCCAACACAATCATAAATTATGCAGAAGACATCTACACTCCAACAGAAAATCAAACAACAATACTATCACTCGGTCCAAACTACGCCATCCCAATGCAACTGGAACTTGACGGAGTGATTGATTTTATGTCTGCTACAGAATCTGCCATCAAGAAAGCAAAAATGGATCCATCAAGGGCTGACTCCTTCCGAACTGGAATTCAACGGATAGTTGAACGACACTCTGTTCCTCAATTTTTAGTCAACAGAGCTAAGTGGATAACCTCAACTATTCGTAAAATTCAATCAAATAAAGACATTGTCATCATTAGCGCAGACAAGGGGGATGCCACAGTAATTATGAAGAAGAAAGAATATGACCACAAAATTCTTGAAACCCTCTCTACTGGCGACTATGTGACTACTCAATCAGATCCAATTGATGTTACAAAAAAGAAAATATCAGCGATAGTCGAAAAATGTGCATCACGACAATATGAAGGTTCTACACAATCCGGTGATGAAGAGGAGAAAAAGAAGTTCATTCGAGATGCGCTCAAAACGTGGATTCCTCAAGAACCTTTTACACCCATTTTCTACGGTTTACCAAAAATACATAAGCCTTCTGTACCATTAAGACCAATTGAAGATTTCAGAGGTTCCATATCCTACAAAATAGCAAACCATATTAACTTTGTTCTGAAGAAAATATCTGAGAAGTGGAAATTCAGCACAACCAACTCGTACACTTTCCTGGAAGCAGTAAAATCAGTCTCAATTCCACGTGGATATAACATGGTATCTTTTGATGTGGTTTCACTATTCACACGAGTTCCAGTACAATTTACGATTGAATACATAAAGAAAAGACTGCTAGCTGATAATTCCTGGAAAAAACGAACAAAATTTACTTACGAAGAGCTGGTGGGATTAATTGAAATATGTACCGAAACTACATATTTCCGATTTAGACAGTCTCACTATAAGCAAGTAAATGGACTACCGATGGGATCTCCTATCAGTCCCGTTATAGCAGAACTATGTATGCAAGCGTTGGAAGAAAATATAGTGGAACTTAATCCTTTTATCAAATTCTGGATAAGATATGTAGACGATGTCTTCGCCATCGTAAAATCCAGGAAAGTAGAGTCAATAACCACTAGCCTGAACAATTTTCATCAGTCAATTCAATTCACAGTGGAAGAAGAAACAACACAAATTATATGGGACGAACAGAAAAGCGGTAGCTCTTTCCTTGACGTATTCCTTCTAAGAAATGAAGATGATTCTGTGGGATACTGTGTCTACCGAAAATCAACACATACTAATCGTTATCTACATTTTACTTCCAATCACCCCACGGCTCATAAAATCTCAGTAGTTGACAGCTTAGTAACCCGAGCACTAAATGTTTGTGACGTGAATTATGTAGAAAAAGAACTACAATTCATCATCAATAGTTTAAAACGCAATGGCTACCCATCAAATTTCATTCAACAAAGAATTACAATTCAGAAACGAAAGCTGGAAACAAGACGAAATAATACAGCAGCAACACAAGCATCTGATGAAGATAACGAGGAAGAAGTAATGGAAAAACGTGCCATACTACCCTACTATGCGAAGGTCACTGAAAAAGTTGCAAGTTTCATTCGGAATAACTCCGAATTAGAAATCGGTTATATACCCCAAAACAAAATCTCTACGTACCTTAGTGGACACAAAGACAAGAAAAGAACCATACCTGCAGGAATATACAGCTTTCCATGTAGTGGCAATGAGACTGAAACTTGCTCAAAAACTTATATTGGTGAATCTACGCAGGGCATGGAAAAACGAGGAGCACAACATATGTATCATGTCAGAAATGGAAACATCAATCTATCTGCGGTAGCTGATCATGCATGGTCTACAGGACACGTTGTTGACCCCAAGAACATTGTCATAATTGAGAAAGAACCAAATACGATTAGACGAAAAGTGAAGGAAGGGCTTTATATTCAACACAACCAAAATAACATGAACAAGAATAACGGTTTCATTCCAAAACCTGGCTGGACTCACATCCTAGGAAAAAAATTTAAAACGCATTTGGAGAAACGAAGATTTAAACCACCATAGCAGCTCGTATTCAACAACAATGGGATTCCTAACAATTGATTAAAAATTACTAATAATTTTTCATTCATAAGATAGATATCTACAAATATTCTTTACAAACAAATTATTTTTGCTGTTCACCCTGATGAACAGTACAGTTGGACTCGAAAGCTTGGTGTAAAAATAAATAGTTCCACTTATAATCCCGTCGTAATCATTAATTTACTGAACGCTTCTTGTTTTGAGCTTTAGCGCGCAATGTGATCCACGCGAACCATCAAAAGTAATAACAGTTTGTAACTGTAAAAAAGTTGAAACAAATCAAAACCAACTACTTCGGCAGAAAATTAATGTGCAAAATTAGTATTTTTTCACATTACTGAATTCAACACGTTAACTAAAGACAATCTTGCAGCCAAATTTGTTAGGCGTCTAAACATTTATTTTCAGAAGTCAGTTCATCTAACCTGGTGCAAATTTCCTAGAGGGAACACATTCTATAGAAAATGCGTAACATTGTAACGTTAAAACATTATTTAATTCGCGTATGACATCAATTTACTGAACACTATACAACTCGGAAGAATCACCTTGTTTCTAACAAGGAGGATGGCCAAAACCCTCCGCAATATTTTCGCTTGAAAATTGCAGGGAAGCTTTCGAATGGCCTACTGAATATGTGTGTCCAATATTACGTTCTAACACTCAACCGTTTTCGCGTAATTAATTTGCAAAGATAGCTCAATTAGAGCCCACTTTGCATAAGGTGCGTACCAAAAAATATGTACATATATACGTTCAGGAATGAATGCATAGATCAACATTACTCACGTGTCATATGATGTGCATGGAATGCTCCATATTATTTGAATAATGCTGAAAGTGTACATTAGGGTGTTTAGAAAAGGATTAATGTAATAATACTATTATTCAATTATTATTAATATAATTATTAATGTAATATTACAATTACTATCACAAAATTATTTTAATAATGATACTTTAATCATTATTATTAATAACCATATTAATAATCATTATTAAAGTAATTATGTGATAGTAATTGTAATATTACATTAACAATTATATTAATAATAATTGAATAATAGTATTATTACATTAATAAAATTAATATTTGTGATTCAATGTTATCATGGTATTAATACATTAATACGATTGTGATTGAAGTGTAATAGAATTTAATTACTATACAGTTGAATTGCAACTCATGAAATTGTATCCTTTTCTAAGCACTCTAATGTACACTTTCAGCATTATTCAAATAATATGGATCATTCCATGCACATCATATGACACGTGAGTAGTGTTGATCTATGCATTCATTCCTGAACGTATATATGTACATACTTTTTGGTACGCACCTTATGCAAAGTTGGCTCTAATTGAGCTATCTTTGCAAATTAATTACGCGAAAACGGTTGAGTGTTAGAACGTAATATTGGACACACATATTCAGTAGGCCATTCGAAAGCTTCCCTGCAATTTTCAAGCGAAAATATTGCGGAGGGTTTTGGCCATCCTCCTTGTAAGTATTTCTTTCATTTGATCAGTAAATCAATTCATGGTGTCCAACTGAACATTGTCCATTATTTGTTTTACTTTGTTCCTTGATTTTATCATGGAAATTAATACTGTAATTATATCTGCTGATCTGTTTATTGGCCGCAATACTGTGTTCCTAGCCTTACCCTGGGCATACCACATGCAGCTCATTATCAATAAGCATTTGCATATCCTGCAATTAGTACGATAGTTTGTCTATGGCGGTTTCACAACATCCAAAAACGGTAATCATTTATTTACTCAGTTCGTAAGAAATAGTTTTTCATCGCCATTTTCTACATTTATTGGATGTATACTCGCAGAAGTGAGATTTCACCTCATGTAATATCTAAATGTTGCATCTTGCGCAGACATACTCTCCAACAAATTGTATTTTCTGCTAAAGGTTTTATGTTTCAGTCTGTCACGAAGTAAAAAGTCAGTAAGCTCAATTTAAATATAAAATTGCATTGTACAATATTTGTGTATAGTGCATTATTTTGAGAGTGAACAACTTCTGTACAAATAAATTATTACACTATATCTGAAATAAAGTATCAACCATACTGATGGCTAAGAAGAACCTCTTATTCAAAAGCGGTTCCGTAGCGTGCAGATTCGGTAAACGGCTTTTAATCACAATGTTATAAAGTGCGAAAAATTAAATACAAAATTCATTGCTTACTTACTGCAATATTATGCCAATGCCTTTGATGTATATACCATATTACGTTTGCAATTTCAATGCTGACATTGCACATTTCGTTATCTTCTCAAGAAAAGGTAAAAACTAATTGCCTGCAAAATCAGTTTGGAGTGAAGTCGCTCATCAAGTTCTGTTTGCTTTCTTTTGGACAAGCCTCTTTGAAAAACTGGCAGATATGACTATTGTTGCACTGAATTATTTATTATACCTGTTTAGAGATTCAACGATATATATTTTAAAAAGTTATTTCTCCCTTCTATAATATCCAATTCAACAGCATCTTTACAGCTCACAACACTCTTTCTTGCAAATCAATCAGTATATCGGCGGATGAACGCACCTAATATAATGAAACTTTGCAACAAAGGCATGAACACCAATATCGACGCTTTAGGGCGACAAAAACCCATATGTGTATTGCAGCATTATCAATCAACGTTTAATTGACCGCATCCAATAAGCATCTAGTACCGCATCTAGCCACGTAAATAAATAATTCGTGCCAGTGTTGCCAGAAAATGTAACCATCATTGTTCACAATGAGCTAAGCTAACGTTCTAATTAATTATTAGCATATTCTCCTCTTTAAGTTTCGTCTTTTTCTGACACTCCTGAATAGAATTTCACAAACAACTCCGCTGAACATAATGCTTGAATATGCATAATATAATACTGTTTCCTCCGACGGCCATTATTAATCAAAACGTTACTCTCTGTTGGCATAATGCCCAAATTCCATTATTGTCTGGGGACTCAAGAAATACTGATCTGTTGAAATTGGCAAGTAAATTGCATCATTTTGTCCAAGCAGGTAGATTAACATTTTAGGTAGCCAAAAATCAATTTAGAGCATCTAATTAAAAACATTCACCGGACCGCTATCAATCTAATATTACTCCATTCGACAATCTGCTTGCAGATCATTTCTGAAAATGACAATCAAAATTTCCAAGAAAAGTTTTGCATCTCGATCAATTTATCTCATTTTTAAGCTTACTTTGCCGAAGACATCGCCTTGTGAAGGATTACACCACTTGTTCGCACCAGATGCATGACGAAGGGTTTCAACTATTAACGAGTTGAGAAATTATTAATTGCAACTTATTGAGGATGTATGGGTGTTCATGGAAAAGGCTTTATTCAAATTAGTATTTGCCCCAGATTTGGATTCAATAGAAATATAGTTTTGTATGGTATGATTTTTTTGCATTGGAACATGAATTTATGTCAACCTTGTTGTATATGCTCGTACACATTAATGTTAGGAAACATGACTCACGATTCCGGCAAGTTTATAAACATCTAGTTGCTTATAAGTCATAGTTCCATAAACGATCTAGCTAAACCGCTGTGATGTAAATAAACACACAGCATAGTTAATAACAATACAATTTTAAATTAATTTACATAACAAACATTGGTAACTACTTAATGCTCCATAACGTCACTGAACTGCGGACAATCCAGAGTGTGGACAACCTGTCATTGGAAATTCCGTCATTAAAGCAGTAAATGAAGTTGTGACATTCAAGTAATCAGAAATCATTTTTGATTGCTGCATGTCAATTGATTGTTTCAGAGAACTTTTTAAAATATCTTATAAATCATTTCACATAAATGATGGTGAGGACGAGGACAAAGAAATCCAACAAATTCTGATAATTCATTTGTCGGCTTTATGAAACATAGTTTTACTGCAACTTTTTCGGTTCAGTGAATGAATGGGTTCTTTTGTATTAACACAATTTATTCCAAGTCGATTCGTTTCTTTGGATGCGTTTTGATTCCATCGGGCTCCTTATCAACAATTTACTTTCCAATCAAAAACGTTTTGATAGGAGGCTGCAGATGTTTCAGCTGATTTAGAACAGGTTTACCAGGTCAATGGTTTTAATTATACTGCACATTAACGTTTACTTTACTATTCAATAAATCGTTTGAAAATAATATAATGGTTTTTATATTGCCGTAGGAAAATCTCCCTCACTAGGAACATATTTGAGGTGAATCGTTTCTATGAGCAAACCAAAGTGTGCATCTGAATCTCCTTTTTTGGCTGATTAAGAATCCGAAACTCGTTTTTTGTCAAACTGTAAAGGAACGACAGCATTAAAGCTTTTTAAAGTAAGGGTTTAACCAACGCCGTTAGCTGCGAAAGTTGATGACGCACATATGTAACTCCGATGTACGGTAAAATAAATGTATTTTTAATTAACTGCATAAATAAGTTGGAAATTTTTCGTTGTGTAGAATTCATTTAAAGTGTATATTTGTTTCAAAATTCACGGAGATAATATAGGTACGGTCCCCTAAATAATATTGTGTCGAATCATGAACTTTGAATTTTTTACATTTCGCTTGAGTTCTTGGCGTTAAAAAGTCGGTTTACACAGAACAGAAAACGTTTTACATATTAAGCATTCACGCAGGATGACTGCAAAACTTTTACTGAAATATTTTTTATAATTGTATTGTATTCACTTTTTCAATTTTAGAAGTTAAGTGCTAACCATCAAACGAGCGCTTAATACTATTTGGTCCAAATATACCCTAGAACCGCAAATTACGGGCACGCCCATATCATCATTGTAGGTTTGAAGAATGTACTGCTGACCGGAAATTTGATTATATTATATAAATGCGTTGCAAACTAAAGCTTTAGATACTATGCAACATGATACTACTGCGATTAAATGATTACATATCTAAATGCAAAACTGTGAACCTTTGCTTTTAAAAACCGACTTTTAGTCATCATTTTATACTTCGACAAAAAACGAATCGCGGATTCGTAATCAGCAAAAAATGGAGATTCTGACACATGTTTTGGTTTCTTAATAGGAACGATTCACTCGAAACATGTCCCTAGTCAGCAGGAACTAGCGTTTTGATAGTCTGATTTTTAATCGGACATGATAAATAATTTAATGACAGTAGATAAATACAAACATATTTTTAATTAGTTCAGTGGCCTTGGCTTGGGGTGAAATTGATATTGTTACTCGTGCGTCGTGCCACAACAAGCTGTTGCTATGTGAAATATTCCACCATGGACGGGAGCACCAAATTGGACGCTCTGGTAACTCATGAAAAACAAAATTTCTTATCAATACATCAATACTTTTATGACAAATTTGAGATAGCCCGACAGTTTACTTCTGGCGAGATACAAAAAACACGTATCACTCGTTGACTAAAAACAATTATGGTACATATGTACTGTTTCGATGACCCATAGGGCGCGATCAGAGCTTCTTCGAATCCAATCGAAATCCTTGTGCATTAGTAACATGTACAGAGGGAAATGAACTGGCAAACTTTCGCCACGCTATGCCCTTATTCAGGGGACCAGTCCTCAGTGCTCAATAGAAACGATTTTCGTGTGTAACCGCTACCGCGAATACTATTAAAGATATCGATCTGCTATTTGATTATAGTTGTGATTTGTTCCAAAATATACAAATCACAAACTATTATTTTAGTTTGCAAGCACCCTTAAATGAAAGCTGATTCGTACATTTGGCTTCATATCACTGTCAGCGGGAAGGTGAGTCACAGATATAGCAAAGAAATCATCTCGTGCTATCGACCATCAAACAAAAAGCTATTGACAATTTTCTTACAGTTCCACAAAAAAAGGTTTCAAGAAAATTAATATCTCATACTCACTCAATGAAACAATTTTTTTTAGCAATGAAGGTGTGCCTTTAGGTTACCAACACATCAACCGACCGGCATACCAACCTGTTTTATTTCCAAAATGGCACACCGCGCGGCGAGGCACTATTTGGCGTTTTAGTTTCACATACGCATAAATGAACTCAGGTATCGGAAAGAAACTCATTGATTATATGTGGTGATTTATGTTGAAATGGTTACTGCTCTGTGTCCGTTGAGACGAATAACATTTATGTAGCTTTAATTATGTAACTACCTTAACTACTTCATGATACAGACAAGACATTTCCCTAACTGAAATTTTAACGATTGCTGCACTGACGCTTGGATTACGAGTTGACATCTATGGGCAAGTTCTTATTGTCCATGCAGTTGAAGACATAGTGGCATTGACTGTTTAGCCACTTTAAATTTCCTTTATTAATTTAATTCATTTTGTGAACCTTTGTTGCAAAAGTGAAATTTAAAAAGCACAAGTGAAATAATACCATCTTTTAAAAGCCGACACTTGAATGTTTCCGTCCTCATTGCCAAATTAATTTCATGACATTGACAATATTAGCAAAGAACCAATTTAATTTTTAATTCATTGCGGCGTGAAGGAGAGAATGGCTACTTTTCCACGGATTGAACTACTCGGACCTTCTTGCCCTCCATCACACTTAAATGCTATAGATCTGTTGGATGCTATCACAATCACATTTTATACAGTTTTCTGCATCACATTTAGCAGAGATATTTAAAACTTTTACGATTTGGCTAACATATCATCATGGTCATTCTAACTGATGTAATCATTCAAGCTAAAGTAATGTAAAACTTGATGAAAAGAGTATTTTGCCTCCTGCACTGTTCACTGTACATATATCAATGTGATATCTACATGTGATGTAAAAAACATGTGTGCAGTTTGTCGTGATACTATACAGAAGAAGGGTAAATATGCTTGGTTTTAAGGGGTAATAGTGAACAAGAAACTGGGAAATGACTGAAGAATTCAAGGCACTATAAAGTTGTTACGTCCACCAATAAAGTTTTATTTCTTAAAATTCATACACAATAATACACAATGTGATAAGAAATTCAATACTAATTGGTCAATAGTGACTGAGCGTGTGGTTCCATCCAGAAGATACCTAAGGGCAAGTAGCTACGCTCAAAGAAGGAAAACCAAAGGTCCAGCGAGTACTTTTTAATATAAAATTTACCTGAGGAAAAGAACCAAATGTAACCAAAACCAATACATATCAATAGTTAATATCTATCAAAAGTTAAAATCTGCCAAAAGATTAACATTTACGAAAGTTAATATCCGACGAAATAAATTGTATTTTCTATTACGTTCCATGTTTAGCACAACACTTTTCTTCCAACTTACCTGGTATAGAATTTCAGCCTTCATTGAGCCTGAATAAAGTGTCGGCGTCGAAGTATTGTATTTCTTAAAACTAGTAAGCAGATACTACTGTGGCGGATTGAGAGTTTTTCTCTATTATTCAATATTTTAAACAACTTCACTAACCATATTTAACCTCTAGTAAGAAACATTGCAAATGTGATTACAGATCCTAAATCAATTTAGACCAAATAGACTAAAAAGCAACTTACTATGTAAACCAAAAAATAGACTAATAACAATATTGACATTTTCTGACAAATAGTTATCGGCTATCATAAGCCTACCATTTCTACTGTCTACTCACATTTTAAACAATTGTAAAAAATGCAATGGTATATCTTACACTTGCTACATCAACATATTCTGTTTTCTACCTGGCAACGCAATATATGATCATTTCCTACCGATAGGGACCTTAAGCAGATCCACTGAAGTCGCATGAACTCAATAGTTCTGATTATAAAATTAGCATTATCTGATCAAGAGTCGCGAAAGTCGTTGAAGCAGTTTAGAATTAGGTCAATGACAAACACCTGCATTACGACAAACGGAGAAGAGCGAGTGCAGTAATTTGATGACGTATAGCGTACAAATATACATTACATATTATTACCATTTGCTATTGACAATGATGAGATAAGTATCTTTGAATGTGGGTGTCATTGAGCAAAGTAATTGGCTTTTATCATAAAGAATTTAGCAAAAGTGTTGTGCATTAAAATATTTGGATAATATAGAGGAAAATAAGCATAGTATTGCTCGACCCAGGTCGAAATGAGACGGCTTTTGACGTCGTTAATGGATACGGTTGTCATTATGTCGCAACTATACCTGAAGATATCATTTGATCATCATTACCAGTGCAAAAGTCAGAAGAACGCCAATTTGAAAGTAACCAAATAATTTTAACGAATCTGTTTAAGAAAATAATCGTTAGTAATGAAATTTCTATAATTTTTTTAAATATTAATCCGAACGATTCAATCCTATTTCTGTGTGGGAACTGATCATTTGATTGCAGTTAACGCTGCTTCACAGAATACCCCATACAAACTGTTTTGTACAAGTACAAGATCAGAATTCTTCTGGAAATTGGTCTTTTGCCTAGCCTATCACGGTTGAAAGCTCGAGGGGGTCCGGATAATAGGATTCTCAAATTGAAGGTTTGCCCTGGTTCCTGGTCAAACAATAGCTATTATTTTTAAAGTAAACAATTTTAGCGGACGTGCCACAATACGTCATTATGGTAGTCGTATAACAAAGTTTTTCTTTTAATAACCACTTACAAACATCCGGTGATTTGAATAGATAGTGTCAATTTGAGTCTATCTCAATAGAGGATACCTAAGCTTTCACAATTACAAAAACACGATTTTCATTAAGTTATAATGTCATTTCTGATCGTAACCCTAATTACCATGACCCAATAATGAACAATTAAGTAATCGGCGCGCCAAACTGCTTGCAAATGTACTACAAAATTAATAGTTCTGTCCTAACTCAGAAAACATTGATTGACAAGATTTTTATACCTATAAATATATCATTATCTGTAGTAACAGTGAGCATACGCAATGGTTTCGTTACATAAGTATTTTTCGGAAACCTTATCATCTGTTACATGCAATTTTAATTACAAAATTACACTTCCACTTTGATGACGTGGTCGAAAGTAAATTTAATGGTGGTTAAAATTAATATTGAGCGGCACGGGAAAAAAATTATATTGTGGCGATCCGAAACAAACAGATCAAAAGAAAGATGGCTTCACCAAAATATATTTGATTATAAGTGTTACGTTCATTTATTGATATCTACAGTTGCGACATATTATCGAGCCTCTAACAAGTCTCTTCTCCATACTATCCCCTTAACTTAAAGATTGTTTTAAAAATGCAATTCAGCC
Source organism: Sinella curviseta (assembly GCA_004115045.4). Taxonomy (NCBI): domain Eukaryota; kingdom Metazoa; phylum Arthropoda; class Collembola; order Entomobryomorpha; family Entomobryidae; genus Sinella; species Sinella curviseta. The sequence continues at coordinate 18,908,809 of CM023201.3, read as the reverse complement.
GAAAATAATATCTAAGACACTTGAAACGTCTAGTATTTAATATGAGTTGTGTTTATTCACTTACCCGCAGATATTCAACTAACTGGATGGTGTGGTTAAAGAAGGCATACTACTCCAAACGAATATGAGGCATTAAATAACTAATCCTTGTCCAGCAGTACTGTCTTAACAGATATCCGGCAGATATAAACCGTAGCTTTGTTTACATATACCATGAACATAACCATTACTTTTCCCTTTGGAGTTTATTGCACTAACACACCAGAAACCCATACTTGTGGTAGACATGTGTAGACATGGTAGTTAGCAGACCTGCATTCATCTTTCATTATTTCATCTATTTAATCTGACATTTTTTCTGTATATCGTATTATAAATTACTACGTGTTAATAAATTAAAATTAGAAATTAATTTTAGTATCCACTCACACTGCACTAAACTCTGTTAATGTATACTGCTTCGGCATTAAACTCACATCGCGATACTTTTTCAACAAAAGTTCCGACATGACAACGGAAGACACCGAATCTGCTGTGCTGGTATTGTTTGAAATGGCATAGAAAATCGTGGATCGTCAGTGGAGTTACCAGTCAGTGTGCAATGCAAAGATAGGGGACACTAAAGTTTAACATTAAATGTCAGTAATTGAATTTATTAGAACTGAAACTGATTCATAGTTGAAGAAGTTATGGTGATAGTTTTCAGTAATACGAGTAGCAAGAAAGCTAGATTACTTGGCTTTCATTCATCAATTTATCCGCTAATCACCAATTAATATTTGGAGAGTTTTTAAAGTTTGGATTATCCGTCTTAATCGTGTATTATAACTAAATTCCAACTGAATAACAGAATGGCTCATGAGTTATTTATTTGCAAATCTTCAGTTGGACATTTTCCGTTCCCACACTATGCATATTTTTCTGTGATCTAGGGTGTAAATTTAAAAGTTTGCGACTTTAAAGGCTTCATGTCGTATCAAAAGAGGCCGATAACATGCTCTTGTACTGGACAGTCACGAAAGTAACTGCAGTGAGAATTCCGTATACGAAATTCGTAATGCAGTAACTTTGGACGGTGTGAGTGCAAATGTAATACATGACTTTGGTATTCATATTTTGCCCTTAATATTTTCTTTCGTCGAGCCGACATCATCGCAAATATCAAATAATAGTCGAATTACCATCCTGACAATTAGTATTTATTTCTCAATTCAAAAATATAAATATATTTACCTGTTTCGAAAACGATTCTAAATCAAATACATTTATATATATAAAAAAAATTATGCATTTAAATAAACAAAACTGGCCTTTCATAGTCGCAGACCCACATGAAATTTGCGTACAAATAGGAGGCGGCGTTAATGCTAATACTGGCCGTTATGATTGATTGCAATACTACAACAACAATTTGGCAGACTCACACGCCATAAAATTAATTGGTTGATCAATTAAGCCACACATGTCCAACAGCTCCGAATCCATTTCATATACAGGAAGAAATGTGTCAACGTGCAGAAAGTTTGGCGTTAGATGTGCATCTTACAAATTATTTATATCCATCCATAGGACGCTGCGATTACTGCGCGCTAGTACTATAAAATATTTATATTTCTTAATCTGTTAATTCTGCTGGTCTAAATGTTTATAGTAAACATAGAATAGTATAGTAGATTCCAGTCGACAAAGCGGTACTTGGCGCCATTATATCTGTAATAAGATATTTTCTAATGTTACCAACATTCGCAATATTGGCGTAGAAGTATCAGTAAAGCTATAATTTTGCAGCAAGTTCACAGAAGTTTAATACAGTTTATATTTGGTTGACTTATGACATTCCAGCACTATACATCACAAAAAACTGTTTACCGTTGTAGCAAGACGCAAATGATTCTTTGATCCAATGTGAAAACCTAGACACATAATACGCTCCAACAGGAAAGAGAAGAAATTTAGCCATCCGGGAAATGTATTATGCTTTAGTTTTAAAATCCTCGATAGCGCTGTTGTTTGTACATTTTGCTCCGTAAGACGTTTATAATTATTTTCGTAATACGCAGGAGAGGAGGTGGAGAGAGCTTTTTTCGCTGCAAGAAGTTGGGATGTGTTTATTTTTAAGTTTTGCGTAGTATTTATACAACGGCAATGGAATCATTCTTCCATGGTAGAATATGAGTTTTAAAGTTAATTTTCCTTACGCTAAAGGAATAAAGGATCAGGAATAAGTTACACACCGACTAATTGACTACATACATTCAATATTCGCTCTATTAAAATCTTGAAACTAATTGAAGCCAACATATGGACTCCTTTGGCCTTAGTCAACGTCCTCGACTAATGACAGTAAACTGGGAATATGCATTCCAACACATCTAATGAAGTGCATAATAAGCGTCAGGGTGTGAAACTAACTGGTGGCGACAAATGCATTCATTATTCACGGAGAATTTTTTGCGTACTAATTGATTATAAATGTATTGCTATTGCTAGAATGCTGACTAAATTTTAATTCCTTAGCCAAATATGCTATGCACATGTACAATTTAAAGATATTGGTGGAGCGCTAATAATTTTTAACGTTTCGTATGGTTCGTAAATTGTCAACACGAGACTTATGGTTGGAGCAATAAGCAAATGGAGCCAATCAATCTTATGGCAGGAGACTTGACAATTGGTTGGCAGCAAATTATCTAAATTGTCTACAAGCTGTCAGTATTGCATTGTAAACTTTAAAAAGGGCTGCAGAGCAGCTATTTTTACAAATAGTTATTTCCATAGTTAGTAAAGCATTATCAATTTTGCCTTCCTAATATGTATACGGAAGTGTTTACCTGCAAAAAATTAAAAGTAAAAGTATTTAAAAACGCAGAAGCTGCTCTGAACGAAGCTACCTTTTGTCGTTTCTGCAAAGTTTACCGGAAAAGTTTTCCAAAACCATTATTTGGACTTTTGCCGACAAAGTAAACCATCTTGGGTAGTTCTTAAACTTCAGTGGCCCTAATACTTACCATTAGGTCACTAGTTAATAACATTGCAAAAGTTTGAGAAGGAGGAAAGCGACTCTATTATCATATACCATACCGCTCTCTAAAAACCAGCAAATTACTTGCGAACGAACTTTACGTTATCCACTGATGGAATTCATCTGGTATTAATAAAAGTAATTTCCCCAATGTAATATGTAATTTATCCACAAAAATGTTTAGATTAGTGATATCAAGTGAAATCGCGTCAACCCCAAATATACCAAATTATCAATCCGATGCCGCTCAGGTATTTCCCCAATGACTGCAAGACATTATTGGAAGCAGGTTGAACACCAGTTTCTTACAGTTTTGTGACATCCATGTGGATATGTTGTTTATTGTGATTAAACATTTCAATTTCAATTGACCTAATGCAGAGGCATGCCATTTTTTGTTTCCGCCTTCACCATTATGGAAAACATTACTTTCAGGCATGGTCATATACAAACGATGAGCTAAACAAAAAATCAAATGCTAGCGCCGTTAAAAGTCTCGGAATTTGCTCATTGACAGCCAATACGGTATCGTTTATGGGCTCAACTATCCAGACATGTTTAACGTATTAAATAATGTTGTTAAGTCTCCATTTCCCAGAAAGTACGGTCTCGACAGTATTTTTGGAGTTTATTGTTTGATATTTAGTGCATTTAAACAACTTTAAATTAATGAATACATGAAGCAATTTACTCAATTTCTATAGCTGTCGTTACTGAAGATACTTCTTATGTCATTTGCATTTGCACGAATAATTCTCGTTTTTGGAACATTGACTTATTAGCCATTTCCGGTTTTCCTAAGCAAATAATTGAATAAACGACTCATTTGGAACCTGTGATACCTATCAAACTTCACGATTGACTCAACTTGTGGATTCTACTGAAAGTATGTTATTTCAAGGAAATCCAGTAAGCACACGTTCATATTCATCGCTCGTTCCACTCCACCATTTTCATTATCAAACAGAAATATCACCATACTAAGATAAGACATATATGTTAGAAATGTATCGCTAGATTCTAGCAAATAATTATTTCAAGTTCATTATTCATGTTAATCCATCATGGATTGGTTGGATAGAAACACAGTTAACGCGTTATTTACTTTCGTATTTTCTGTACGCGCGAGACTTTTGTAGCTAAATAGATTATTGTACCAGTTAACAGTTCGAGCAAAATATAATCTGATCACAGAAGTGGTTACCGCGTTCATCCCTCAAGATAAACTCAATTCATTAAGCACTATTAAAAATATTGCAATTATTCATGAATAACAAATCATTGTAAAACTTGTTGTCGTTCAATAATTGCGATCTTGTTTTCCTCGGACAAAAGGCTTTAAAGAATGCAAATGGCGTTAAAATGTTAGCAAGTCTTAATTTTGCTAATAGGACATTTGTTATGCCTAACTTGCATGAGATACGTATATAACCATTGTAAATAGTAAGCGGTGTCGTAATGAATAGCTATATACTTATTGTCTATATTTATAAATACGCGTCACATATATAAACCTAAATATAAACCTGTGTACAACCTTTTGTGTTTATTTTTTATACAAATAGT
>CM023201.3:18810022-18904121 GCA_004115045.4 Sinella curviseta | reverse complement strand
GTGTTGTAATTGTCAACAGGTGAATTGGCTCTGAATGATCAACGAGAATAACTGCAGTTAACGTGATATATTGTAAGTTCGATGCCTGAAGAATTTTTTCCTTTGGTTTGTCTTTTTTCATTTGCGACTCAGGTGTACTCCTCCCATTCGTGTATAAATGTGGTAACGGAGCACGAGCAGAAAAAAAACGGGAAAGCATTGGCGCTTCAAAATGTGAAGTCCCTGAGGTAGACAGAACTAAATCCTTGTCTTTCAATGGTAACCGTCGCAACAAGGAATAGTGAAAACGTTACATTTAGGCAGGTCCACTATACTCCTAATTACATTATATGTCAGTATTTTTAAATATACATACATAGAAGGCAGGTGCATAAGGTGGAAATTTGTAAAGTATTTTTATACTCCTTTTATAGCTATAGTAAGCTTGGGTTTGTAGGAACGTTTATAAATATATTCGATGGAATTGTATAGGGGATCATTAATGCTTCAATATTGCATCAATTTGTCATTAACTAATTCCCAACTTTGACCTCGTCTTGTCATGTCCTCAAGTTTTATATCGTTTCATGTCAACCATTGCAATTTATTACCGACAAAATTGATTGTGAATATGCGAAAATGTGAGGACAAAATCAATAGCATTTGAACCATTATGCGAGCGAACATCTGCAGAAGAGTATTTTATCTCCAATCATGTCACATGGCTCTTTTAAAAACAAGTTAGTAATTTATATATTCAAAATATTTTTACTGAGTGGAATGAATTAGTTGTTTCAAGTTTTGCACTTGCGGAATGAAAAGGCATTTTTGTAAATGCTTCTTTTTTGCTGCCGCCCTATAGATTATCTGGTGCTCTGTGACCTAAATAGAATCTAGATCAGAAATCCGTACTTTTGATAGATGCTAAATATAATTGATTATTTTCGTGATCTTCGGTTATCTTCGGTTTTCAAGCAATGGTTGCTTTACTTGTTCAAACATCTCTAGCATTATTGTTTGTGAGTTGCGATAAACTGATACAGGATAACGTCAAATATTTTCTATTGCACTCCACTAAAACTTTTCTAAGCGTAGATTAGTATTGTCACTGTGGGTTGTGTGTGTAGTGTATGGAAATGTTTTTGTTTTAAGATCTCTTGCGATTGTTGTTGCACTATAGTGCAAACATGTTGCAGGTCATATCTATATGACCTGCAACATGTTTGCAGGTAACTAGGAAGGTTGACTGTGCGTCGTATAACATTATTGCTGCGAACTTCAGTGCACTTTATTTTATATTTAAAGTTTATTTTATATTTAAAACATTTTATGAATGCAGAAAACTGGCAACATTCTATGGTAAGAAATATTACTTATGTTTGTTTCTAGTTTGACGCAATTTGTTCTGTCCTAAGTAAAACTTATGCTAAAGAACATGAAAATGTAATTCATTGTACTCTAATTGCCACATGTAGATTGCAAAAAATAGTATGGAACTGCGAGACGGTAATGTTTCGATCTTGTGTCCCGTATAACTTATGTATTACTTGCAACGACTGCTTAACGTATTTTGCAACCGAAATGATTATACAGATATTAGGTATGTATTCATGTGCATGTAGTTAAGCTCTTAATGCTACGTTAGTAGGCTAAGGACACAATGCAAAAACTAATTTAATAGATTTCATGTTAGATTAGTACCGCAAGGTGTCATCGAGTTCACAATTAGTACCTTTGGTTTGACTAGATTGCTTCTGTGATCAGGAGATTAAAAGTTATTTTTCTGGCATAATGCTCTATAAATCTATAACTCTTTAATCCTCTCTATGCCTGGAAATACGACATAATATGAAAATATATAACCAGCTGCTTCGATTTCGATTAAAATAAAAGTAAAGGGAAAAATCCCAGAACGTTGTACATGAGACCTAATCATGTACACATACAAGTAAAAAATAAATTCGTTTCTTACAATTCATGCGGTAACATGCGCCAAATTTTTGTTCACTTGTTGAGATCAAATGTTCAAGAATAATTGTAGAAGCACGTAGTGTACTATAATGGAAACATTATTACCTGTGTATAAAACAGTACGCAGTCAGTGAATTTTGATCTGAGTACGCATTTGATCTGATTAATTTGTCAATTAACCAGAATCTGAGACCAACATGCACTGCACTTTGCCAGATTTGGGTCTATCAGGTCGACAACACGGATTTGAATTATCAGGATTAACGTATCTGCGGTCGAATTTGAAAACGGGATTGGGATTCACAACAAACTGCATCGGGCAGTAGTGTTAGATTTTTTAATTGAATTTGATTAACATTGAATTTGAATATTACCAGCGATAATAAGGGGAAGAATATGAAGTTTTGCGCTAGATTGTGATTGGACGCATACATGAGCTGGGCTTTCAAACCATTAAACAGCATTAAGTGGGTATTACAAAGAGAAAACCCTCCTCGGGTTGTTGGACTCCATGGGTCGGGTTGGTGGACTCCGTGGGTCGGGTTGTTGGACTCCATGGGTCGGGTTGTTGGACTCCATGGGTCGGGAGTGTTAAAGTGGCTTAAAAAATTTGGCGCATGTGACCGCATGAATTGTAAGAAACGAATTTATTTTTTACTTGTATGTGTACATGATTAGGTCTCATGTACAACGTTCTGGGATTTTTCTCTTTACTTTTATTTTTTTAATTTTTTATAACTTTACAGCTAAATGAAATCTAGATTCATAACGAGGTCCTTTTAACGGAAATGGGATGTTATTTTCGCGAATTGTAGAACTGAAGGGAGGACACTATATGAGTAAAATGACTAACAACTTGGCAGGTGGTCCTATGACCTTTCAGTGCCTCGAATTGGTAGCGGTCACTAATGGCCATGGTTAAACGGTTTGTTAAAGTCGTCAAAAAGGATCGCTGGTTAATCACAACCGAATTTATATATTATATCAATTAGTGAAACATAATGCAGAAATACACACCCGTTCAAAGGATGGAAACAAAATGCTGATATTTCGATGCATCCTAACGGTTGCTGTTGTCTTTTAATGTATGAAAGGAAGCCAAGGAAAGCGTTTGTGACTAGAAGCCGTTTGCAGAAAACAAATATCATTGTCAGTAACACTTAACTGCTTAAGCATATCATAATACCTCAAATTAATTAAAGTCTTTTTTGCGGATATATGCTAACAGTCAACTCCAAGATTACCGTACGTCTTTGTATATTGTCTATAGAGGGGTCGAATGGTATGTCACTTGCCATATGTTGCTAGTGAAAACACTTTCACATGCCCAAAAATGTACTATTTTTGCCTATTTTCCGAAAAAAGTAAATCCTGTTCTCGATTTTTTTAATTTCCTCGATACTCCAACCTGCGTCACCTTTCGCGAATATCAGATTTTTTAATTCAGCTTGATCGACCTATCAGATCGTTCACAACTACTGGCTAAATTTTTTAGGCTAATGACTGAATGTACAAGTAAAGCATTCCTCATGGAAACATACTTCCATTGAGGTAATTGCTTGCAAAACATTCACCGCTTCGCTCCGCACGGTCCCATGTACAAAAAATAAACGCTCAGTTACCCAAACGTTTTATAATAGATTATATTCTTGGTTTCAACAATTTTAGCCGTCAACCAACTTACTTCAAGCTTCTGTAATGTTAGATTATCATGACAACCGGATTTCAATGGCAACCTGATAACCATGAGAACCGGGTAGACATGTCAATCTGATAATACTGTAGCAATCTGGTAAAAATACCAATTTGGTAACGACGGAAATCAATTTACCATGACAACTAGGTTACCATGGTTTTACTAACGTTATTTGTAGCTTGAAGTCCAACTTGTTTCATACTGAAATATCGATTATGTGCGTATATCAGCCAAAAACCCGTCTTCAGAATGCATTTTTCGTACAAATCAGATCACCTTGGCGACTATTTAAAACTTTCTCGATCAACCCCACAACTGCGACCTCCGAGAATGTCAGATTTTTTTGTTTCATCGAAATCGGTCCAGTAGATCGTTCACAACTGCTGGCTAAAGATTTTTCGGTGCTACTGAATGGATAATACATGTAAAGGATTGCGCATGGCAATATACTTTCATTGCGCGAATCGCTTGCTTCGCAAGCGATAAGAATCCTAATGCTCCGCACGGTCCCATGTACAAAAAGCTATAATAGAATAGCTCATTACCACTTATTTATCGCAAACAGTAGCAAACATTTTGACAGCTTTTTCCATTCTTGAGTTTGCCATTATTTCGCTGGAAATGATACCACAAAAATACAATAGTGTTGTCGCTGTCATGCGCCAAATTTCAAGCTGTCAATCGAAACATTGATAATTATTGACATATGCACAACTGCAAAAGAAACACATTTGGACAGCTCAGATATAAGTAGGAGAGTACGTGATCTGTTTAAGTACAAGTATTGGAGGTACTGGCATGTTTTCCGCGACGATGTACAACACATGCAGTAGCTACTGGAATTCAATTTTTGCATATGTACTACATTTCAAATTATAGGATTATGTGCAGAAAGTTGTGGTAAGGAACATGGTCTACTATAGGGTAACTTGGTTAGTACAAAATTATGCACGTGTTTGTACGCGTGTTCAAATAATCACCAAAGTTTCCTTCTGACAAACACATTTTCAGATAGCATAATAAATACTGATATTGTTAGTCCTACCAATAGCAAAACAAACACAACGAGAACGTTTCCGTGCATTCCAGAATCGGATTCAGCGTCATGGTTGCTTGAACCACCGTAGTGAAATCGCTGGTCCCACTGATACAGTGTCTCTGTCTTTGCTAAGACACCCGATTCTTGTACTGCTCTAAACCGCAGCAAGATATGGGGTGGGACCAACCCGGTGATTGAAACCATAAGACCCATTTCAAACATGGGCTTCCTTCCGACATAAATATCACCGCTGCTGTTCCCATTCACTTTTGCATACTCGTGACATTTATAGTTAGGGAAAACAAATGCGACGTTGTCACAGTTTTTAAACAATTCAATATGGCGAGTCCTCTCCTTGTTCCAAAAGTTTTGAATCATGGTAGTCATTGCTATCTTCCAGTTCTCGTAGCCACGACGAATCGGCGACTCTTGGACCGCTGCTTTCAAAATATCAGAAATACCTGGAATGAGCGAAGAAGTCTTATAAAGCACCTGAAAGACAGATTGTTCCACACGTGTTAAAAAATCGCTCTCACGTGAATGCACATAGATTTCTGATGACATTAACGGAGACGTATCCACATACACCTTATGATTCGTCGTTTGCATATTTCCTGCCAAAACAGCTGCCACTTCCGCCCATATCGAGTTAGCCTCCAACTCAACAGCGCTGGTGAAAATGGTGAAATTATCCTTCATTAGTTGCACTACAGACTCGTAAGGAATCGCATGACGTGGTTGGATCATTCTCAACACGTTTTCGTTCTTGTAGGCATTTGTAATAACCAATGCAATTAAGAGGAATACAGAAAGCATCATTTGATGAATAGTGCCAGCCCTTCTATTCATATCTTGTACCATCCCTGAACTTTGTTCCAGATATACATGGATCACGTCCAACAAGACTTTAGCGAGGCGACAGTCCAGAACCGTTTTCATGTACACGGATACAATAACTGTTGTCGCCGCAAAGAGTGCCCAGACAATTCCATCAAATGACCTCAATAACTCTGCAAAAGGTAACTTCTCAACATGACCCCCACCGCAGCTTACAAAGTTGAGCTCACGAAGTCGATTCGTAAAGGTTAGGGGAAATAAGTCGAGTACTGAACCTTTGAAGGTTTTTGTCATTAAGAGTTTTATCTGAAATGTGGACATTCCACTTTCCTCTGAGCGTATTCCGTTTATACAAATCACATCTTGAATAGTATCTGGAATTGTGTAGCTGTAGTTTCCCATAACTTTCAACAATAGCCTTGCATACTCAATATAAAATTGTTCAAAGTCGTTATTAGCTAGTTCCACGGTAGAACCGTTTTCGATATCTCCACATCCGTTAAGAAAATATTTGAATGGCGTGTCTTCAGCATTCTCACCAGCAACCTCAAATGACCAGTGTGTTTCCTTGTCTGGCGTTTTGAAAAAGGGCAATGTTTGTATGTCACTGAAAATAAGGTTTCTCCAATCCGTAACCGGTATTGCAGGCTGCAAGATTGCAGTTAGTTTTCGATTTATGAGTACACTTACTGGGCGTACCCGCACTGGTTTGTTCCAACTTGCGATGAATATAAATGCTTCGTTCGACACAAGTCTTGACATTGCGCTCACGCCTTCCTCTTCTGCGTATTGATATATTACCTTTGACATCCAAGTTGTTAAATAATCTGCCAATGCACTTTCAGATTTATACTTTGTTTCTGAAACTAATACATTGATTTTTAGCCTTCTTGATAATGGCAGCGTCATTCTGTTGGCAAACTGTTCGCTCGAAAAATGCCACTGGTAGGGCAGCGAAGTCTTTATTTGGGTTTTCGAGACGTCCGAAAAGATCAAATCAGGTGGATGCAAGGCGATGTCAACATGACAACTCCATGCTCTGCTTTCTAACGCAAGCAGCTCATATTTTATCTGTGTAGCAATTCCATGCCAGAGAGTTTGACTCTGATGACAAAATCTCCAGTTGTCACAATTTGTAAGGAGTGTAGTGAAATTGTGACCCCATTTTGTCGTCCAAGTAACAAAGTATCCATTCGTTCTCCAAGAATCGTATTCTTCTCCTATGACTACGTTGTAGCTTCTACAAATTATGGGCAAGCTGCTTATCTTGACATTAAGATTTTGAAAATTTGCTACATTGACCAGACAGTGTCCGGATACAAACGGAGTTGCGAAATTATTCAAATCAATGAATCTATCTGGCTTTGGTGTCAATGAGGTCCGGAGAAAGAGTTCCTTGTCTGTTGAAGCAGAGGCCATCTTTAGATAGATACTCTGAGTTAAGTTGTTTCCATGGTAAATTGTAAAGTCTTCGGAGCGAATTCCACGGAATCCCATAAGTTCAAAACTATCATATGAAGGAAGAAGTACTAATATAACAATGGCGTGTGAAATAATTAGGCTCTTCGTTATGTCTTAATGGGAGCAAGTTTTGGAATAAGTAAACATTTCAAACTCCTGTTTTATAACACACCATCGTGAATGAATCGGTTCCATTATGAATACTTTGTCTCGCACTTCGACTAGAAAATATAGCTTTTAGATACTATTTTTCTTGTCAAATATTGTATATAATAATGCAAATCCATTCAATTTGCTAAAGTGATCATGCATGACTGTCCAATATTGACTATTGATTTCTATTGCAATTATGATAATATGAAAACAAGCCAAAAGCTATTACCTCATGAATGTATTCTCCTAGTTCTCTAATAGTAAATTGGATTTTCCGTTCAACTACTAATCATTAAGTTTAAAACTTCTCATATCCTCGTTTACAAGAGTGTGTACGAAAAACATGTACGCCTATGAAACATAGCACATTTTCGACTATGATTGACACGCCCTTCTGAAATGAAACTAAGTAATTCGTGTTCAATACCATAAGGCTCTTATGAGGAACGGCCTCTTCAGTACTTGCAAAATACTTAAATTTAAACTTCCACGTATAAACGTTGTGCGGCGGTAAATTCAAGATGTTTTGTCACTCTTATCGAGCTGAACAAGTGCCCATTTGCCTGATGAAACACTGATATTGAGTAAAAGTTTCTGTAAATTTAAGACTATCGAATTTTGAAGTGTGTAAGTGATATTCCAGGCATTCCAAAGCATTCTGGAATACATTTATTATGAATATAAGTATGATCATGAGTAATCGTAAAATCACTCAGATATGTTTTGGCAATTTTATGGCAGGCATTGCTTTTAATTGCCACGATCGTTATGTATCTTCTGTACGCTTTGAGTTACTGTTGGTTTCGTTTTCTTGTTTTGCATTGCATTGCACTTGGATTTGGTTTATCCTGCATTACAAGGCTTGTAGTAAGATAGATCACTGAGATGTTACGCGATGACGCCGATCTGACCTTACGGTGACGCAGTGGATGAATACATAAAATAGGTGGAAATAGCCAACATATGTGGTTACTTTATTGCCAGTGTGGGATTAATGGCGGTATTCCAATTACGGAAAGACAAGTCGATTGTCATAATGCACATAAAATTTGCATACAACAAAATATATTTTCCCTTTGAAGGTAGTAAATTAGACTAATTGTTGTTGAATTTTACTGCTTTACCTTTGTGAATGCAATCAGATTTACAAACGACTTGTACCTAGTCCTCAATATGTGTAACTGAAATGTTACATGAAGGCGCCAATCTAGGTTTTCCGTGATTTGTGGATCCAACCCGCAGTTTAGGTTTTATTTGCAACAATGTTTGTTCGACTGCAATATTCAAGATCATGATAGTAAGTTTGTTTAATTCAAGTCCGAACGGTATTTGATATTTTCCAACATCGCCGGTTTAGATAGTAGCATCGACATAATGCACAAAAAATATACGTTTAATATAATATACCATTGATATAAAACTAGCATTTTTATAAAACGTACAATACCCCTCCAACTTACAATCGTGCATTCTAGCTGTATTATCAATAACTTGTTTTTGTATGTCACAATAGTTGAATCTAAAGTTGCACTGAAGTATAATCCACATTAGAAATCTGTAGGTCATTGCAATGTAGGTGGAATGTTGCAAACAGGTAGGAACAAGGTTCTGGTGATGTGTTAATTGAAAATATGACAGCACCATCGAAATGTAAAACTAGGTGTGAAAAAGCAAGTAACCGTTAACCGATAAAAAATATGTAATCTTCATGCCACTATCTTGTTGTTACACGATAACGCCATATGGTGGGAATAAAATCTACGAATTCCTCAATTTACGAATGCTGTTGAGTTATGATTTACTTGTAATTAGAACGTCTATAGACGACCCTATTTAATGTTGCTTGCGTGAAACATCCTGTAGCTTGGAATAAATATCGTGAAAGTTGATATAAAAGTATTACACTTTTACAATACACAAGAATAATCTGAACAAAAATCCGCAAATTGCGTCTGTCCTAAAATTCAGATTCAAGTTCTCTCATTCACCAAAATCTTCATCCATTCATGTTTTTATTACATGTGATGTGCATATTTCAGGTTTATAATTTAAATACGTAAATCACATTGTGTTTCACCATGGTAATACGTCAATTATTTACAAGTATCAATGAGCAACTTTCAATCCACTTTGTATTTTTGAGTCATTTATTTCTTAAGTACCCGAAGTAGGTATTTCCATATAAAGTGCCATAGTGAATGCTCAAGCAAGTCTGGACAATTTGTATAGTATTCGGCAATGAGCAATCCGGACTGCATTAAACCAGTTCCATTATATTTGCTTGAAAAACTTTGTGCGCACATAAAATGAGCCGTGTAGTCATGATGGAATTCACTTTTATGATTTCAAAAAATATAAGAAATGGAATATAAGGAAGGAAATTCTTCATAACCGGCATAAGTGACGTATCGTTTTTGCAATTGCACATTGTACACAATTGGCTGAATTTACATACATATGTATATGAAGAGATCTCAATCGAAGGATTATTTAGTATTTTATTAACAACGCAATTTAAATACTTTACATTTCCCAAAGAGTTAATGCCAGTTTTCGATTCAGTTTAAGATTGTTATATAAATTTATATTCTGAATTATCATGTTATTTTATCATTCAATCGATAGTAATAAAGTTTTAAAAGTTGAAGTAAGAAATAGTTACAATTTTTATAAAATGAGTTTCATTTTGAATCATAGGCTTTCCATTTAAAGGGTCAAATTACTCATTCTATTACAGATATTCCCTTCAAACTCTGCTGGCATATTTTGTGTAAATAAACTTAATTATCAACCTAATTATCTGTGTATTTATTTTATTTTTAAATACATGCATTTATTGTTCGGGAAGTTAGCATGTCGAGGAATCCAGTTTTGACTAGGACAACTTTACACGAAGCTATCAAATGTTAAAGCCACAGTACGCGTAAAACAATGTTCAATTCAATTGTAAAACTTATGAAAGTAAAGAGAAAGCTAACTGTACAATTCAACAATATCATTTTATACATTATATTTTATAAATGGTTGGGCACCAGTTCTTGTAGGCCATAGCCCATAGAAAATAGTGCGCATTACAATATATGCTAATAATAGATTCTTGACTATTTACAAATGAAAGAACACAGATCACAGCAAAGCGAGCAAACTTCTGCATAAATCCACTTCACTTATCAAAGCTGACTAGAAACAATGTGATCATGACAGTCCACATCTGTAATGAAAAAAACCAATTATACATAGTATTGCCTTTTAAATCTAATGTTATTGTAATTGTTGGTGGTAATTTTGCGACGCTAGCTTAGGTATATATTTACTTGTGCCGTGAATCCATGTGTAAGTTGATAAACTCCGCTGGATCCAATTCCTATAGGCCGGCAATCCAAGTTGCGTAAAATCCTCTTCACCTCATCCTTCTTCTCACTGGTTCTGAATCGACGCCATATTTTCCGCTCAGTGAGCCAATCCTTGAAAATCTCAATCTGTTTTTCAAAACATTATTTAAGATGAGAGAGTGAGCATGTGTGAATATGAGATGACAATATCCATACCTTTTTGTACACGTCCCCGGATAGAGCAAGTGCAATGGATCGAGTAGAAATCAAAAGTACAAAGTACACTGTGGTGAAAGCACTTCCAGATCCGAAGCGACTGTTTAGCTTGGATGCAATGTGCGACGACATTTGGAGCAGCCATACCAGATAGTGCGTGGACCACATCTCATTCAGCGAGTTTGAATATTGTTTCAGTTTGTGATACGCGGAGCATATTTCATCCGAGGATGCGTCAGCATGTGTTACCACTCTCATAAACTCCTTCGTTGCTAGCCACAATGTGATTGGTATTGTGCCGATAATCACAATTTCTGTGTTTGCGTACACAAAATATCTTGAGAATCTGATGACAATCGCCAAACTTCCCACAATATGGTTCTCGGTTCCACTAGTGTCATTCGTTGGTGGTAAGACAAATCGCTTCCTTCCACTCTGCACCGCTTTCACAATTCTATCCGAGGGGCTCAGCCAGATTGCTATTTTGGAGGGGTCCACGGCAAAACTTAGTATGAAAGAGATGGTGTATCGAAAGAAGAAAACAAAGGCCAGGTAAATAATTGCCTGATATTTTGAGCTACACTTTTTGTCTTTAGGAACATCGGAGGGAAAGAAGGAGCCTGATAAACCGCTGTGACTAATCAAATTTTGGAACCAGTCCTTTCGCTTCAGAAGAATATATGAGATGAGTATGTTTTGTGTTCGATTTAGGAGTGAGTTAAGGAGACCAAAGTAAACTTGGGGAGATCTTTTTTCACTATTGTACGTTGATGAGATGGTGTGTATCAAAAGTGTTATATTGGCTAGATAGAAGGGAATCCAGATAACTGTGATTGAAAATAGCTGCAGAAGATTGAAATATAGTTTGTATTACACAGTCGTGCATTTATTTGACTCTTGCTTATTAATTGGTAGGATACTCACCCGAGCAAATAGAGAACCGTTGTGCAGAGTCCAGCACCCACTTTCACCATCATATTCAGGCTTGTAATGTACAAGCCCCACATAATAGTACAACTTAAACTGGAATTCCCAAATCCTCGCAGGAAGTGTTTTCCGGATTAGGGTAGAATTTGGTGGAACTTCCACACTAAAAATCCGCTTGCCATTCATGATAACCTTTTAGGTAGGTAATTATCAAATCGATGCTTGTATTGCTTTAACGAAACAGCGTGTAAACCTGAACTTGCCAACCAATAAAAAGTGACTGAACTTGAAAGGTAGAAGCGAGCTTTGGGTAGTTTGCAATTTGAGCCTTTTATGGCTTTGGCATAACATTCATAACATAAACATATTGCGAGTTACGGAATGTTATCTCAAATCTGTTTTAAATTTTAAGAGGTGGAGAGGAAGAACGGAACAATAATTAAATCTCGGGTTGAGAAAGCATAACATTTCTGGATATAAATTTCCTATGCTTAAACGATTACGAGAATCTGTTTATATCAGTATTCATATGTCTCGTATTTTACTAAAATATTTGCCCTTCAGAATACACTGACACGTTTAATTGCAATGTATTCTAGAACGGGTTAATGCACTGCTACAAAATGGTGATGTAGCACAGTTCATGCGAATTTGACTTGGTGTGTGTGCCAAGTCAATGGAAAATGTGCAGGCAACTTGGTGTGTCTAAAAGAACTATCGGTCAGATAATTCATGATGATTTGGGTCTCCAGAAAAGGAAGAATAGCATAGTACATGGCATAATGCCATCGCATATTGCAAACCGGAAGTTGAATGGTACGAAGCCGTATGGGCGCCATTTTTCTATAGATAAATGGGAGACCGCTGTGTCATTAGATGAGCCACGCTTCAGGGTTGATTATTGACAGGGGAAAATGAAGATTTGCTATGTAAAAGTTGCAAAAATGTTCCATCAAAGAGGAGGTGCGAGACACACGAAAGTTTTGATGACCAAGTAATGATCATTGGCGCTATCTCATGCCGCGGTGTATTCCCCCTTATGCAGTTGCCTCCAACTATAAATATTATTGCGAAGGGATATGTGGAGTATATCCTGAAGCCCTTGGTGATGAAGTAATTACCAGAATTATACACAGGGGATGAGTATAAGGTATCCATCTACAATGATACAGCGTTTTCACACATAGCACGGAAAACATAGCTGTATTCGGAGGAATTGAAAGACAGTAATGCACCAAAGCTAATTTAGAACTCAGATATATCCGTCAAGTTGCCTGACATCTCTCACATGGACTTCTGTGGATTTTCGTTTGAAAACGGGCCATCTGAAAACGTCGGATCATCAGTTTGGACGGTCTGTGGAAATATGCCAAAGTAGAGTGGAATATGATTCCTCGCACCCTGGTCGGCACAGTATTTGAATCGTTGAAAAGGTGATGCTTGGCGGTAGTTCATAAACGTGGCTTTCAAACTGACAGAAGAAATTCTTCGAAAAAAAATTGTATTTTAAATTATTCTAATTATTAAAGTGGCTGAATAAACTAGGGGCAGCCTTTGTATTCCTGTGACTTAATGAAGGTTAGCAGGTGTTTCTTTGAAAAATCTAGTCGTAGACAATCTATGGCTGAATAATGAATAATGGCCGATACTGTGATCTTTGAGATTTAAAAAAATAAACCCCTTTGTGTGAACTCGGACCCTTTAAATTATTTAGGTGACTCGTGAAAATATATTCTTTAACTAGATTGCGGTGTGAAGTGTAAAACTTTCGGAATTTCTGAATTTAAATGTCTCTGCAAGACTTTATTTTTGTCATTTTGCTTCTTAACTTCAATAAATGATTTTCTAATGACGTGGCAGTTCTATGACTAACAGCTTCTGGGCGTGTTCTTCCCATTTGTGATATAATGAAATTGGACAGAGAATTTCAATATGTGATGAAATTAATGTGCATCATCTGGTATAGGTTCTCTGACTGAGAGCAGTTGATTAGTTAATTCTAAAGTATGCATTTTTAATAACAATCTTGCCGTAGTGTTATTGAGTCACGTTGTACCAAAAATTAAGGTTGTGTACGTATTCAGTGTTGTTTAGGAAATTGAAGGGGAAGTTCACAATTTTCCGTACTAACTAGAGAAGTCTCTGTTCTAAGTGCGACGTCAATACATATCTTAATATGTTTGTAGGTATCCTATAAAAATATTGCGTTTCAAACCAACATGGTGCATATCACAAAATTACTGACTTTTAGAGAGTGTTGGTAAATCTGAACTGAAATTAGTTTGAAGTGAAAGGTGACTGTATTTTTATTGTAATCCACTGATTGAAGATGGAAACGAACAATATTTGCGCTTGAAATTATGCTGGCTGCTTTGAATCATCGAAGTCAGTCAGCAACTTTACAGAAACCTCTTCTTGAAATGTTTCAGATAGACTAATCTCGCTATTCACTAATCTATTGTTCTGTATGGTTAATATGATCGTCCCTGTACCCAAATTGGAGTCGCTAGCAAATGGGGTCCAATATGAAGGAAAAAATAATTTAGGTACTAACGCCAACTTGACCATGGAATATAATAGACAGACATACCTACCAGCCCAGAGCAAGGATACAAATAGAATATGAAACGAGGGGCTCAACTTCCACATGTCTACAATCATTACACAGAGTATACTGCACAGTGCACTATAAATGTCAATGCAATGCTATCTGTAGGACCCGTAAACAATTAAACAGTTATATTATTATGCTCAATGTCAATACGGCTGTCGTTTTTGGGCTTTAGGCCCCTATCCCAAAATGCTAAAGATATTAGTTTCGGAACAATGAGAATGTAAGTCTCGTCTTCATTTCGTACCGTAGCGGCTTAAACGGTGAGCGAAAATACCAGGATTATACAAAAGCAGTCCCATATCTGCTTATAAGGTAGAGTGTGCATACCAGAGCACATTTAAACATGATCGTGTACTATTGTTAATTTTATAAATGCGGATTTGTCGGGAAAATATTCGGAAATTTTTATTCACATTTACTCCATTTAGTTGGATTCCTTTTCACCAAGTTCACATCATACACCTCCTCAAAATAAATCGTACATAAAATCAATTGCACCTTGCATCTAGACATCAGTCAACACTCAACACTCAAATCACAACATTCTTTTCTCTATTGCAACTAAAGAATTTGTTCCGTAAACATTTTTACTCTAAGCGTCGCTGAAGCATGGAATGTTATAAAGTTGTTCACGCCTTTGTAGCCGCAATAATTTGTGATCATTCAAATAAACAAGGTACGCCAATGGAAGAAGGAAAGTTTCCCCGCAATGTTATTAGTGAACATAGTCTCCCGAAACATATTTAATGGAATGTTATTTATTAACAAAGCAAAATAATTAATAATTGCAAGTTGCAGAGCTCATTTACCATTTTCAGGTTCCAGCCGATGGAGCGCTTAGTTGTTACAGAATTCTATAATGTGCTGCAAATACCTTTTCGGAAACCCCAGATCCGGACTTGACGAAGTATCGCAACACACAGCCAATCTGTTGTGAAGGACTGCGGTACGTGATGTCCAGTAATGGGACTATCCACATGATACGTCGTGGGATCTGTACCTGTTGCACAAAGAACCAGGAATGTAGTGAACATCAGACCTACTCACAAGGAGGAACTGAGCACGCGGAAGCTGTCGCCGAGGTCAAGGAAGCCAGTTGTCAACTCCTAAAGCGATAAAGTTTGTAGAATTTCATTATTGTAGTTTTAGCATCTAACAAACACCCCTATGGTTCTTGTAAACCACGTATGCATTTGAATTGAGAAACTATTTTATAACTAAAAAATGTGGTGACAACTTTTCATACATAATGAACACTGATAACATACTTCTCAAATAAAAACATCTACTGTAACACTTATTGTTCTAAATCATTCCCGGAATACATTTAATTGGAATATTGAGTACATTGTTTATAACATTTATATTGACGGATTGCTGTCAAATTTAATGAGCGCATTTTCATTGGAAAATTTAATTACGTAAATAGGTACTCATTTCACAATTCAAAGGAAATAGTAATCATTTCCATTGCAATTATTCGTCTTATAATTACCATTAAGAAACCAGTAAATACACGGATAATACTAAACTTGAGGCTCTGGAATTCATTAGAAGAATTTTCCGCATAAGACGTCGTAGCCTAAAATAAACACCACGATGAACCGTGTACCTGCTTTTCCAGCATAAAGAAAAAACCAGCCTTGAATTTCTGTCTAATGTATTCTGACAAGACCCGACCGAAGTAGTAACCCTAAGATAATTTAATGTCCCGACGTGACAAAAGAAGCGATTTATATGCGTCGTGATGCCAGAGGTATCCAAACAATCCTATCAACCTTGCATTCCTGATAATTGGACCTGAATGGTATTTAACGGATTTCAGATGAGTATCCAATTTATCGACGTTTTAGCTTGTCATTGTTCTGATGCATGCTTTTCTGATTGTTCATTTCCATTTCATTATTGGATTTGGTAAACAATTAATAACAAATCACGACGAAGCGCGCGAATATTGGAATGGCGGCCTTGAGACAATAATAACCGGCGTCTCGTTAGGTATTGGCTAGATGCCGCACAAACACTGCCGCATTACTGTCAGGATTTCACTTGGTGGACGCATCTACTTAAATCGAGGATACTATTATACTTATAGCAGCTGCTACAACAAGATGAGGTAGCATGAGGAAGTCGTTGAAAATATGATTTATTGAATCATAAATACCGAATTCATGCAGATTTATGCTAAATGTTCTGAATGCATGCTCTTAACATTTGTAATATGACGAGCAACTTGCAGAAAAACGAAGGAGGCTAACGACTTCGAAACAACTTGTTACGGTTTTCAATGTTTTCGTATTTTATCAAACTGTTTGTGAAACTGTTGTTCCACTTGAAAATTAGAAATGCTGATTAATGAGTTACAAACATTGTGCTGCGCAAATCATTGACCCAACAATTCCCGTATTCTGCAGACGGTAATAAGGCTACGACAACTAGAGAGAATTAATTCCAATGTCACGAGTGTATGAAATTAGTGGCGTTCTAAAAACACGTTAGAAGAAACAATATAATTTTTGTTTTCTTGTAGGAATTTACTGTAGTATGGGTAGCAGAAACGAACATTCTTAATAATGAGAATAATAAATTTTGCGTCAATTGTAAAATAACAAAACATGTTGGCAATATTCCGAAAGGTCCACAAGTTACTAATGTCAATGTAATTAAAAATATGTAAGATTATATATGTATAGATTATCAACCTTCTATATGTAAGACTATGTGTCAGTGTTGTACATCACCAACAACAAATTGGACAGTTAACAACTTTTTATTCTGTACAGGTGTGATGTGCGAATGTCAGCGTTGACTTAATTAAATTTGCTGTGTAGTGATTTAATTAACTTCGTACAACTATTTGCATGTCTCGACACAAAGTGACTACGAAAATGCTTCAGTTTCCCAAAAATAGTGGAATGAATACAGATTTTTTAAACTATCGAAACATTTGTTATGACCTTAGTCCATAAAATATGATTTCATAAAAATTTCGGGACAATAATGTATTTACAAATAAATTTATGGAAGTTCATTTGCCACCACAAATGCCGACCATTCACCATAGCTCGGCATTTATATTATTATTACCTTCAACATTTATGGATCATCAAGTATTACACATTCAAAAACCAGTTCCATCGAAGCAGATGCTCCGACATACAGTGAAGCTGGATATTTCACAAATATATTAGGATAGAAAAAAGGAGAATGGTTGGGGTTTTTCCATGACATTAAAATGCAGAAATTCTTAAATCAATTGTTTCTCTTGGCAAGTTATTTCTATGGAACACCTGTTCTATTCAACATACGTTAACTATTTTAATTGCTCCACTGAAACAAATTATTGATTCACTTTGCCAAAAACAGTTGTATCTAAACCAAATGAACGTACATCTTTCTAACATTTTGAATGATTTTGAATATATTGAATATGTTGAGTTGATGACGTGAATTTATTACGCGGATGCAATCCCTATAATATCCATACTTTCATACAAAAAATCTCTTGACACGTTCACAACCATAGATATTAATAGCTGTACGAATTGTCAAAAATTACAAATGGGAATCGTATATTAAAATATTTACATTAAACAGGCCTACCACATACTATCTCCTCACGAAGGGATTCATATTCGAGATCTTCATTTACACGTAAACCAACATTGTCCTATGATTCATCTTTGTGGTATTCAATCAAAACACTATTGTATTAGTAATTGTAGACAACTTTTACGTACACATTGTCAACTAATTTATTATTGACCATTGGAAGCAAGTAGTATTGTATACAGTCGTTTATTACCTCATGTTAAACCAGGAAAAACAGTTTCTACAAGTAGCAGATTTCCGTTTATTAATTAAATTCCGATTCAGCTTTAAATTATTATGAAAACATAATTGCTTATATTATCTGTTGCTTGTTGCTAACTTGCACCGCTTCTTTAAAGTCCAATTCCTTTGGTAAAATTTGCCAAATGGTAAAACTTGGTGACAACAACCGAAACTAACTGTTTGTTTTAACGACATATAGAATGGTCTGTATATATGTGATGTATACGTTTTCAATTCTGTAATATACCTATTGTGATTTATTAATATATATATTATCCATTGTCTGGTACATTTGACTGTATGGCTTTCTGCCAACATTTAACCACGCTTCGTCTCTACTGTTCCGGTACCTATTTAAGCAACGTGCATATTTCTTAAATGTTACATAACACTGTGGTGACCACAGAGTCATATCGGAGAAGTTATTCATTTGGAAACTGATGCTGGAAGTCCCCCCAAGAAAATATGTGACAGTTGTTATTTCCAGTTTCAATTATTTTGATATATACTGACATCCCATATAGTTATATATATATATTTAATTACGATATGGTTTAAAGTTGACAATCTTCGAAGGAAAATGTCTTTGAACTGAGCCGTGAGAATACTACCAGATAAACTGAAATAAATTATGGATATTTATACATTTAGGCACACAAATCCCTTAATATACTGTGAATTAATTACTTTACATTTCGACCATGTGGACAATAAAGCCAATAATTGTAATCACGAAAAAATTATGTGGCAATGTTTGATTTTATCGAAAATGGTTGTTTGAACATTTGAAGGATTTGTCGAAATATTTTTCAATCCATCACAATAGAGGCGAACTTAATCCATGTATATAGCTCAAAAATTAAAGTAAAAGACAGGATTGGTAAACGTCAGTAATTCTGATAGAGAAGAATTTTTTGACGATGCAAAACTCCAAATGGTCCCCAGATTGCATGTTAACTCATTTCAGGTAACAATAAAACTTACATATTTATGGTAGTGATTGCTTCCATCAATATATTTCCTGTTTAATGATCAGAGGGTACTGCAATATATTGAAGTGTCGTGGGATGCTCAAACGACTCATTATTTATATCATGATAAATGCGTCTACCTTTGTATCCATGCATACTAGCAGCAGGAAACAACAGAATTCACCAGTTAATTTTTACTCAAGATAGCGTAACCCAAACTTCATGACACTACAACCTGGATATTTTTTAATGTTGAACTGTTGGAGAGCAGTTATTCCGGCGTCGAGTTAAAAAATGCAAACACTAATTAAAGTTATTAAATATGCCAAGCCTTAAACTAACAGTTTTCCATTTCGGCTTGGTTACTAAAAGTAGTGATCTCGATAAATATCAAAAAGTGAATGCACTTCGGGCTATTGATTAGAACATTCGATTAACCTGAATAAGGCAAAAGTGTGAAATGTATATGTACATAGATATAACGAATCTGAATATATACTTTGTGAAGCTGTTAGGGTAACGACAGCATGAAATGTTAATAATTCACTCATAAGTGGACACACCAATTCCGGTGTGCTTCTGTATTGCATATTCAATCATATTTTTGCATAGGTAAATATAACTTAGCGAATACGCAAATCAGTGAAGTATAAATATGAGCTTACATATAGTCATTAAAATTTATAAAATCAATAGAAAGGTATTCGTGTTATTTGGACTTGTTCTCATTGTTTGCTTTTGGAGAGTCTCCGGTTAATTATAAACGCTGAGATTCTAGTCATGAATATGACATTTTATATAAAAATACAATTCGTGCAAACTGCGATTTAATGTTTACTATGCATGATGGATAGAAAGTTTCAAGTTGATAAGTGTCCATACAATTGGTCAAAACGGATATTTCTATGACATTTTATTCGAGTTTAAAGAAGTAAGATAAGAAATTCGTAAACAACAGGGCATAACCATAATGTTTTCAAACCAAAGCGTTTGTATATAATTTCTTCCGACGATCTTTTACTTTAAATTCCTTTTACACATTTTTGCCAAATAGAATGATTGATTTACGATTTGACATGTAACGTCGAAACGTGTATATGAACTCCATATATTTTAAAGCAGTTTAAAAACATTTAAAATGAGAATATTATCGTCGAGATGACTGGCACGGATCCTTTGTCACAATTTGACTTAAATGTTATTCGATTACTACCCCACAGGGGTAGAACTGGTACATAACAAAGGAATGTTAAATGTAGGCCCATTTCTGGCTTCGTACAGATAGTAGTTACTATAGCCATGGTAACCAAAATTGTTGAGAACGCTACCAATCTTCAAGGGATGTACGCTATTACATTTCAGTTAAAGAAAGTTTTAATTCATAATCACCAAATAATGCTTAAGATATTCAGCCAGTGTTCAGGCAGCTGTTAGTATCAGTAGCAATGACTGTCATTGTGTTATAGTATCATACACTCTATGACGTCGACATTACACATGGTAAGAAGAGGTAATAAAAAGTTTGTTTGTTGATTCACTAGATTAACAATCGGGTTAAATGCCATCAGAGGAATACGTGCACTGTCATTCATTCCCTTTCGTCCATTGCACCCTATACGACAATAAGAATTTCTAAGAGATAAAATGAGAAATGCAAAGAGGACATTGATGCAGCATCTGACAGGTCATTTGTGACCATCTTATGAAAGTACATATCCACTGACATAACGGCTGAATTTATCTTATCAATGCATTAAACCTAATTGTTCAGTTGTAGATTTTCATCATCATGGAACCATATTGAATTATTGCAAACCGGCTGCTAGTAAACAGCATGTTTTAGAATCAGGACAAAAAGATTGCATAAAAAGTTAAAGATGAGTAAAAACGTTGGGTTCGTTGTCAAGTAGCCACTTATCGACGTCGAATTAAAAATTTGGAGCTTCAAATAATTGACAATTTTTCAAACACACTTGGTTATAACATGAATATTTAAAATAATAAAAATTGAATTAATCCATTTTCAAGAATGGCAGTATTTGGCACCGTCACGGGAAATAGAGAGACCAGTCCGATATTATTACTCCTAGGTGAGTTGGTTGGTGGTGGTTTTTGAGGGAAATTTGTAAGTTGGTCTAATTATCAGGTGTATAGAAATTGATTCAAGAACGCACAAGCTGGCTTTCAGTTAAATAGTTTACATTTTACATGCCTAGAAATAATGCTCATTACAAAATCGCAGATTTTATCAACTCGGCCGACAGTGATTTTTTTGATGACATGCATGATGATTATATAACTTTTAGAAACATATTCAAAGAGAAGGCAGCACAAAGCCACACCGAAACCGTAGATCATCACCAAAAACACTGTTGACACATTTCCTTGCATGTTCGGCGCCTTTAATGTTGCTACCTTAAGGTCTGGTGTGAAACGTGTTTTCTCCTTAACCAAATCTATCCACCTGTTCCACATACCTGAAACAAGAACTGCTTGCATTCTCTTGATGACGGTGGGCGGCACGGATCCAAGTAGATAGAATCCAACGGATATATTCACGTATACTTCCGTTCCTACGTTTACTACGAACTGTGGATAACGTTGAAACACTTTTACGGCATACTTCTTGGCCAAATACGTTGGAAGTAATAGCGCTGTCTTATTGCAAGTCTTTAGAGATCCAAAAAGTGCTTCTTGATTTGACTTAATTAACTCTCCGATAATTTGACTTTTCACTATGTGTACATTTTTGCACGTTATTTCAAGATGACCTGGTGAATGGTTTCTAAAAGTCTCCTGAAACATGTTTAAACTATTCGGATGAAAGGAGGAATGATTTTCTAAGCTATATTTGCCATTTGTTTTAAGCCCAAGCGTGTTGCCATAAAGCGACCATTGCCAAACTTCAGAGTATGCAACGAATCCGTAATTCCTTTTAACAATCTCATGGCGCCCCAGATGGAAGGCGTTGGTGGACCAATTTGACAAGGCGCCCAGCAAATTACAAGTCGGTGTACTTTCAGGGATAAAAAAGTTTACCGGCCTTACCAGGATGGTAAATCCATCCTCTACGAGCTGGTCGACACTAGAATACGGTATCGTTTGAGTGAGGGATATCATGTTGTAAACGTTACTGTTCTTGAACGCATTGCTCACCACAATCCCAACCAACAGTACAGCCAAGATGGTAAACCTCAAATGAATATTTCTACACTCAACATATTGGAAAGGATCACCTTGCTCTAGTAGTACTTTAACAACAGCTATCAAGTTAGAGACTCGCGAACGCATTCCAGATACATTGAAATGTACTTCTGCTAGAACGACTGACGCAACAACAATGCAAGCCCATACGATAATGTCGTAAACACGCACCAGCTCGTATATTCCAAAGGACTGCCTTCCTCTGCCGTTGCTACAGCTGACAAACGCCAACGAGTTTTCATATTCAGTATAGGTTAGAGGCAGAGCGTAGGAATTCCTACCTGGAATTATTGGTGCGAAAATTGTTACATCCGGATGAAGATAATATCTATTGAAATTTTTATATAGCTTTCCGTTTCCACACAAGCTGCGGTGTGAATAGCCTACTGTTACTGTGCCATTAGATATAATATCATTAATCACAGATGCAATGCCAGTTGCAAAAATATCCTTAGAATTGTACACCCGATTATAATCGGTTTGGTTACAGTTTTCGATCATTGTTGCAAATTTAAAGATGTCCCGAATTTTGTCCACAATTACATTCCATCTTAATTTGTCGGACGTAGGAGCTACTTCTCTAAAATTAGCTACTTTCGCCAGGTCAGACCCTTTGAACTCTATTGACATGTTATTCGAACGCAAATCCGTCCATTGTACCGAAATACGTCTGACACTGACAATACGTCTCGCGTTTTGCGTTCCGAATAGTACCAACAATGTTGTCTTTTGTCCGACCGGATCAAACACAACTTTGCTGAATACCCTTAAATTTCGAGTGGTATTTAAATAACTTGCAAAACTATTGGCTCTCGGTACCACATCTTCTGTGTACATGAATATGTGTAATTTGGGCCCAGTAGACGATTGCGGCCTTATTTGAAGTTTTGCTATATTTGGATTGACGTCAACACTAAATGCCAGTGGATATTTAACTTCCCGCAACAGATTCTCAGGCATTTGCAGAGAAATGTGTACTTCACAATTCCATGGCTTCGTTTTTGGAACGTATTTAAAGAACTTTATTCTAACGCAAAGATCATCATGCCAGTCGACAAGTTGACGTACAACAAGACTAGCAAGATATTTTGATAGCGTGCAGTTGAGCAAGTATCCATTCTCAATCTTTTGAGATTTGTTATCATGGTGATATCCTAAAGGGGTCCAAAAGGCGGAATATTCTCTGTATTTAAAGTTGCATTTAACACAGTGGAATACTGCAATGCGAGGCCTTCTAATTACGGCACTTAGGTAGAATTCAGTTAGGTCGAAATTTTGAAAGTTATCTATGATTATGTGGCATTTGCTTCCTTCAAACAGGTTCGTTACATCAGATATTTTTAATGGACTTTCTGGTGCCTGGATTAGAACGTCTGATGCCCACTTAAATTGCGAGAATTTCTCCTGACCAACATTTTGAATATTTTCCGGTGTTATAATGGAATATCTAAAATTATCGACACGAGTTTCCGCAAATGTAATAAAGTACATAAAGTATGTGAAAATTGACTTCACAATATTGGATAACAACTTCATATTGAACGCCATATCAGATTTGAAATTTCAAGTGGAGACTCCTTCGGCTTCACACGCTCTCAAATATTCCATTGGCATATAACCAGCTAAAACTACATGGATGGTGGCGTCGATGGGCAAATCCTTTATCATGTAAGGAATGTGAAAATCAGTCGATTGATTATCGGATATTAAAAAGAGCTTGATGGCCAATGCTACCTGAAATGAAAGCGCTTACGAAAGGTTTTTAGAAGGTATGGACAAGCACATAAGTTTTCCGGAACATCACGTACATGCATGAAACTTAAATTAATAGCGCAAAACAATTATGATAATTTGATTCCATACTCCATTATGAAAATGAAATTGAAAACACGCTCTTGGTATACATCAATATAGAATAGTAAAGTGAATAATCAGAACATTAGATACTTTCATAGGGCATTACTTTGAGATCCTGTGGAATATCCACTGGATAATTGGCTTAATGGAAAACTCGATGATCATCGACGGATTACCTAGAATGCAGTCAAATTCATACTACGTTTTGCCGATAGCACCCCGAACGTCACAAGTAAACCACAGCAAAATAGTTTTATGCTCATATGTACATTTATGTAGCTACGAACTGGTTTATGTACATGCCTTGATTAGAAATAATAAAATGGACGGTCATCCTGACCACCTGAAGATACAAAGCTGAAAATATCAAATACAAACAAATGTTTTATGTGTACTCTGTTATTAAATAATTACAGCAATGTCTCTTTCTACGATTTGTGGGAATCGTATTTGCGAAACTAGTTTAAAATTAACAGTAGTTGTTGAAGTTTACATACCATATTTCCAGTTGCATCACACCATTATGACAGCTTGTTGTTTGCAATCCAAACGTAACACCAAAAACTGCATGAGAGCAACACCATCAATGAACAAGGTATATGCCCCAAGTGAAAAAAAGCACAGATTGACATAAAATAAATATTTGTTTCTACATTATTTGGTTGTGCATTATGTCTCCATACAGGTAAAAAATACATGCTCATCGGCATTGGGATGTAAAGTTATCGATTTTAAGGATAAACCAAATGAACCAACATGACACTCTTTATATTTAAACTAGTTACGTGTTCTGTTTCGGTTACGTGACTGGAATCCTTGGTTTCGTAACATAGTTTAAGCTTGTGGGTAGTTGTACCTCTTCGGCTTTTCTTGTCAGTACGATAAACGTGTATTCTCCAGCGTGCTCTTTTGTTATTTGTCCCTAACTCTTGTTAAATTGGCAAGGATGCTCTTCAGCGAAAACGTAGTAAAGCTTTTTGAACGTCACATGGAGTTACGCGCAAAAATTGGGACCACTCCGTTTAAACTCATCTACCACAATGGACGATTTCTATTCGAAGGCGTTCCATCCAGATATTTGAGATGGCAGAAGTTCAAGCACTTCAATACACAATTTTTGTTCTCGTCCTGTGGTTTCTTCAAACATTACATGGCTGGAAATTGCGAGCACAGTTGATAAACTTGGAATTCCTTCTGTATTGTATTGGGCTCAGCGTTATGGGTATGATTAGATGTGTCGCGACAACGAGGCATCGTATGATCACCGAGATTTTCAACTTGATGTTGCAATTTGAAAGGAGACATTTGCACTGTAAGAATAATAATGTATTCCGGTTGTATACCTAATATCTAGCAATTTTAAGCCAAATTTACTACGTGAATCTTTTCCAGTTTCCCCGCTGTTTGGAGATATTGCTTTTCCGAAACGTCAGAAACAACAAGTTCATGTGCCACAAATTGCAATAATGCCAATGTACATTGTAGTGCCTGTAGCGTATATGCTTCAACGATGGTTTGACAGTTGCTCTCCGGCAACTCTTGTCTACTTAGTTTTGCCACATTGTTATTTTACGACTACGACAAACGGGAAGAGGAACCTTTCCACTGACACAATTTTAAAGATGTCAATAATTTCCATTTGGGCGTCATCGTTTTTGATCGATATGGCATCGTTTGTTGGGGATTTAGTTTTCTCAAAGAAAATTATTCCCACGTACTGCATCATACATTGCATGAAATATTTGAAGGTCTACGCAAACTGCCGATAAAATTGCGAACGACAGTTGGTGGGGAAGCCGAGGACTGTAATTTTCGGGACACCCATTTTTGATGTGCACAAGGAAGTTCAAATAATCTCCACTTACTACAATATCATTTTCAAGGATGTAGTTTTGACAATGTTGATCGTGGCAATCGTGATGCTTATCATAGGTTTTTACGTTTTAGTTTCATTTGGGTCTGGTATATCATTCTTGCGTTTAGTTGTATTCCTGTTCATAGATATGCGACCGTGTTTATGTGCATACAGACTATTATACCTCAAACACTAAACCAGAATGTCATTATTTTTGGGTTCATGAGAACTTTGCCTTCAATTGAAAACTGTGTTGGCATTAATATTTTAAGGCAGAAAGTTATAATTAATGGTATTTAAAAAGTACATCTTAAAGACCTTTGCAATTTAAACTTTCTATTAGAGAAAATGATACTGTATACTTAATTTAAATTAATATTAAGGAACAGTGGTTTTAACCTTGGCGACAGTGGTAATACCTTGTACACTGCCTTCCCTCAAGACGACCAGGAAACAGATACTGAGGAGACATTTGGAAGAAAGTCGTCAAATTGGTAGATATTTGTAATACATCATTTATAATTAATTATCACGAAACTTTTCATACTTTTATCTGCAAATTCAAATTCAGAGGCTGATATGGCATCTCGAAAAAAATTAGTACTGAACAAATTTGGACATTATACGAATATCTTCGTTCATCAACTTCAATATTATGATTTTCAAAGCAACACTCTAAATAAATACAAATAACCTCCTCAAGCACCACATTCGGAATTTGGATTTTTACAGTAAGTATGTATGTATCTGTACGTATCTCTCGTTTAAATTAAACCTGTAAAGACTGTAGAAATGTAATTGGCGTTTTAGTTAGCAACGGTGGATTGATATTAACATTGGGTGTTTTGCCCCTAGTGCTACGTAATTATGCAAGGTCATCCTGCTATCTGAACTACATTCTGTTAAAATAAAGTAAATGTTGAATCATAAAATATCCTATGAAGATTTTTGTCATCCTAACAGTGCTGCTGATAGAATTCCTGACTAGGTATATTCATCCTCGGAAAGTCATATCTGAGCACGGTGAAGACAAATCGTCTTCCATATTTCAAGGAAGGATATAGATGCGGAAACTCACCAGTGACTTGCTTTGACCTCTGACCTATCATTTACGGGCGCCACGGGACAATGTCTAAAAACGTGATCATGGTAGATCCGCTCTACATCGAAAAGTACTGCAGAAAGCAGTAAAAAATTTGCTTGTGCTGTAATCAACATCCAAATCCTAAATTGTGTCATTATCAAAACGATCTTAAATGTCCGCACATGTACCTTGGAGTATAAACTAATCAAAATATTTCAAGTGCCATGTTGCCCAATTCTGCGGTGCACATGTTTCAAATACATTCATTGTTATTACAAATCTTGAAGAAATCGTATTCCCGTTCAGTAATTGGAATTCCTCAAATGCAGTTAGTCAGAACAATCGGAAATTTCTTTATATTATAAAGATACCCAGGTATGTACATTTGTGATAGAAAGTAAACAGCTCAGTATTCCACTCCGTAATGTATTCCCAGTATTTTATTAACTACCGGAAGCATGAAATGCTTGAAAGGTAGTTATAGCGATTGATCTGTTTGTCTGTCTGTCTGTCCGTCTGTCTGTCTGTCTGTCTGTCCGTCTGTCTGTCTGTCTGTCTGTCTGTCCGTCTGTCTGTCTGTCCGT
Organism: Sinella curviseta; assembly: GCA_004115045.4. Taxonomy (NCBI): domain Eukaryota; kingdom Metazoa; phylum Arthropoda; class Collembola; order Entomobryomorpha; family Entomobryidae; genus Sinella; species Sinella curviseta. The sequence goes on along the minus strand of CM023201.3, from coordinate 18,876,507 downwards.
CTGTCTGTCTGTCCGTCAACACTCTAACTTCCCTCCACGTTGACCGATTTGGCTTAAATTTGGCATATAGGTACCTTGGCCCAAGGACACGTTCCCTATTGATTTTCAGCCATGTACCTCGTCAATGACCGGAAGTAGGGAGGTCGGCGTGTCAGGGGCTGTGGGGTCAACATATCGCCAAAAAATGCTATTGTTCAAATCGATAGAGGATTCCAAGACAATCATTTTTTGTCAAAGCACTATTGGTAAAATCACTTCCCTGCCGCCAGGGTGGCGTCTGGAAGGAGGAGGGGTCTCCAACCTCAAAATGTTTTATTGTGCAAATCCAACGAGAGGTTCAATTTGAGCTTATAAGTCTCACTGAAATTGGTCAAATGTGCATTTCGGTTGCCAATTGGGCATACAGTACACTTCCGGTAGTTATGTATTCAAGGTTTACACCTTACTAGTTAATTTAACGATAATCCATTGTTTGCGACAGTTTATTGCTTAAATTGTACCCAAACGTTAAAATCCTTTGATTCAAAATTTGTAAAGAGTACATAAGTAAACCGAATGGCTAGTGAAGGTCCATTCTTAAATTTTAATCGAAAACTTGTGAAAATTTAGAGTCCTCTCCAGATTATAAGATAACGTGATTAACACAATACCAGGTCTGACATGTAATTTTGTAGTTGGCGACATGTAAAATATTTGTTGGATCTTCTCAACGGCAGTAGTAAATGGTTTCCTGGAATGCAACATTTAACGTCAGAAATTTAAATTTAAGTCAGAATGCAATTATTAGTTTCTTTTTTCTTAATGTGTTCTTACTTAAGTACTAACTTTACCGGGCTGCACGAAGGTTTTTAAATGTGTCTAAATCAGTACTGAAAGAAAACGGGATATATTAAACCAATTAAACGTGGATAATTAAATAATGTAATCCGTTTCTAAAGCAGTTGTTTATTCTAAAATTTGCAAAATGAAACCATCGAATATTATTTAATATTCTATTTTACGTACTGTCTGAACCCAACTGTTTTTTTTATTTGAAGGAAGGAAGAACAACAACTAAGCATAATCCAGTGGAATAATTGTGCATAAGTTCCGATGGGCAACGTATAGGTGCATCCCAGTTAAATTTTAAATATCGGACACGAGCAAAATTAAAATGCTAGCATTGCTGATGTTCAATTGGCAGAATGATATGTTCTATGATACCTGCTAAATGTTGCTGAAGGACTTGGAAGCATATAAATACTTCTAAAAAGAACGGAAAAGGTGTAAAATCTTAAAAAGTACAGTGTACATCAAATTTTACGTAGAAATTAATGACCTATCCATTATAGATGGATATTACAACGTACGCAAAAATTTGTCATGACGCATCTGTTTATTTAAGTGAACAAACAGGGACCCGAAATTGCGGTTGACGGCATTCAATTTGTCTTTTCCGCATTATACTCATTTGTGAAAAGTGAATTGATAAATACAATAGTTTCTTACTGCATTCTTTAAAAAAATCTTTAAGAGACCCTCAATGTGGTAATTTTGATGGCAACGCAATGCTAAATCATATGAATGCATTCAAAAATTGTTATTATAAGGCATATTTTGCTTACAGTACTTACTTTTGTTTGCCGTTATATAATTATATTTTATTGTAAATCTGTCGACATTAAGAGTTGCTAATAATTCAATTCGAGATCAAGACTTAATCCATGTGCTTGCGGAGATTAAATAATACAGCGTAATCTCCATGGTTCTAAGTTGCACTCTATGTTCAATGGAATTATATTAGATACTTCATCTTCCATAGTGGAATGGAATGTAATTTGCATGGAATTATGTTTACATGTTGCGCTCCTGTTGTAGTTAAAGTATATCAAAGTCGTCCCGCACATCAAATTAAACTTGTGAATAAAGTGCTGTGGGACCAAGATGAATTTAATCAGTCATGTAGAATTCAAACCCAAAATCGTATATATCCTGGATATAATATTTTCTAAATAATACTTTTTTATTTTAAAAATGCACCAACACTATTGTATTTACCCAACTACACTTTGGGTTGGCTTTGGACTTAATTTTGGCAATATTCCTATTTTGAAGGTGTAATGAGAACAGTTTGTAATCACTTTGCGTTTGTACCGTGCATGTCACAAAAAGTATTCTTCGAACGTAAATAAAAAAGAAGCTAGCTCGATTCTTTTGTGTATTCTAGATGTTTATGTAATTATTGCAATAACTGTTTTTTGTTTTGAATACGGATGGCTTCTAGTCAACATTTAGCGAATTTGAAAAATTCTGAGGAGCTTTTAAAAGAAATACCATCCTCCTTAAAAACACTCTCAAGTGTAATTCTTACAAAATTTCCTAATCTTACAAGGAAGGTTGTGAGGTGTAGAGAGCGCAGAGAGAAACGAGGATATGCCCCTGAATTAGTTTTTGCTGCTGATTCTAACGGTATATTTACTTTTTTGCACAAATGAAATTAGTGCATTTTATGGGCATTTTATCCCTTACCTTCCGCAAATTACTCTATAAGACAGTAAAGGTTATAAATATAAGTACTCCAGTGTTCACTCTGTCCAAAAATAATCTACCAAAAAATGCTCTTTTTACATTACACATTTTTACCGACGAAGATATTCAACGTACCGCTGATGCGTACAAATTAACGAAAAATCCCCTAGCTCCAATTTTTCATGTGCTAAAGTTACTAGGGCTGGCGTGAGCTGGATTGGCGAAAATTTCCAAATCTGTAATCGGCGCTTTCAAGCAAGTCTATGTTTAGGAAATACATGGCATGACAAATACGATAAAAAATGCTAAAGGTTGAAATGACAATTCCATAAATTAAATTCACATAGTAAACTAAAAGACCACGTCAGTAGTAAAAGGGAATGTCACGTGAATAGTTACCAAGCATACAGTAAACTCAAGAACTGCAGACAAATCAGCTGGTTTCATTTCAGAAAATTGTTCGTACAGCACTAGGTAACAGCAACACATTAAATATCTTCCGGTCAGTAAAAATACATAATGTATTTAGGAATAGTTTGGTAATTTAGTTTTTGGAAATAGTGAACACAGCAGTACTTATTATTAACCCCTTGAGCATCTTACATAGTAATTGGTGGGAGGTAAAGGATAAAATGTCCATAAAATGCAGAAATGAAATTTGTGCAAAAAAGTAAATATACCGTTAGAATCAGCAGAAAAAACTGATTCAGGGGCATATCCTCGTTTCTCTCTGCGCTCTCTACACCTCACAACTTTCCCTTGTAAGATAATGAGTTCACTGCATGTGTAGTTCAGTAACCGGCGTTCCGGTAAAATATTAATCGAACGTTAAAAAGATCATGGTTACTTTATATTAGAAACTTCAGTGCAAAATAAATATTACTTTATACTTTTAACTTGAAAACATATTTCATGTTATTCAGTATATACGTATACTGAAATAACAGTCTGAATAATCATGAATGTGGTTTGCATTAACAACACAATTATGATGCTGACATTTGGATGACATGTATAGGAGCAGCAATTATCTCCATAATATAATAACGCATTGTACACGTCAGTTGACCGCAGAGAATCCATGTCCACTGGAAAGTGGATAGTGGACAGTGGATACTGTCCAGTTTGTCCATCATTTCCGGACGGTGGACAGTGGACAAGGTGGACAGCAAAAAATACATAACTGTGTATTATAATTTTAATACATGAAATAATTAAGGGGCATTATGATAATAATCCGCTATCTTTAATCTTCGTCATTTTTAAATTGATGAACGTTTTAAAGTATGTATGTAATAGATCATAAATTTAAACTGCTACAATCACTATCTATTACGGGTAATATGGTAATATCATGAATCATGATCATAATATGTACATACTACGTAGATACACTTTAAATGGAATATTTTATATTTTAAGTCATAGACATCAGAGTTATTGTCTGAGAACATTATCCAGTATTCATTTGCTTTTACGCAATTAGCAGTTTAGGGTCCACGATAATTGATATTATAGCAATATTATAATCTTGTAGCAAAAGAAATTTCAAAAAATGATCAGGCAACAATGAACTGACTTTGGCTCCACTTGTGCTCCTCCCGCTCACAAGTGCGCCAAAAGCCAGTCATTAGTCGTTATAAAAATGTCTGTACAGTGTATAATACACTGTGTATTGTCCACTTTCCACTGTCCATTGTCCACTGTCCGTCCACTGTCCACTGTCCACCAAAATGGGGGGTGGACATGGAAATTTGGATTCTCTGGTTGACCGTATTCCATTAAAAATAGTTATAATAGTTGTAGAATTTATTATGCAATGTGCGGTTGACATTCTACAATTAGAAATACAGAAACGCATAAATATTAGTTAGTATTCGACGCTATCAATGAAACCGGTATCAAACTGGCATAAAATTAAGAGCCAATAAAGCGTCCGGTCTTAAGGAATGATATTTTCTTATTTCACAGTTTCAGTTTCTTATTCACATGTATTAGGCAATACGAAAGTCATATAATACATCCACATGTCATCATTTCAATTCAAATGTCACTTTTGTTTACGTGTTATCACAAAGGCCTACTAACGAAACGAACGAAACATCTAACTCCTGTCCGTTGGCTGTCCATCAACGTTATAATTTGCAGATGTTCTACCGGCTTATTAACAAACACACATTTAAACCAAAGATAATCAACAAACCGTATGGCTTACCCGTAATGACTTGAGATATTTATTATTATTCTTTACTGCAGACATTACATCGTACAGTAGACTTTACTCTAATTAGGCATAATCCACGGTTCCTAGAGATCGATTTACACATACGCAAAGTCTCTAAACTAATCACTTAACTATGGGTTTCCCCGCGACAGTCTGAGATGAAAATTAAATAAAGTTATTAGTTTTAATTTGAGGCTGTAATTACGCAGTCGAAGAAAGCAGAAAACATCCCGACTTGCGTAAATAATATTTTCCAATTGTCGTTTTTAGTTTATAGTCGCAAAAGTGTGTACGCATTTTCGCATCTTAATTTACCGATATTATATCAGAAATCCGGTCCCTCGTAATGTAAATATTGACACCTCCATTCATGAACTAAAGGATGTCGTTTGAGTAGAAGATGTATACCAAAATATACTTGTCTACTTGTAAGGAAAATAAATTCTTGTCCAATCGTTACTTGCATTTCCGTACAGATAAAGGTGCTTAGGAACCTGCTTTCACAATAACTTTATATTGTCATACAACTGCATCGCTGATAAATAACATCTTTGGTAGTGAAAACAATTATTAATTTTCTACTCCCTTTGGTCACACTTTTAATTATTGCAATTTCAGTGCAAACACTCACTATGACACCTCAGCTTATGACTTAAGGGCAAGTTGCCCTGAATCCGGTTTGCGGTAAACAATTTGTTCATGCTTGGAACATCTATTAACTAATACTGTATGTGGATGAGCGTTGACATTTTCTATATACTCAAATTGATTGATTGTAATTGTGTTTCAAAAGGCTCAATAAATTTTACGGAAAGAAAATTTTACGAAGGTATATGTTTGTAAATCAGTACAGATAATAACAAACGAGTCATAATTTTTTTTATTTTTGATATTCGACGACATCCTACTGAAGTCTTCCCTTAAAGATACAAATGGCTAGTTGTACTCACTGTACCTAAATAGTTGAAATCAATATAGCAATTGCATAATACATATGAATTAATTTGTATCACAAACTTGAAAACATCAGCAATTTAATCCACAAATGAAATTGCATTAGTCAAACCAAATGTTACAATATATTTTTAAATGTCAGTATCGGCAACTGAGAACGCTTATTTTATTTGGTATTAAATCAGAACGAGGAAGCCGCCATCAAGTGTAATGTGATGCACAAATAACGATTTCAGTACTAAGGTCTTTAGAGTTTTTATGTCGTATTATGTTATGGGTGAAGGTGTTTCGACAACTACATTTAATTGGAATGATTGTTTGCATATGTTCTCCAGGAATATTAGTTGTCGATATTTTTATGAGTAACAAACTATTAATACTATTCTGTATATTTTGATGCAATTGGCCGCATTCAACCGTCACATTTCTTGGAAGATAGCCAATATTCAAGCAAAGTGAATCTAGCAGATAGATCATTGTATTCTTTTTCGTATAACAGATGAGCAGAAAGCAAGGCTGACATTTGAACAGAATCACAAATCCGTATGTAAAAAATCTTTGTGATGATACACTCAACTCAAGAAATAGTTGTCTGTACAAATATCTTATCAGCTAATTAACGATTGAATGCTTGTACGTTAAATAATGTTGAACTCTGGTTTTAGAAAATTCAAGTAATTACTAATAGTTTTATTAAGGTTTGCGACGACACGAAGTTTCGGTGCCACCTGCTGAATAACGAGTTCACAGATACCTTCTGCGGCGTTGTTTATTAGGTTTTGTTGAAGTAATTTTATTTTAAATGGACGTGTATGCTGAAAGTTACAGGTGTGATATATTAAACCCTATCAACAGACCGATGCATAACTTGAATTGTTGAAGTCCTCGCATATCCCTGGGATAGAGGTGAGGGTTTATCAACAATTTCCCAAAAATTGTAACCTGTAATTTTAAATATTCAGTTTTCCTGAAGTATTCAGAATGAAATATGAAATCACCATTTTTCTGTAAACCACTTATGTACATATATGTCATCATATACTTGTTAGTTCTACACATGGGCCAATTAAATTTTGAGATAACGTTAAATTAAGTTGTATCCAAGGACAAACTGAGACGCCAAACCCCATTTCATTCCACCTTTTTGCAAAAAAATGCACAGTAGGTACTTTAATAAAATAGTCGGCGTTCATTGTTTCAAACAACTAGGAGCATGCCTACAAGCTCAAAGGTAAATTGTGGAATATTTTTAATTAGTTACGTTTTGTATAAATTTCAAAATAAGATAACGATGAATTCAATAGATTTTTGAGGCAAAGATTTTTGAAACGGGACACATTGCCTTAACTGATCCACTCATGCGAAGTTTTGTTGGAACTATTTGCTCCGCTGGTAAGGACGATAAAACCAAACCCTCACAATAGTTTTCAAAGCTGTTTTTTGAATCAAGTGAAATGGTCCCCAAATTTGTTAAAACTTGTTCCAAATTGGTCAACTAATTTGAAAATAAAACAAGACATATAGCAATAAGTGCGTGATGCATTTTTGTACAGTTATGCACAATAATGCAGGTGAAAGTTTGTGCACAAAACGTCAGACGAAACTACAGATATATTAAAATTTCATGTAATATGGAAATTTGAAAAGCCGCGTTATGTTGCAATTTTATTTTCGCGGTAAGCAGTGAAGGCCATTTGCTTCTGACATTTTTTTTACTATCCACTACTAACATTCTTGGATATATGGAACCTATTTAAAATTATCCGGACACTGAGCCCAGGCATAAACGACTGACGTGGAACTACATTGTGATAAGATACTAATATTTACAGTCCATTTTCATCAAGGCGCCACTGTGAACGCAAAACGATGATTGTCCATTCAAATGACTTTAATTTTTCCACAGCCGTCACTTTTTTGGAGGTGCCCTTCCGCGAAATTCAGTTTTACAAGCATTATTTAATCGTGAGTACACCAAATTTTCGGCTCCCACAGGCCGCGTCCATAATACAATGTCCCGGACCTGATTCTCCATCTGTTCGTCCTAACTCATGTTCAGTGTAACGCATAAATGTTTGTTGGCATCACAACTTAACGCACTACATATTTAATTGATTCCGTCGTATTCACGTGTTGCACACAAACCAGAGACACGAATCCCCATTTTCGCAGGACATCGTCACCAAAGATGTCCTTACCAATTGGATTACTGATTCAATAATCCGTCCAAAAAGCATTCAATATGGTACAGATGCATATACCGAATACACCGTGGTGAAATAAGTTGGCTTTATGAACTTCAGGTCCAAATATTTAATCATTAATATTTTACTGTTTCGGAATGTATCGTCAATGAAATGATTCTCTTCTTCCCAAGCTAACGCATATGAAGCTATGATGTGATATTTTAACGCGATGAAGAAAGTATACATTTCTCGTTGCCAGCTTCCAATAAATATGCGACATGCGACATGTTGCATGTCCAACTTCCGGATATCCAAATCACATCTTATTAACTATTTCAATTGATTTTGATGCTATATATGGATCATTGTTTTCTTCTTAATGTTGTATTAATTGCCAACATCCAATTATTCCTTTCAATAACACTAATATGTTATCAGTATTCTAACTACGGTCCTAAAATAAATAAACAAACCACTTGCAAATAAAATGAACTGGAACAACTTGAGTTACATTATATTAATACCGTTCCAAGAAATTCCATTATGTAATTCATAGGGGCTGAGCACAAAATGCTGCTGTATAACTAAAGCTATCTCAAAATGATTCGTTGGCATTGTAACTTTTTGTGAACATTGTAACTTTATTTCATTATCCTACTACTTTTCCTTCATATGACATACCATTTCAGATTTAAATCTGTTTAATGAATTATGCCGACTAGTCGTCGAAACTTCGATTTATTGGCGTGCAGCCTTCACAAGCAAGCAGAAGTAACAGCTAATCCCTGATGCAGAGAGGAGTCCATTGACACCTCCTCGTCCATCCTTATCAACCCATACGCAAAACCATTGAAGGTGTTACGAGAAAAATTTGATTCGAATAATCTCAACCGTCCCGCAATTAAAATTATCCGGTTTTAAAACTACAGTAATGTAGCACGTAACGGTTAACAATATTTGGGTTCATTTTCTTCGAAAGATGCGACTGGACAGGTTTGGGGGCACAGATAAGTAAAAGGACAAAGTTAAACTTGTAACGCTTTTCTAATTTTGCTTTATTTCCATTGCTCAGACAACGTACCTAACTACCAAACGCTGATTTAATATTGCCCGGCCAATTGCATTGTTTGTCGCACAAGTTTACCAGCTTCTCAGAAACGATCTGTTCATTTCGGCACACTAGATTCAATTTACGAGATATGAATCCGAATGACGGATGTCTAATTAACACGTAGCAAATTGAACGTCGCGCTTTCGTTGTTCGAGCGAACCAAGTATATTCTCTCAACAGATTGTTGTTAGCAAACAGTGTTTAGGAAGCGAAGAAGTTTGTTTTTGACGATGGTTTAACTCCCTGATTAAATCCTCTTATGTTTTAAGATTTAAAAAAATCCCAGTACTGTCAGAATCAATGTGGTTGCCTGATTTGTTTGTTAACATTGACAACCAATCGCAACAAATAATATCGGTACCATTAATATCTATACATTATGCGTTATATAGTTGTTTTGGGCAAGGTAGAAATAAGTGACGACGTCGTATTTGAACTTTTAACAATTAGTAGCACATAAACTTTGCCAGTTTTCTTCAAACTGATTCCAAAATAGACGCTAATTTAGACATTTTCATTATTTACTTCAATTGTGATCCTGATGCTGTGTAGGCCTATAGTTTAGAGTGAGACATATGGATGGAAAATTAAAAATATTTAAGACAAGAAAGGCAGCGCTATGTATATTTCGCTGTAGTTTAAATCACTTTAGCTTGAAGGACACATACGTCAAGTGTTTTAAGTGTTTTTAACTTTCGAGGACGCCCCAATAGTTCAACGCCAGCAAAAGGTTTTAGAGCTGAAATGTAAATATTCTCAACAGTAGGTGTTTTTGCCGCTGCGGTCTCTAGCAACGTGATGTGAGAATAGTTTAAATATTCTCACAGAACAACATAAAAGTTAATAGGATTTTGGCATTGACAGCTCTTTTATCTCTTTCAATCATTTGTAGTTGTATAAACGCATTTCTCAAAGAAAATGATATATTGTGCAGAGCTCAAGTTGATTGGCAACCAAATAAGGAACTCTTCGATTTTTGCTATAATAGCTTGCTTATGTCTCATATTCTGACTTTTAATTCGAGACGTAGCCAGGAGATGTCACGTTGCCCGGTAAATTTGTAGTTTTTTTTCTGTGTAGTAAATTTCTTGGGACCGAGGTAAGAACCCGTTGTGCACAATGAATATGAAAATCGCATTCGCAATTTGATAACGCTTGAATTTAAGAACATACTTAGCGTTAAATAATAGGTATACTCTTTTTTCGCAATGTAAAATACTGGACAAAATTGCAGCAATGTATTGAGATAAAGCATCCACAAACTCACTAAAGGATTACAATAACCAGTTTTACTGCTACCACGCACGCAGGTAGCACGCATGCTACCTGGCAGTTTTAATTAAACTAAATTCATTTGTGAATTATTCGGCGACTATGCCTTCTGAAATTATGTTCATTTGTTTAATAGACTAAATCCGGACACGCAAGCGTCTAGAAATAGTAAATCGGTTTGAAATCCAAAGCGCGCGTTTCTATTTAAATGCTGGAACAGACTACGTTGAATATTTTTTGAATGCAAAGCTTTTTAAAACTTTAACGTAAAAACACATAACTCCATCCTCCTCACGTTGTCAACTTGAAAACTAATATGGTCCCGACATGTCATCTTTGTACAGAGTTGTGAATGCTCGGTGCTCAAACATTTCTTGCGGCGTTTAAGACGTACTGCTTGAACGCAAAATAAGTACTACGTAGATCCTACAAACCAAGGCAGAAACTTTTAAACTTTGGTTCTAATGAATTCACAATTAACTGAACAATCGATTCCTGGAACATGCTTTATATTTATTTACAACTAAACATTTTAATCAGTGATTTATGTTTCCGCCCTTGTTACAGTGCTGATGTTACTGAGCGTCATCCTTTATGGCTTCTGCTTCAATTGCGATATTATAAATCAGTGAACGTAAAGGAAAAACAAGTCCTTAAATTAAAAATAAATAAAACTCCCATTTTAGAGATTGTCACCATGACGTTTTATCGGAAATTCGTGCCAATAATTTTCGTAACATGAATTAATCCGTCACCTATAAACAATTTCAGCCACAGAATATATTCTCCGATTTTTGCATATTAGTTTATCTCCTGTGTCGCTTGGGAATAGGCAATCAAGAAATGTGACAGAAACGTATCTTATTATATTCAGTTAAATGGACAATGGTAGTATTTACTTAGCTCATGTAAGCGCAATTTAAATGCGTATTCATGAAACTGATAACATTAAAGATCAAACTTACTGACTCCTTAAATCATTCATATTAGAATACCCACACGATTTGCAACTGTCAGAGCTCAAATCTACGGCACCCATATTTACAAAATGTTCTACTCGTGAAAAGCTATATCCAGTAGAACAAATAAAAAGCAATTACCTACATTCAAGGATAGCATTCTTGTTAAATTTGAAAATTTTTCAATAAACACTTTTTGTTGTAAATTTAAAACATACATATCATGTTACTTACTCCGTTAATTCTTCAATTAAAATTAATTATATTAATAAAATAATAAAACTTGCTAATTTTACATATTCACTTCAAATTGTATTTCCGCTTCAATATTTTTATATCGCCTTTTCGAGTTCACTTGACTCACTGGCGTAGAATTTTGGTAAGATGCGATGAATTTATTTCACAAAAACTGTTGTTTATACTTTTCACTGTGAAATTAAAAGCAGAGCATATAAAATGACAACATGCAATAATTTTACTGCGCCAAATAATAGATTAATCTTAATCTGTTTATAATAATAATAATAATAATAATAATATATCCTTTATTGCAGACATTTTCATCAAAACATAACAATTGACAAAGTCCATATTGAGTAGGATTATTAACTAAATATCTAAAAGAAGACTTTCACAAACAATACAGTGAAAAAAAAGAACATCAAATATCAATGAAGTAAATTACAGAAGAATAACAAAGTACACAAATTACAAGTATTACATATTGAACAGTAGACTTTTCCATTCACGAGAGATAGGTGAATGCGTAAAAAACTGAGAGTTAACAATAGCTTTAATAATTGTATTAGAACTATTTGCTAATCTATCCAGCAAAGAGAAGGCGGCACTGCGTCGAATCGCTGTAAAGTCTTTCATATTATTGTCACAAAACATTTTGGATGCGCTGCATCTTCTACTGTAACGAAAAAGAATCCTAAACGCATCATTGTACGCAACCTTCACTTTCTCCAGTGCCTCCCGCTTCACAGGCACCCATAAACTACCGCAATATAATGTGGAAAAGTAAGTCATAAAGAGATATTTCTTCACCTCCACACTACATGCGCCAAACCGGCTATTGATTAAGTTAGCACGACTGTAGATTTCTCTTCGTCTTCGTGAAAGTTCACTTAGATCTCTCTCCATGCAGGATAACTCAAAACCTAGATACTTCACATTATCAACCCATGCGATGCTTTTTCCACAGAATTTAATTAATGGCCTAGTCAGGTCAAACGACTGATCACTAAAACATATACATACAGTTTTTAAAGGATTAAAAGTTAAATCATGACTTAAGGCAAATTGCTCACAAACAGAAAGTAGTTTCTTTAGCGCCAAAATACTTGTAGTAAGAAGGCAGACGTCGTCAGCAAAAATTATATGATTATCAATGGTTTCACCGACCCTACAACCAATCCGAGTTTGGGTTAGTGAAAGTGAAAGTTCATCCGTATACACAGCATAAAACATTGGAGAAAGCAGGCCACCCTGTCTAACTGAGTTCCGGACGGAGAAAGCAAGAGAAAGTGACCCTTTCCACCGCACCACAAACGTTTGACTGCGAAACCAGTATCTAAGCAACGATATTACAACAGTGGGTACACCGCGTAGACATAACTTTTTTAGAAGGAGAAAGTGATTTACATTGTCAAAGGCTTTACTGGCGTCTAGGAAACATGCATACACAGGAGTACTGTTCCTTAAATAATGATGTGCAGCTTGCCTCACTGCGTAGACAGCCATTTCAGTACCAACCCTTCTTTTGTAGCCAAATTGGTTACATGTTGTTGATAAAAGATGACCATATTTTTTCATGATAGCCAACTCCAATATTTTTGAGAAAGCGCTAGCAATTGCTATAGGCCTGTAGTTAGAACTACTTGTCACGTCTAGACCCTTTCTCTTAAGTATTGGCACAATAACAACTGTCATTACACTTTGTGGAACAAACGAATGAGCGAACAGAGAGTTGATTAGCACCATCAAATAAGAACGGAGAGCAGGAGCAGCATATTTGTAGTGTTCAGCTTGTAGTCCTTCCGATCCAAATGATTTTCCACATTTTAGATCACGTAAACACTCAAGAATACACTCTTCGTCAAACCAAACATTATTGTGAAAATTCTGCTCAATATACTTATTTACAAATTCCTCATCATTTGTTGACTGATTGGCATTGAACAGACGACTGTATATGCTTGCCCAGTGTTGCCTCACCTCACTTTCACCCTTAACACCATCCAGCACAACTGAGGTTTCTTCCTTCCCATCACCATCATGCCTTCGTACATGAGCCCAAAACTCTCGAAAATCCTTCTTTGCATACGTCATCACCAGTTCTTCTTTCAATCGGTCAGTTTTCTGCTTTTGACACTTCCGAAGTGAGTACTTAAAAATTTTCCTACAACAACACATATGCCGAAATAGGCTCTCATCTGTACTACCTACAGCCCTCCACTGGAGGAATGCAAGTCTATAATTCGCATAAGCGTTTTTATTTTTTTCATTCCAACCGTGAACTTGAAAGCGTTTCCGAACCCTTGTTTTGGTTTGTAAAGGATCCGCTGATTCCTTCAATAAACTAAAAAGACAATTCACTTTTTCATCAAGCTCACTTTTATGCTTTGCGTCATTACACTTTGCTTCCATGCAAAACTCGTAGTCATAGTCAATTTTATTCTGCACCGTTTCTATATATGTACATATTTTTCTGGTCAAGATCCAGCCTATTCCAGTGAATGGAGGATCTATCTGAACAAAAATTATCTGAACACGTGTTCCTGATTTTTTGACATTGCACATAACATCTAACTCAGTCACAATTGGAATGTGGTCACTTGGAGTCACAACAAACGGAACTGTCACATTATTCTTAATATTTGAGCTAACTAGCACATGATCTAGCCAAGACTTGGCGTCGCTTCCTTTGGAGTGAAAAGTGGTCGTGTGTGCCGGAAGAGAAAGTACATCCGCCATATGAAGCGAGAGATCATCGCACATTTGCGAAAGCTCTAAAGACTTTGAAGATTTTGGAGATATATTGAAGTCTCCAGCGACAAAAATAGGCCCGTTATGATTCACAATTTGCGCCTCTAACAAACCAATGTACTTAGTCAGAAGATTGTCATTCGATTGAGTGTTACATGGAAAATACACATTAGCAATTAACAGATCACCAACATTAGTGTTGATCACTATAGATATAAGCCTAGGGTCGGAGTCAGAGAATCCATGTCCACTGGAAAGTGGATAGTGGACAGTGGATACTGTCCAGTTTGTCCATCATTTCCGGACGGTGGACAGTGGACAAGGTGGACAGCAAAAAATACATAACTGTGTATTATAATTTTAATACATGAAATAATTAAGGGGCATTATGATAATAATCCGCTATCTTTAATCTTCGTCATTTTTAAATTGATGAACGTTTTAAAGTATGTATGTAATAGATCATAAATTTAAACTGCTACAATCACTATCTATTACGGGTAATATGGTAATATCATGAATCATGATCATAATATGTACATACTACGTAGATACACTTTAAATGGAATATTTTATATTTTAAGTCATAGACATCAGAGTTATTGTCTGAGAACATTATCCAGTATTCATTTGCTTTTACGCAATTAGCAGTTTAGGGTCCACGATAATTGATATTATAGCAATATTATAATCTTGTAGCAAAAGAAATTTCAAAAAATGATCAGGCAACAATGAACTGACTTTGGCTCCACTTGTGCTCCTCCCGCTCACAAGTGCGCCAAAAGCCAGTCATTAGTCGTTATAAAAATGTCTGTACAGTGTATAATACACTGTGTATTGTCCACTTTCCACTGTCCATTGTCCACTGTCCGTCCACTGTCCACTGTCCACCAAAATGGGGGGTGGACATGGAAATTTGGATTCTCTGGTCGGAGTTATGTAAAGTCTTGATAGAACTCAATAAAGAATTTTTAACTAATATAGCTGTTCCGCCATATGGCCTGCCACGCAAACCACAACGAGAGTTCTGCATACTTGACACACAATAACATTTAAATCCAACAAAGGCAGTTTCAACTAAATTATGCTCAAATGAAAAGAGCCAAGTTTCCTGTAGTAAAATAACATCATAGTTATTTGCGCACTGCTGCACAAATGCATAGTTTGATTTAAAACCTTGGCAATTCCACGTTATTATTTTCATGAGGATTTGTTGTTGTTTGGATTTTTCGAAATGATTGGACGAAATGATTTTACCAAAACTCCGGCTGGCCACAGCTGGTTAACATTGTCATTAAATATTAACTCCTCCAAAAATATTTGGAGTGGCTTTTCTCCAAGTTCATACGATAACTTAAATGACGCATACGTTTCATGTTTTGATCTCCAGGGTTCCACATTAACCAATTTATATCCCGTTGTGTTCTGGAGCTTGGAGACTTCTGCAGTGACTTGATCACTGGTGGTGTTAGGATCACACCTGGACACTAATATCATTCCTAGTTTTGGTCTGCTTGGCTTTGGAACATATTTAATTATGCTGTCCACCCCCGCTCCAACTATTATTTTGGAAGAAATCCGGCGTTTCCTGTGCGATACTATAACAAATCCATCTCCATCTGCGTTGGCTTGTTTCATTTCTTTAGTAATGATTTTATTATCATCCTGTCTTGTCGCCATTTTTTGAGATAACGGTGGAGTCGATGGTCTTCTCTCCGAGACAGGAGCAGGTGGTTTTGCTTTCATCACAGCCTTCTTTGCAGTCTGGGCAAATGAAGGATTAGAAGAGGGTATTGCGGGTGTAGTGGTGGTTCCAGAACTAGAGATAACTGTTTGTATAGCATCATTGATATTCTGAACCTCAGAGGCAAGTTTTTTTACCTCGTCAAACCCAGCCACCATGTCACTGAATTTATTTCTAAGTTCCAACATTTGATAACGAAGTTCCAACTCATCTCCTATTCCTGCTGGTACGAGGCAGATTTGTTTAAAATCTACTGCTGCAAAGCACACATTTTTTGCTTTCCAGTCCTCAGAACGGAGATGCTGGAGAAGTTGTTCGATGTCAATTTTTCGATCTCGGTTTCTCGCCGACCTCTTAAGGCCAAGGATAGTAAAGGCATCTTTTATTACTGATTCATCATAGAAATTAGTGAATGCAGTAATAATATCCGGTGTTAGCTTGGCGTCCACAATGGCATTCTGCATCGAAGCAAGTAAAGCGTTAACAGTGATAGTAGGTGAAGCCTCCTGAGATCTCCCATTCCCTGCCATTCCAAACAGTCTTCCAAGATTCTTCAAGCCAAAATTGCCTATGAGAAATCCAGGATATCCACGAGTAGAATACCATTCGATAGGAGAGCAATTAAATTATATTACATGAAAAATGGAACATGAGAATACCTCCAGTTGAGCCTGACAAACTGCCCAAACATAATTAGCAGTTGTCAGGACCGATGACGTTGTTCCACTAGAACTTTCGTTCCATATTCCAGTGTATACAGGTGGAGCTCAATTGTTCTTGGTTACTATCACTCGTTTACTGCGTCTCAACTTGCCCAAATCTCCGAGCGGTATGAAAAAGGTTCAATTCCATATGCTTTTTTTCAAATGAAATTTAGCAGTTACAAAGTTCACTGAATAAGAGCTAGCGAGATAACTAAATAGCGTCCTGACCATTTCACATTTTTGAGCACCAATTATTTACTAGTTTGCAACTAATTGAAGCTATACAGCACCAGTTAAACAACTTTTAAAATAAATGCAAAGTCAGAGGCTACAAAAATAGCTCCTACTCTCTCAGTCTCCTCTCTCCGTCCTATCACATACAAATCGGGTACATTGGTAAGCATCGGTGTCAAACACTCGAACCAGGAAATATTCAAGAGTTTTGTTCCAACCAGGTCACGATGCCGTCGTATTATTGTGAGTTTGGAGAAAGTTGCGTTAATCATATATACAAATAATATTCCTATATTACATTAAAAGCCTTAATATTTGGTTCATTAAAAGCCACCTCATGCAGTCTCTTCAGTTCAGGAAACTGGTTTAGTAATGAGGACTTCTCCACCACGACCGACAGTCACAGCTCTGCATCTCGTCCTCTTTTTAAATATAGCAGCGAGGAATCCTTTCTGTCACAAAAAGGTAGCTTAGGCACCGTTATTACCCCTGTTCTGACTGTGAAAAAGATGTTTAATGATTCGACACAATTTTGTATACGCCGAAACGCCCACAGATACATATTACATATAGTTTTCTGTTGAATATCAACAGCGGGCACATTTGGTATGTCATGCACACGTCGTACTTCACTTATGATTTACACGGATTGCGTAGTTCCTCGGGAACTCTGGGAGCAATGTGTACAATTTTTTTCGAACCAATTTGGTGGTGCATACTTTTATGCAAATTATCCGTGGAGGGTAGCCTTCGTCATTCCAATACTGACACAAATACCAGCCCATATAATATCATACGAATCAATTATTCATGAAGCTAAGCTTCCCAATAGCATAGTCAATTATAATCAAAGTAATCAAAGCAAACGTGGGCTTAACTCTAATTCCTGGCACAGGAGACCTGAGCCGCTTTAAGCATTGATTGTCCTCAAACCTCAAACCTATCTCAAAATATCATTACGTCATCAGATTTCAGTTAAATAATTTAGTACTACAAAAAATAAAAGCATCAATTTTTATAATTCTACACTTAATTTTGGCCGCAACAAAAATTATCCCAAGTCATTTTATTTGTCAAAAACTCATTTTCATTCAATTTAAGCTTAAACATAACTTGAAAACAAGTAAACAGGAGATTACGTTTCTGTATCAACGATGCCTTACAACCGCAGATCCGAAGCATAGCTTGACTCGCATCTCAATAAGGCAAAATAATCGCTAAAATCTGGTTTTAGTTACTCACGAGTAGCTAAAATTAAAGTAGCAAATAAACCAAAATTGGCTAAAAAATTGGAAGTGCAGGCCACAAATTTTGTGCCAAAAATGGATTTTTAGCTACCAAATAGCTAATAATCCTCAACTTTGAAAGTGCCTAATTTATATTTTCTCAACATTTTTTGTCCCTGACTACAAATTACCACTTTTATTTAGAACCTGAAGTACAGTTACGTGATTCTACCTATTTATCCACATTTAATGTTGTTTTAGCTTTTCATTTTTCTGATCAATGGTTTTAGAGTGTGCATATCCATAAAATTAATCATAGTTGTGTTCGGGGAAATTTCAGATTTTACGAGTTCTTTTCCCACGACATCGTTTTGTTGGTAAAAAACACCAAAACACGTGTAAACATCCGAATTTGATCTTCTCCACTCAGCAAACTCGCCAAGACATATTTTCATCTTACTAAGAATCTATGTGGAAAAACGCGACCAACCTGCTCACTGATAAATATTCAACTTGAAGTACCGTACGCTCGGTGGCGTAGATATTTAGCATTCAAAGTAACGAGCCTGCACTACTTCACAGTTTCAGTTTCAGCTGGACTGTTTGACTAGCAATCTCGAGAAATGGCGTCAGAGGAACAGGAACGCTGTTATTGTGGATGCTCATCATTTGTGACATGTGAACTTTAGATGAAATTCATTTGGTCATTAAAATATGAAAACAGAAACATTTTATGTAAAAGGAGCATACGTCATTACTTTACATACTCGAAAGCCTCATGCTAACTTTGAGCATTCATGAACGTGCATTGAATTTGATGGGAGTCTCAAATTATCGTGCCCTTGTAATTAGACAATTCCAATTCGTTTGTGCCCCGGCTACCTAAGTGTTTAACACTTCGTTCGAGTGTTTTGTGGTTGCTATTTGGATTCCATTTTGGCAATGCTCCAATTTCTTGCAATTAACAGTTTTATATTCATAGAATTTATTAAATTCTTAATAATCCCCTATTGAAAATATTTTAATATATGACTTGCTGCCAAAATGTAATGAATCATCACTGCAACTGTGGTTTGCAGTATATAACAAACTACAAGCTTCGTGAATGGCACACTCTCAATTCTCAATCCCACAAACTATTCATTGGGAGAACGTTTGAAGCTTTACGTTTCTTAACAAATATGAGCGAAAAAATCTTCGGTGTCAATTTATTTTGATATTAAATGTTGCAGGTTGAGAATCCTTGTGAGAACCCAGACAAGTCCCTACTTCAAAGTAGCCCACGGATGTTTACCGACATGGTGCGCGAAAAATGGAAGTGATCGAAGAAAAACTAAATATAAATGTGTTGCTATAATGGTTGAACTGTTAAAATTTTCATATGAACAAAATATGTTGGGCATTTTTTTCTTTATTGCATGAAATCAGGAAAGCCCTATGCTACATTGAAATGCCAAATCACAGTTATTGACGGCTCTACGGTCCACGTGTTGTTCTAGTTGTGATTAGCAACTTCAAGGAGGTATGGATTAAAGAGTCGAAAAGGAAAGGTACAAATTGTTTACCGGCTTCGTGTTACTTTAGTGAAAAGAGTTCATGGATATGCATGGCTATATATTGCGTAATTAAGCTTATATTATTTATTGTTGTGTCGACACTTGAACCCGTTTTTTGTATAACTGGTTTCATAAATATTATCGGTCAAACCAATAACTGCTAAATTTGTTTCTCCGTGGAACCTTATGCATACGATGTTCAGAGTAGATACAGAGAAAAGTTCCATCACTTATCTAGACGTCGTTACAAATTTTGCTGCTTATATCATGGATAATTATGCATTCAGATTCTCCACGGATAGTATCCATTTTCAGGTTTAATAGTTGTCTTCAAGCTTTCCGACTGACAAGCAGGGTGTCGTTTTCTTGTATACTCCAAACAGCAAACTGCGGAATTAGATAAATCCATTTACAATTCCTATACACTATAGTGAATATCATACCCAAAGAGATTATGCAATCCGCACCTTCTGACTGATATAATGTACTTTGGATAAACGTATTGTATCAACGACAAGTTTTATCCACGTATGATGAAAACAATTTTCCCGCCTCGTTTAGCTCTGTGGAGTAATACCATCAATCGAAATGGCCGTACTTGCATAATATAATTCTACGAATCAGTATCAACGGTCCTGCAAAGTTTTATTGAAATCTACGATAAAAAGAATCCGCGATAAAACTCCAAAGAGTGTCCACTAGTGACCTTACCACATCTGGCAAGCCCAGCATATTAGGCAAAAACATATTTACTTTTAGTAATTTTCAATCGATTCACTATAATTTTATGCCAAATTTGAGTCATTAAAACGATGGCCTTGATTAAAAGGTTCAACAAAGATATTATTTTAGCGTGTATCAGTCAACACCGTAAAGTATTTATACACGACAGGCGACAAAATATTAATACAGATTAATGTCTCGTAAGTCTTGTCTGGAATTAACGAAGTTCTTCTGGCAGTTCAGTTCAAATGGAAATCAATTGATTTGATGTAATATATTATCATTTTAATTCGTTTCACAACGCTGCAATACAACGATTAGATTAAAATATTATGATCAACTATTTTAGTTTCAGCAAGAAGCGATGTATCATTATCCAATAGGCGCAAAATGACTTTTTTGCTCGTTTACGTTGGATGTGTAACAAATCCGTTCCTGGAAATTTACATAACAATTTTTGTATTTAACAAATTCTCTGAGTCTGCTTCCAACTTTACTCTGATCGGTTACTACGGAAGGATCAAAGAAACTTAATAATATGCTGAATCGGCACATTATGTATTTACCTGGCTTCCCTTAATAACTTAGGAACTTTAACGATACAGTGAGGGTTGATCTAGATTATAAAAGCGATTTCGCGCGCTTCTTACGCGCGCTGCACTTGATATATCATCATGAAATTTTCAGAGTTTGTTCACTATCATCTATTCTACGATCGTGCCAAGTTGCAAGTCTCTGTCTTTAAAAATGCCCCGAAAATTACCGCTGGAAGTGGAAGTGTTGATACAACACTTTTCCGAACAAGGATGTTCGGAAATGGCGATAGTTAAACAGTTAAAAAGTAAATGTCACGTAGTCTCGAAGTCGGGAGTGCATAATGTGATCAACTGCGAAGGTAAACGACGATCAGCCAGGACTCAGGGACTTCAACAACCGAAAAATAGCTACCCTCGCCCCAAACGCACTCCAGAGGTCATCAGGAAGGTTCGGAATATGGCCACTAAAGAGAATCCCCCGTCGCAAAATCAAATGGCTAAGCGACTTGGAATATCAAGACCGTCTGTTCAGCGTGCTTTGAGTGAAGATTTGGGATTAAAAAAACGCAAGAGAAGTAAAGTGCACGTGGTGAAGCCCTCCCACATCCAAAACCGGAAGACCAATGCTCGAAAGCTCTATGAACAGCGACTGGCTGGTGATAAATGGGAGTACGTGGTCACGCTTGATGAAGCACTCTTCAGAGTTGACTACTGCAAGGGGAATAGGAAGATTTGTTATGTGAAAAGTGGAGAGCAGGTACCTTCAAGGTGGGTATGTGAAACGAGTGAAAGGTTTGGTGAGCAGCTAATGGTGATAGGTGCGATATCCGGCCGTGGCGTTCTACCCTTAATGAAGGTGCCTCCTAATGTTAAGATTAACGCTGAGAGGTATGTTAAAGACGTTCTGAAGCCGCTGGTTATGCGTGAAATCCCTAAACTTTATCCTGGCGAGGAATCTAAGGTGTTCATTCACCACGACAAGGCGTCCTCTCACACCGCCAAGAAAACGCAGCGTTACTCAGAGGAGCTTGAAGGAAAGAACGGACCAAAAATCATTCGGAACTCGGAAATTCCAGTTAAATCACCTGACATTAGCCCCCTTGACTTCTTTGGGTTTGGTTTCTTGAAACAGGCGATCTGGAAGAGAAAAGCGAGTACACTGGACGGGCTTTGGAAATGTGTAAATGAGGAGTGGAATAAGATTCCGACCGTTCTCGTGGGCAAGGTGTTCGAATCATGGAAGCGGCGGTGCAGAGCTGTGGTTAAGGAGCAGGGCTACCACATAGAACGAACAAATTTGAACGAAAAATTTGTATTTGAAAATTTCGTTAAAAATAAATCGCTTTTATAATCTAGATCAACCCTTCGTAGAGTATTTAGCTCGTAAATGTCAGACACTAGGTACCACATCTCGTCAACAATTATTACTTTGTTCATAATATCAACCGCTGTAAACTTTTTCGTAGAACGACGTCAATGTTCTAAATTAAATTTCGACTGAAAATGTAAAACAAACTAAATTAATTCGGATATATCACTAAACACATATTCAGAGTTTTCAGCATATTGTTATACATTGTGTAGACGCCTACTGTTACGTAGTCGTCATGCAACGAGGAGGTCAAGTTGGAGACTGCGAGGAGGAGGAAGGGCAAGGAACAATTTCTCTCGCAAAAGCACTATTCTGAGTGCTTTTGCCTACTAATCATAGTCGTAGTTTTAGTCGTGTGTTTTCAGTCAAGTCGTGTCATTGTCTTTGCCGTAAAATTCTTGTCAATTTTAATTGTAGTAAAAACTATCAAAATTATTGTAAATCGTGCCAATAGTTAACTAAAATTGCTAAAGTTAACTATAATTGTTGATGTAATATTGTTGTTTGTTCGAGTTATAATAAAAACGCTAAATTATAACTCAAACCACCGTCTCCACCTCCAGTCTACCCTTCCACATCATTTTTGAGCTATCATTGTCTTCGTAAGCTGGCGCTTACACATTGAAAAGTTAGTTAAAATCTTCAGCATTTCATGAATGCCGTTGACATGTAATATACAAACATATTAATGTGCTCATGTGCGATAAAGTGCAAATATTTAATTACACTGGATGTATTTCCAAAAAGCAATGTATATAAGCTTGTGCCATATGTGCAGTTCCATATTATAATTATAAATTACTTTGTTATTCGTTTATTACGTACAGAAATTCCTTCTATTTATTGGAATCAACGTTTGACATATCAACTGGCGAGTTAAACAAAAAATGTAATGTATGTATGTGCAAAATGAAATTGCCGCTCTGGAGCACAATGCATTTAATCCATAAAATACTTGTTTACTTTCTCCAATACATATAGCTAAGCATATCCTTGCATACATAAATTTGTTTTTCTCACTATTAATAGAACAGGACTAAAACTTCCTGGCAGTTGAATGTAAATGCCTAAGTTTGGTTAGCCAAACATTTGTGAATCGGTAGTATGGAAACATGGAGCGATATGGGCATATTAGTTTAGTTTTAGATTTGATTCGCTTTACATTTTATGCTTATGAAGCTCTTGAAATGAATCATAATATACAATTAATTTCATTTCTTGCCTCATTACGTCATCCATCAACAAATCTGTAATTGCAAATGCACATATGTTTGTCCTAGATAGAGTAAGTAAGAATGTCGAATAGTGTGTCGGAACACTATCTCATGCTGAGATCTGTCTCTGTTTGCGCAGAGACTCATTCATAGCAATTGTTGGTGTCGATGAAATATTTTGAATTGGAAATAAAAGCAATTGACATGGCATCATAACTGCCCTTTATCTCCAAGATAGTGTATAATTCAGTGGTAGAGGATACGCCTCTATGGAGCCGAAGTCATCCATGAAGTCGGCAAGTAGTAAAGTTTTTGTAAAGCGGTATCAAAAACTTTAAAGATATTTATGACGCCTTTCGTAAATGCAGCAATGTTTTAAAGTATTATATACCCGCAGTCATACTTACAATGATGTGAAAACGAACCGTTTTCAGACCAACTAAACTTCCGAAACTTTTGCTTATTTGTTCATGCAAAAGGAATATGAAATGCTCATCTAATTATGTCTCTACTCTTTAATGGAAATTGCTATTCTGTCAACAATCCACGCTACGATTTTAAGAAGAATTTTTAAAATGACAATTAGTTTGTATGTTTACTTAATTCAGATTTAAATCGCTAGGCTATGTAATAAAAAAGTACCGTTACACGAAATTGGCACTTCCCCGATTACCATCACCCATTCTAACTGTCGCTATGCTTTGGTCACGTGTCCATTCAAAGTTTTGAGATGGCAGAATTTCAAAACGTTTCACTACATTCTTTTCACATTATTTCTCTGGATTCGGACGTTGTATGGCATGAAGCTGCGTCCATAAATTTGGAGTGTCTGTACTACTGCACTGCCTTCACCGTGTTTGCTCTGATTTGGTGTGTCGACATAAGGAAGCGTTGCATGACTACCGAGTATTTCAATTTGATTCTGCAGTTTGAGCGTAGAAATTTCATAGGTGAGAATAATACAGTTTTTATTTCGTATATGTATTTTGTATTACTTGGTCTGATTTTTGTAATTCCTTGTACTCATAATATAGAATCACCGACACTTCAAGATACCGTCTTAACAGACTCGCAAAAACGAGTGATTTCGTCGACACAAACTCACGGCCTAACGCTAGGTATGTTTGGAAGTGTCGGTTACGTTTTACTAAGATGGGTTGACAATGTTGAGCAAAATACGATAGCGCCAATGTATTCAGTATATCCGACTACGTCTATGGTTAGGTAATTTCACCTTCACTTAAAATTGTGTCCTCTGTCAGTTAACATACGTTTGCAAATAAATTTGTTTCCTCTGAAAATATTCCGACCTTTAGAGCGATTTAATTGGAAAGCATATTAAGTAATTGTTATTTAAAATTCTTAAATGAAGAGTGCTCTCAACAACTCAACTGAAAAAGTGTAATAATTATCCCTGTATTTGACAGTAACAAAATAATGTCACCCAAGCGACCATGTCCGCAAACCACCTCACAAGAATATTTGTGGCACTCTATTGGGCAACATTGCGGTGTCAACCCTAGTTAGAAGGCTGCAGCCAAGTGCATTTAGTTTAATATAATCAAGACGCAGACGGAGCGTTACTTCAATTCATATTTTAGAACATTAATGACAGCTACTACGGTGTCGGTAGTTTTATCTTGTCGAACGAATACCACTGAACAATTATGTTATTTATCACCGGCCCGGCCCCTTCGGGGCCCGGCCCGGGGAAAAATCTCCCTCTAGCCCATTCGCTCCTACGGCCCTGCCTATTAAATAGTAAATCTAATTTAAATTATTTACTCTTTACATTGATCCAGTGTTGCTGCAAAACTGCTTGCCTGCTCGTTATTCAAGAGAAGAAGCCAACGATTTATATGTGCCTTAATGAGTAAACAGAGATTGCATAACAGAAGCACACAATTTTGCTTGTACGCAATTCCCAAATTTGGGCGACTGAATTTTCCTGTACAAACAATTAGACACAAGTAATATCGTCGTTAGAAAATACTAATACATCGGACGGTTTACAACTGATGTTATCCCAATAGAAGTAAATTTACAACCAAGTCGTTGGCTCGATCAAAGCAGTTCAGCGGAGTATCCTTTTCAATAAAGTTGATCGCACCAAAGCAAACTTTGATGTTTGAACAGGAGCTAAGGAACCGTTGAGACCATTTCCGTTCCTTTCTGTTCCCCGCAAGTTGATTTCGAGCCTTCTTCCTTAATGTTACAAGTACATTTTCTGAAGTGCTGTGCACCATTCCTTGAGCTCCTAATAGCCCGATCAGAATCCACACCGATGTACAGCAGGAAAGGAAAAGAAAGATGTACACCAGATTACGAGATTCCCATGAAACTCGTACCAGGCCGTTGATGCTTCCTGCTTGCAAAGCGGTGGCGAGTACTATAAACTATGCGATGAGTCCCCACCGTTGTATCTCGTTCATTGTAATACCCAAAATTTGAATTTGCCTGTACAAGCTAATGCGTTGGTAAACGTCAGAGCTCTGGTCCTCACAACATGCCGCGTACTTCAAAATGTATTGCCGAAAGCTCAGCGGGCATATCACGAGAATCCCCGCAACACAAAGGGGCGTTAAGTTAAATGGAATGTGATACACCCACGTTTCGAAACCGAAAACAGCAAATTTGCTAGCCAGAGCAAGGATATGATTATACCATGTTTTGGGTTCCCAAGTTCCCGCATTCCAACATTCGCAAATCAACCAGTACCATGGCAGCGAAGGATGGCAGGGTGAGTACCAGTGCATTCCGTACAGCAGGAAATACAATGAGCTCATCGATGACGGAGTCATTATATAAGCATATAAGGTGTTGAGTTGCTCCATGTTCGTATGGTATATTGCACCAATAACCTGTCTCCCAAATTTCCTGGACAACTGTAGATGACCGTTGAAATAGGACGCAACCGTCACGACATGCTTATCAAATGTCACCAAAAATACAATTAAGAACAAACTACACAGTATTTGAAATATTGGAAGAAAAACGGCACGAAAGTAAAAATGTTGCGTGTCGTTATCCTTTGGAGTTGAGCCCTTGATTTTCAAGTATGTTTGTATTATGTACAAAGGCAAGTGGATGTAAAAGAACCAACATTTCCACCTGAATCGATTTCTTTTTACTCTGACGTCCTCGCATATATAAAACACCCTTCTGGTTTCGTCCAAGCGAATTATTGTTCCTAAACTGCATTGCGCAAGTCGGCACATAAATTTGAAGTATGGCCAGTGCTGTAAAATGAGCATTATGTAGGGCTGTGAATATTTATTTCTATTAAATACTTGGGGTTTCGAGTTTTAGTCTTATCTGAGCGTATCTTCTGCAAGTTTTGTATTGTTGATTGAGAATATTCAACGCCAACTATTCAATCCTATTACTCCTGATATGTTAAAAATATTATATTAATCTGTAATCGGAGTTGCAAATGTACGCCCGCGAATAATCCGTTTCAGAGCGGTGAACATCCAGAGACCCAATAACAGCTTTCGCATTCCCAAACGGTTTATATCACCAGCCTACACAATGTTATGTGCGTCTGGACATAATTATAATGGAAATCCAGAACAGTATAGTTTTAAATTTCCTGAACATGACGGGGGAATAAAGTATTAATGAATGCAGCCATTACACGGACGAATCTTTCATCTGCTATTAAAATAGTTGTACATTTAAAACAAGGCAACATATTTCACACACACATTTTCGTACTGTCTGTTGCGGAAGCCTCCGAAAGTTACAATGATCCCAAATTTGATATCATGGTACGAGGGATTTCTAAAAGTCATGAGACGAATTTACTCCATTCTCAGTTTACAACGGATTGAGGTATTCAACCAATTTTTTCCACGTATCTTCCCTTAACCCTTGCACATCGTTTCCTCCTAACCGCGCGAGCATAGATGCCTTTGGAGAAAAATGCCGGTAGTTAATGCCGTGAAATTGCTGTTTTATAGCTTTTTTCCGGTATGGTGCTTAAGATCGTACTGTAATTTAGCCGGAACGCATTGCCTTGGCAGTTTCTTTGCATCTGCCATATACCAATGAATATATCTTTCGTTTCCGGTCCGAAATTCTCACAAGTACATTCCCCCCGTCGTTTGAGTGAGGGGTGCTATTTTGGCCGATTTGCCTGCACTCAAAATTTGTCTTTTCATCTGCGCTATCTACGACAATCAGTTCAATACTTCTAAGGAATTGCTCCAAATTAAATTGCAAGTTTATCCACACTGACAAAACACTTCTAGGTACCCGCCCTACTATTTCTGGCAACAATTATAATCTGTATTTCTCCAGCATGGCCTTCATTTGAATACATGTCGATTGCCATTTTCACTTAGAGGTCTTCCTGATTTTGGAATATTATCTATCCATGAGTCACCATATTTGAACCGCAAAAACAATCGACCGATAGTTACCCGTCTTGGTAATATATTTGCGCCATATTTTTCCACTTTGCTGTCAATTAAAATTGTGAAACGATCCATCGAACATCATGTCTTTTTTAGAGCACGAATGTCGTGGGTGGAAAAAATCATGATCGTCGGTACTAGCAGCTCTAGCTCTGTAGTGATAATTACTACTACTGCGTGTAATATGTCAGTCGAAAGCCCTAACCTTTTTCTTCGTGCTGGTATGCACAACATGGCAATGGGATAAGTGGTCATTGAGATATGCCTCTCCAAAGTCGTCATAGAGATATGCCTCTCCAATGTCGTCATAGAGATATGCCTCTCCAAAGTCGTCTAACTACTTTTAGAAATCCCTACGTATGGCACTGTATGCACATAATGATACTTACAATAAACTCAGCAAGCTAACATGTAGCAAAGTGGCGGAGCAGGGACACCCTTAACATGCATCTTTCAAAATAGTCAACTGAGTACCACTATAAGGAATCGTTTGTTAAAAACAGAATGCATATATTCCAATCCATTATCAAGTTATAACATAAAAACCAAAAATCAGGTATTGCCGTTTAACGGTAACCGTTACAATTAAAATGCATTTGGATTTGCATAAAGAACACTCGGGGGAGTCGAATGATATGCCACTTGCCCTAAGTGACTTTTAAAAATTTCGAAATCGTAACGGTTTCTAACGGTTACCGTTGGCCATTATGGCCAAGCTTCTCACATACTACACTTGTGGTGAGAAGCCGTTTATCAAAAACTGAAGTCTAAAATTCAAACCATTTAAACAGGACCATTTGAAATCGTCGTAACCGTTAAACCGTAACCGTCACCTTCAGAATGACCGTAGATCTGTGTATTACGTTGTTAGACGAGTCGAATGATGTGTCACTTGCCATATTTTGTCATTTAGAAAAGTTGACCTCGTAACGGTTTCTAACCGTTGCCGTTGACCTTTGCAGCTGGTAAACATGTCGGGTAAAGCCCATGTGATGACAAGTCGTTTGCCGAAAACAGAAGTGGAAAATTCCAAACCACTTAAGCAGGAGAGCATAAAATGTAAAATTATTTGAAATCGCTGTAACCGTTAAACAGGAACCGTCAACCCCGAAATGACCTCATATCTATGTGTTATGGTCATAGACGATTCGAATGATATGTCACTTTCAATGTATCACCATTTAAAAAATTTGACCTAGTAACGGTTTCTAACGGTTACCGTTGACCTACGTATTTCAAAATCACGCTGGACCCTTCTCAAGTGACCAGTTATCGATTGCCGAAAACAGATTTCAAAAAAGTCAAACCGTTTTTGAGCTAGAGCGCGCACAGACGGACGGACAGACGGACGCACGGACAGACGGACGCACGGACAGACGGACGCACGGACAGACGGACGCACGGACAGACGGACGCACGGACAGACGGACGCACGGACAGACGGACGCACGGACAGACGGACGCACGGACAGACGGACGCACGGACAGACGGACGCACGGACAGACGGACGCACGGACAGACGGACGCACGGACAGACGGACGCACGGACAGACGGACGCACGGACAGACGGACGCACGGACAGACGGACGCACGGACAGACGGACGCACGGACAGACGGACGCACGGACAGACGGACGCACGGACAGACGGACGCACGGACAGACGGACGCACGGACAGACGGACGCACGGACAGACGGACGCACGGACAGACGGACGCACGGACAGACGGACGCACGGACAGACGGACGCACGGACAGACGGACGCACGGACAGACGGACGCACGGACAGACGGACGCACGGACAGACGGACGCACGGACAGACGGACGCACGGACAGACGGACGCACGGACAGACGGACGCACGGACAGACGGACGCACGGACAGACGGACGCACGGACAGACGGACGCACGGACAGACGGACGCACGGACAGACGGACGCACGGACAGACGGACGCACGGACAGACGGACGCACGGACAGACGGACGCACGGACAGACGGACGCACGGACAGACGGACGCACGGACAGACGGACGCACGGACAGACGGACGCACGGACAGACGGACGCACGGACAGACGGACGCACGGACAGACGGACGCACGGACAGACGGACGCACGGACAGACGGACGCACGGACAGACGGACGCACGGACAGACGGACGCACGGACAGACGGACGCACGGACAGACGGACGCACGGACAGACGGACGCACGGACAGACGGACGCACGGACAGACGGACGCACGGACAGACGGACGCACGGACAGACGGACGCACGGACAGACGGACGCACGGACAGACGGACGCACGGACAGACGGACGCACGGACAGACGGACGCACGGACAGACGGACGCACGGACAGACGGACGCACGGACAGACGGACGCACGGACAGACGGACGCACGGACAGACGGACGCACGGACAGACGGACGCACGGACAGACGGACGCACGGACAGACGGACGCACGGACAGACGGACGCACGGACAGACGGACGCACGGACAGACGGACGCACGGACAGACGGACGCACGGACAGACGGACGCACGGACAGACGGACGCACGGACAGACGGACGCACGGACAGACGGACGCACGGACAGACGGACGCACGGACAGACGGACGCACGGACAGACGGACGCACGGACAGACGGACGCACGGACAGACGGACGCACGGACAGACGGACGCACGGACAGACGGACGCACGGACAGACGGACGCACGGACAGACGGACGCACGGACAGACGGACGCACGGACAGACGGACGCACGTACAGACGGACGCACGGACAGACGGACGCACGGACAGACGGACGCACGGACAGACGGACGCACGGACAGACGGACGCACGGACAGACGGACGCACGGACAGACGGACGCACGGACAGACGGACGCACGGACAGACGGACGCACGGACAGACGGACGCACGGACAGACGGACGCACGGACAGACGGACGCACGGACAGACGGACGCACGGACAGACGGACGCACGGACAGACGGACGCACGGACAGACGGACGCACGGACAGACGGACGCACGGACAGACGGACGCACGGACAGACGGACGCACGGACAGACGGACGCACGGACAGACGGACGCACGGACAGACGGACGCACGGACAGACGGACGCACGGACAGACGGACGCACGGACAGACGGACGCACGGACAGACGGACGCACGGACAGACGGACGGACATCTCGATCTTATAAAGCGGCTCCGTCACTTAATAATTTAGATCGGTGACTTGTACAAGCATTACGAGTATTTATCAGCTTATGAATCTTAATCAACTACTTTAATTACACAACGGCACACGTGGTTTTTTTCTAGGCTCTTCCGTCTTTGTCCGACAGCAATAATGCGCATTTATAATATAAAGAGACACCAATACTCTGACGGCGTGTCTAAACTATCTATCACTTATTTCGAAACAAGCTGTATATTTTAAAGTGGAAGATTGCTTCCTGGTCAAACGATCACGGAAGTATCTGAACGGTAATTCCGTGCAATATATTTGTTGCAATTATTACTCCACCGAAAACGACGGCGGAGGTATACGAAACGAGGAAATGAAATGTTCATTTTGGAGTTAACCATTTTGGACGAATTATTTTTCACTAAATAATTGCCTATCTCGAAAATGTCCCAATCCCGCTGTATGTTGCATTAATGATGATTGGCGCACCAGGAAGTTTCTTCCCGCAAACCCACATTTTCGAGTGTTACTTCTCAAACCAATGCACATTTTGTAACCTGACTGAAGTATATTTTTATGGGGTGTGCAATATTCTGTTAAACAATTTCCGTGAAAATGAAATATCAACGTTAATCAATTTAGCATGGAGCGTAAATGGGGCTTGCGGTGACTTTATTACCCCACTGTAGTTTCAAATGGATTCGGTATGCCTGGTCCGAAACTTCTCTTTTTCCTACCAGGCTATTTAGGTGCTGTGGTCATAAATGTCTTCTATTTTGGCACTTTTGGAAGCGTTTATGAGAGCGTCTATGAGAGCGGCTGTGGGTTGCTAGTGTATTTTTGTACATCCATCTTTCCACGGATTCCTCGTAGCAGGAAACGATTCTTTTCTCGGGACTTGGCTTCCCTTCAGCCGATCAAGATTCAATTGGGACATGTCAATTATGTTGATAAGCAGACGCCACTCGTCCTTCTGGACTTTTGCTTCAACAATATCATAAACTTACTTCTTCTTTAAGGAATATTGCGATTACCTGATATTACACGACGAATTGAAAGTATGACGTTTCTTAATTCATTATAGATGAAGTAAAGTTGTCAGATGAATGTCTTCTTTGACATGATTCATTTATATTTTTAATCACACATGTTTGTAAATGTTTTCCCATATGATTCGGTCTTACGACAGCGTACGATGTTCCCAATCGTGTATAGAATATTTTATATATTTATTTACACAAAACATTCCATGGATTACAACAGACATGTGAAAACTTGGCATGCAAATGTAGACGTTTCAATATCTTTACAAACTCCTGACAACACATATCTTAGGACATGAGGGAATACCACACCTGAAATAAACTTAATTGACCGATACCCGCTAAAAGGTGTAGGCGGCTTTAAACTTCCATCTTGAATAAAAATTATAATATTTCGGCTTTGAATATTGCCATTTTCATTTTCATGGACACCAAAAATTCTAGAATTAGAATTCGTGATAGATTTTTGTCTACACTTTAAAGTCATGTCGTAAAGGATGATTTGGAAATGCTTAATTTTATCAGATTTGTTTACAAACGGCGACTAATATTACGTAACAGTAAAACTAAAATAATGTCCTTGCATGTAATTATTCTATTTTGAGCTTGCATTGATCAAAATGCTGTCGTGTTTTACTCCTTGAAAAATAGGCACTGTCATAACGAGCTTATAAAATGACAACATTGTAACACGTTGTTGATATGAGAAAAAGATTTTATCGGAATCCACAGCACATTCAGTTGTGATGTTGCAAATGTAATGTGCTGTGAGGCATATAAATGGGGTTTGTCACAACTGCATAATGCAAACGAGAAACATAAGCTTAGCAGACACTAATAATCAAAGCAGAGGCATAACAGATATAACAAAACACATAATTTGCATGAGAATGGCATGCAATTTAGTGGTGAGTGAGTGAATTTCCTGCTAAGGATTTGTGTCTGGTGTAGCAATTGATTGTAAGTCAATTAATATTGCCGATATTTTCACTTTTTAATTATCCCGCCTCATTTAACATGTACATTTACACATGAGCATATAATTTTTAAAGAATCCGCTTAGCATCATTAATTTTTAACGTTTAATGTCTGATGGCCACATGTCTGAGCAGCAAAAATTTAGAACGGCGTTTATCATAAATTGCCCAACGTTGTATTTAAGGTCGTATAGCAGAACCATCAATGCTTGCTTTAATTGTTTAGCATGAGCGCGTACAAACTTTAAAATAATCTTCCGTTACATCTACCAATTTCCTGAGCGATATTTTATTAATACTATCTACTAGCATAATGGAGTTCTGGTTTATTACCTTCATTGAGCGCAATTTGGTGTAGGTCAAATGTACGGAGAATGGTTTCTGTGACGCTCCTTTTGCTAAGTAATGAGAAATATTGTTCCACGGTTTCACTAGTGCAACGGCAAATGGGTGTTGGAAATGGTTTACTGTTAGTAATATAAAATTATGTGCTTGAAAATGGGACTCCAATGAAGGCACATATCAGCTAACAAGTGAATATATCCTTATTGGAGATACTGAGCATTACGATTTTATACAGAAATTTAAAAAACATCTTTTGGTTGGTGGAGCGATTAATTAAGCTCGACGACGACTGGCACTTGGATACCAACCTGGTCAATATTATAAATGCAGGTCTGGGTAGTCGTTATTTTGGTACACATTTTTGAAGCTATAATTGTGTAACGTATGGTTATTGATGATAAATGACCGCGACTCATGAGTATAAGTATAAATTGTTGCTCGTCATTTCTTGTCTCTTGCGAGATAACCATATCTTACATTAGTCAGAAACGTATTTTATGGCATTTAATTTATATCTGAATCACGTTTATACGTTTAACGAAATATTTTCTAGTAACCTTTAATTACTATTTACAATCGAATGCAAAGTGATAAGTGGAGAACCTGTGGATATAAAATAATCGTTGTCTCATTCATATATTTGGCGACGTTCAAATATATATGGATTTAGTATTAAGATGTGGTCTTAAGCATTATGTACTACTGTAATGATCTCCGTCATTTGTGAAATACCCCATCCTGAACAGATCACATCATTGTGTATTTTTATATAAACGCTGAACAGAATATATAAAATATATAAAACTGCTGGAATTTGCTTAGAAGGGATTTTTGAAAGTGTGACATTCTGATATCGATCTCTTAAAAGAACTGCTGGCAATACATCAAATCATAGCACACCACCTCAATCAACCTATTTTAAATTTAAATAAGTGAAAGTGGTCAAATATACACCGTCGACGTCCAACTTACAATGGACGTTTAATGCTTCAACCACCTGGAAAGATTTTGTTGTAATTCTTGTAATAGTACTATAGTTAGGTAACTTGTTATTTATACTCTTATTAGCAAACAACGTCAATTCGTTACTCTTTGTACCTTTCACGGAAACAAAATTTTCAGTGAGCATAAAAATTCCTACAGGTGCGCAAGCGGTCCTAGAGCTCATCTAAAATATAACTAAAACTATTCCGATATGGTTGCATTCAGTAAAACTGAATTTAACGAAGTCGTCGGAAGTAATTTTATGTCGAAAGGGAAGTATTCGAGATATCTAATTAAAAGCGACTTTGATGTGTGTAAGGGCAATAATGCAGAGACATTGTATTTATTGTTCAACAAACCAATTAATTGGAATTTGTTTATGTTCCAAAAATGATAAATGTTTATCATAACCAATTTTTTAAAGATTCTGAGCGTCCTGGATATGGTACACGTCTGTAAATCATTAGTAATATATTACAACCTTCACACATCCCCGCGAAAACCAAAAATTCTGACAACTGACAACCAAAATGACGGTTTGATGAATGTTGGTGCCGGTGGGTTTCGAAGAAAGCTCTCGTGATTTTTATGAGTACCAGCTGAATCAATAGGCTGGCATGCATTTGTGTGTTGTGCTATATTGTAGCAAAAAACCGAATCTTCTATGTATAATTATTAAGCAACGATTATTAACGAATCTCCGTCCATAATTAGATGTGTCAGTTTGGGAAAGAAACTCCTACGTGAAAATTTGGAACGCGTTGACAAAGTTTGGAAACAAAAGTTACCAAATTTCAAACTATTAAAGGAAATATAAATAATACAACTCTAGTAATCATAATTAATTACTTGATAATTAAAAGGCTTTTTCGAATATGCGATGCATTGTATATTGTGGTTTAACGTAGCAACAAAATAATTTAATTACAAAAGTCAACAGTCCGGAAAGTTGAATTGGTAGAAGTAGCAGATCGCACAGAAATTTGGTGAATTATTTGATTTTATATGTAACCATGTGTCAATTACACCATCTCCTTCAAATTCGTATTAACTAGCAAAGGGACGAAATAAACGGCAAAAACATTGAAATACGGCTAAAAGGACCAAAACAAATTAAGTAATATATTCGACATTGGATCGCAGTAAATTACCATGTTTTTGACGAAATAGAACCGCGTTCAGCAGTTCCTTAAGGTTTATTGACACAAAAATTTGCCGTCTTGTCAATTATATTTTTTAAACGAATGCCATATAATTTATGTAAGTTATTCACTTCAAGGAATTAAATGAAATTTGTAGAAAATATTATTCAGGAGAGGTCTGATTCCGTGGCGGAACAAGCACAATTTAAGCTTGGATTGCACTTTAAAGTTAATGGGCGAACTAAATAGTGCTGCTTGATAAACATCACAATCTCGGGAACTTGCGGGAATCTCACAAACCTCTCCGTCAAGAATTTTCCCATGCTTGGTGAATTTACCCACCGGGATGCAGTCTTGCCTAAAGCTGATTCCCAATGCAGACTCTTTCGTGAAACCGATTGAAATTTGCCACAATTCTTCATTCTCCAGCGTCACCATACTTCATTATAAACCTTTCATTTCATCAATACATTTTAACTCATACCACGGCATGTTTTCTAATTATTGGATACGTGCTTTAATTGATTGACATTGCAATTAGTCGAAGAGAGTGCTGGACAATGTTTTGTAGTGACAATTCTAGTTGAGGAAATCGGAAAATCAGACACTTAATTATAAAACCATGATGAAATTTCTAAAGAATACAAATCGTCCAGTTAATAAATTTTAAATTAACAATCGCATACATGACTTGTACAACAGTGCATCTCCCCATTACTTTGCACCGACAATCATTTCCAACACTTTCAACATGAAATGAAAACGGAAAGTATAATAACCATTATAAAATACTAGTAGTGACTCATTGATTGATCGCTTTAGAATAATCCTACTATTCTAAAGTGCTTGAATTTTTCTTAGTATTGCCATTTACAATATGACATGGAAGACATGGAAAATTAGTTCATCTAATGCAGCATTAACCTTTCATATATCATACTGGACAACTAATAATGGTGTCATACGATACTGGAAAACAACAAGTATTAATTATAAACATCTTTAAAGCTGATTGACTCCCCTAAAATTTTCATCTCTTCGATTTCATTCATATTTTCCCCCCAGATAGGGGCTAACATGAAACCGTTAATTGCCAAGTTTTAGCCCTCTCCTCCTTCGCTGGTGACCACGGCGCCAACATGTATTTTTCAGAGGTACCCAATTACACGCTAATTTTATACATGCACAAAATTTTTAATTTTCAATCGATTTTGGAGATTAATAGCAATTCTGAATCTCCAACTCAAAATCTAGGATGGGTATTTTTTGGATTTTTGAAATTGTATCAAATGTCAAAGTTACAGAGCCACAAAGTTGAAAAATTGACCAAAATCCCACAATTCTTGGATTTTGGGAAAATACTGAATTTTGTCATCTTTGGGAACCTGCTGATTCGTAAGTTGATTTACTATGAGAATTCTGAGATATACGTTTTGAAGCCCTCTTTTCGCGCTATCAGACACATACTTTGCCATTACGTAACATGTTGTAGTATATAAATGGCAGCAGGCCGGAATTGTAACAATTCTACATGTCATTTTGATTAAATGTGACGTTAACAAAACTTATCACGTGTGTAATATGCACTAAATAAAAAATGTGCTAATTCAGAAAAATAGCCCTTTCGAAACTGGTCATGGACATCCAAATCATGTTTCATGACATCTTCATTTGTTGTTGCAATGCCCTACTTTATTTTTCAGTTGCATTCTCTGAAACATCGGAATAAACACTTGACTGTATTACCGAGAAAACATTGATTTTGGGCAAGCATTCTGGATTTACATTCAATTTACACTCAAGATCACATTAAACGCTGAGAACTAAAAATGCCCAAGTAAAGCGATAATAATAAAAAGAATTATGGGCTACTCTGTTAGAATGTAGTTTTTATACACCATGAAGAAGGATGCTCTCAACTTTTAATGACCTCCAAATTATAATTGCAAACTGCCGGATTAATGGAGGAACGGAAACCAAGTAGAGTAATTTTATTGATATTCGTTTTACGGAGAAATGGTTCCGTACTTATGTAACGGTTTATCAATTTCAATTCTAATGAAATACATTACTGTCACAAGAATCTTCAGCTTTGCTGCTACCTTTCTTATTTAGAGATACATTGTTGGGTAGCTTCACTAACGTTCCGCAATTTGCTATACCAGTACTGAAAATTCTAGTACACCAGATTCGGTGTCATCTGTTATGATTCGATTGAGTTTTTTGAAAAGCTGTTATGTTGCGATCGTGAATTTAATTCTGAAGCCAAAGTTTCTCTTTAATAACAAAATATCAATCGCTTCAAATTTCATCGCAGCTCCAGTAAATGCGATTTACTTCGGCGATTCAACCAAGATAAACTGCCAATGAATGAATGAATGAATTTTATTTAAGTGTTATTCTGTTCAGTCAATAAGTCTGATTTTACAACCATAACACTCTGCAGTAGAGTCTACTACCATACATCCAAAATATAAAACAAGGACAATCAATACACATTCCAAATCGTATACCATCATACTTAAAAATACTCAATAAAACTACATAAATAAAATCTTTCTCTCTTTCAACAATATCACTTTACATGTGTCACTAAATGTTTCTAGAATAGTTTTACATTCTACATCTTTTTCAATAATCTTATTAATCTGTTTACAATATTTATTCCATAAATCAATACAATTCCATTTTAATGATTGCTGATACATTGTTGTTCTACATTTTGGAACTACAAGTCTACGAAATTTATCACCATCTTCCTTACTATAAGTAAACCAGTCACAAAACAATTCATTTTTCATCTTTTTAAAAACGAACTTTAAAGTAGCAATAACTTGGCGTTCACCAATTGTTAGAAGATTAACCTTGTTCAATAGGTTATTCTTATCATTTTCAGTAAGATTAATCTTCAAGAACTTGGTTCTTCTTACCATGGTCGGATGATAATATGCAACTACAAATCGCATAATCTTTTTCTGATATCTATCAACATAAACTGAGTTCGAAAATGACCAAAAAAGTATTCCATACTCAACCACACTGACAATATATGCAGAAATTACCGTTTTGAGAAAATTTTCACTTATCATTCGCCGTATATAGTATAATTTTGCTAACGCCGCATTTAATTTAGTTTCTGTATTCTCACAATGACTCTTGAAGTTTAAATTGGTGTCTAAGTGGATACCTAAATATCGAAATGAATCCACCAACTCCACCTCAACTCCATTTAGCATTACATTACCCCTAACTTCTTTAGCAGCCCTATAATCATGAGATTTATAGAAAACCATATATTTTGTTTTTGACACATTAATGTGTAAGCCATTTTCAACACACCACTTATTAAATAATACCAGACATTCATTTAATTGTTTAGTTCCTTCACTAAACGACGAACATTTTGCATAAATACACAAATCATCTGCATACAATGCATAAGGCAGTGTTAATATTTCACCTACATCATTAATAAATAAAGAGTAGAAAAGGGGCCCCAAAATTGAACCAGGCCCACTGCCAGACTTAATCTCATACAATTTAGACACATACGAACCATTTTTTATACAAAACGTTCTATCAGTAAAATAACTTATCATCACCTTGATAAGATAGACAGGAATTTTAAAATGAAACTTTGACATAAGCTTTAGTATTAGTTTTTCGTGTGATATACTGTCAAATGCCTTTGAAAAATCTACAAACAGTGCCACTGCTCTACCTGATTGATTATCTAAAATATCATACAAGTCTTGAGTCACAACTGCGATTGCCGTTTCACAAGAACGGTTTGACCTAAACCCGTGTTGATGTATATCTAAACAATCTTTAACATGTGACAGTAATTTGCAATAAAGAAGTCGTTCAAACACTTTAACAAGGAACGGGAAATTAAATATAGCTCTATAGGAAGAAGCGGAGAAACGAGAACCTTTGTTTTTATATAAAGCGATAGCATAAGCCTTCTTAAAACTAGCTGGAACTATTCCAGTGACAAAAATGTTTAAAAACAGAATTCTTAACGGAATGGCTAATATAGATGCAAATTGCTTGTACACTCTTTTAGGAACATTCATCTGAGTTTCTTTCGCTCTGTCTACATAACTGATCGCTTCACAGATTTCTAATTCACTTAATTCACATTGACTACTATCCGTTTCATTTTTTTCATTGGCTAATTCATAATCTGCAGAATATTTTTCTAATAGAGTATTACAGCGTGCAACATCACTAATTGCACTATTCACAATAAACTCACTAGCAAGCATGTTACAAATTGGCAAATCACCTTCAATAATTTTATTGTTGTTATCAATTAATTTTGTTATCTTGGGATTAGACTTTGCCTTGTATTGAATTAACTCATTCATAATGACCCATGCATCAGCTGACGTTTTTACTGTAGCAAGTTTATTAATAAAAAACTCTTTCTTCGCAGACCTAATTGCATTGCTTACTTTGTTTTTGCATTTATTATACTTCACTACATAGGACTCATCAACAAGAGATTTTGCTTTCAATTTATCTCTTTCCTTACACATTTCAACTAAAGTGGGAGTAAACCAAGGTGTGTTCATACCTTTAACGGCACGCCGCCGTAGTGGAGCATGCCTATCAAGCAATCCAATAATCAGACTTTCAAAAATTTCTGGATTACATTGTGGTACACTTGAGGTTTCCAAAAATGACCACTCATATAGTTTTAAATCTTCTTCAAATTTTTTAGGATCAAAATTTTTGAAACTTCTATATTGGATAATTTTTGACATTTCCCTGGGAGATCCTACTTTAATGATTGTGTAAATCATTTTGTGATCAGAGCTTGAGAAATTAATAGATCCACTTTGAAAAAATTTACTAGTATCAGATACATACATGTGGTCTAACAGAGTTTTGGTTATTTGAATATTATTGTTGACTAAACGATTACCTATTCTTGTTGGACCCTTAATTGTTTGAGCGACATTAAACTCTGACGATAAGCTACGTAGCTTTGCTGACTCAGCATTTTTCTTTAAAAGGTCCACATTAAAGTCACCAGTTACAACAAATTCACATTTTTCCAAACGAAGAAAATAAAAAAGATTTTCAAGAAATAAAAAAGCATTATCATTGACTCTGTCAGGTGGAATGTATATAACCGCAACATGAAACGGTTTTTGATATTTGCCAATAATTTTGACAATTGTGCATTCAATTAAGTCAGGAATAAAAAAGGTAGGTTCTGTGATTTGAAAATCATAATTATCACTAACATAAACTAACGTACCTCCACCTTCTTTCACTAATCTATCTTTTCTAATCATGTTATAGGTAGGAATTTGATACATGTTGTCATGAGCACGAGGTTTTAGCTTTGATTCTGTCACTGCGCACAGTATAACATTGGATTCATTTAACAAAAAGTACCTAAGCTCATCATACTTGTTACCTACGCCATTTAAATTTATATGAACAAACTTTTTTCCTTTTGGTAAACATTGTGAGTACTGAACAACTGCAGCTGTATCTGCAGATGTCTTGACATTTCTTACGTTGTTCTTGAGAATCTTCAGGAAAAGGAAGCTGACGAAAAATTTCAAGGTTACCAATTTCATGATTATCAGTATTACTTCCAGGAACTGTTATATTATCGGTCTCATTTTCACAAATTATACAAATTCGATTATAGGTTACGTAAACTAGTTTGTTGTTAACAACTCCGGTTGGTCTGATGAAAAGGCCTCTGAGTCCACATTTTGAACAAGGAATCCATTTAAAGTTGTCCTTCCAGTCAGTTGTTTCCATATCCATTATTTGGTATTGTCAAATAACAATAGAAGAATAGCAAAAAATTAGAATTCCAATTTTCAAACGTTCTCAGATAAATATAACATCGGTAATCATCATTCAAAGGTTCATTCTTGATTCGTACACCCATCCATAGTTAGCCAGGTCACTTCAGATTTGGGAAATAATTGTTTTAAGGCTTACATTTAAAGGACCGTATTCATATACAGCTCGGTCCCAGCTGATGTAAGTTCGGTGTGCAAACTGCACTGCTGATGAATACATCATCCTTCTGGTGGGGCGAGTCAAGAAGTGCGGTTACAGTTGAGGTAGCTGCTTGTGTAGTGTGATCCAAATTCTGCTTGTTGTGTTTTGAGAATCACTGCTTAAGTCACTGATTCTTAGCAAAAACCAATTTACAGACTATGTTTCTTTACACTAAACGATAGAGCGCACTATAATTTCAATATGGCGTGTAAATTATAATTTTTACACGATGATTATTATGTTTAAAAAAAAATAAAACGAAAATATTTGTTGGATGCAAGGATAAGTACGTCTTGCTCCTCTGCTATCTGCTAAAATAAATCTACCAATAATTTATTTGATGCATGCATGAATAGATCTTGCTGCAATTTGAGAAGATACAAAAATTAATTTAACTCGATACTAATTCAAATTTTGTGTGCGCCTAAACAGAAATAATAAATGTAATCAATATGCAATAACTGTAGGACGGTTTATAAGTTTCTGATTTCGACAATCTAACAAATTGGAAACATTTGCGAGATCAATCTGTAATTAATTGCAATTTATGCAATTTGCAATCGTTCGCATGTGTTAAAAGTTCCGACTTACACTTGAAGTTAATTTAATTTTGATTTTGCTGAAACACTACATTTTGTGGCAGTCTTTTAGAAATGTAGTTACATAATTGCAAAAAAGATTCCCACAAACAAATACATACCGTTGGAATTTTATGGCAGTATATAAAGCATTTCATGAACCATCAATTTATTAAACGGCTGATAAAATATGAATCAACTACGCAATTTGGAAATCACAATTTTCATATGACAATCTTTTCGGCTTTGACTTGAAGCGGGTCTCAACTAGCTGATACGAATTCTCTCTGTACTGCTCGACATTATTATTACTAACATTTTCAAAACTATCTACTGGTTCTAACATAAAGATACGATATATTTATGTTTCCTTTGCAGACTCTATTGATTTAAGAGTAGCGTGTTAATGAAATTAGGAGTTACTCATAACTTATATAAACACATGGAATATATGTCAGGAAGAATAATCAAAAGTGCTTAAAATTCTCAAATCAATCAATTCCAAATGAACCATACCTGTAATAAATGTAGAAAGCTACCCGCTTTATTACTTCACTTAATCCTTGTGAAAAATAGCTCGAAGAATTATTTCGCATCGTCGATCCATTGCGTATGTCTATAAAACAATTTTAAGGTAACCGGTAGAAAATACGCTGCTCTCTATTGAGTACCTAATTTGTTCCCTATACGTTGTCAAAGATATTTTATAAATATATTCCAATATCAATTCAATAATAATAAGTTGCACGCCCTCATTGGCATATTTACAACCATTTTTTTGCAAATAGAAATTAGGTCCCTAACCGCTATCATATCCATGGTGTTCAAGGTGTCATTTAGTGTCTGGTTGTTGAAATCAACGAAAGAATTTAGGATTTTTAAAACTCTTAAGTAACCGCATCGATGTGAAAGCTAATTGCTTAAAAATAATATGTTGCCTGTCAAATTCTAAAATCATTACGTATGCTAGAAACAGCAGAAACCATTTCGAAATAGGTCACAACGCACAGTCAATACGTTTCTTCCCGGTTAGTGAGTTCATTTATGTTATTGTTAAAACGTCAAACAATGCCGTGCGGTGTGCCAATTCGGTAATAGAATAAATAGTATGCCGGTCGTTCAATTCATTTTTGCACTAAAATCGCACCTCCATGAGGTGGCAAACAATAAACGTTTGCCAGTTCATTTCGTTCAGCACAAGTTACTAGTGTACAATGATTTTAATTGGATTCGAAGAGGTTCTGACCTCGCCCTTAGGGCACATAAATATATTCGGAACAGTACATACCATTATTGTTTTTAGTCTATTAATACTAACAGTTTTTTGTATCCCGACAGTAATAAACTCTTGAAGTACGA
The DNA here is from genome assembly GCA_004115045.4 of Sinella curviseta. Lineage (NCBI taxonomy): Eukaryota > Metazoa > Arthropoda > Collembola > Entomobryomorpha > Entomobryidae > Sinella > Sinella curviseta. The sequence continues at coordinate 18,832,899 of CM023201.3, read as the reverse complement.
AATCAATAAAATACGAACCTGATAGGATTTACTCGTTCCGGATTTGAGGGGAAAATATAAGGGTAGAGTGGATAGCAGAACAATCGTATTATAGTCATCTCACATAGCCACTCTGTTCATAAAACGATGTGATTCATTAAGAGGCGTGCTATACCCCCACGTCGTCTATTTAAAACTTATACCATTCGGAATTATATAGTTAGCAGGTAAGTTGTGTAGTATAGATCTGTATGAGGTATTTATGTGTTGGTTAGATGTTTTCATTAAATTTTTATACATTTATTTAGAGACATGAATTTTTATCTGTATCAAGTATCAAACCATACATATATACTGTGGTAATCCCTTTGTTTCAGACAATTTAATGCTCGCTTTGGTAGACTGAAGGTTTGCTGTGCTCTGTTAACGTTTCAGGATATGAATGTAAGTTATGAATGCGTGTAACACCATTATGTAATCAATTTTGTACTTTATCACAATATCTCTTTACCTCGACACAGATTTGGGAAAATTATATTTGATGTTATAAGGCGTCGCTTTGTTAATCTTCCAGCTATCTTGAGTAGTATTTAAAGCATGTTTAGTGGTCTGGGTTGAAGATGATTAATCGATGACTATAAATACAATTGCAATAAAGTTTATTTACAGAGCTACACAGAGCATTGATACCTGTTAATCCAGAGAATTGTATAGTTTTAAATTTTTCCCACTTTCATTGTTCAGACTCCTGATTTATATAAAAAATTCACAAATATTGTTCATTGTTGATTCCAAACGCGAGATAGAACAGACGTAACTTATTTACAGAACAAAATTAAACGTAAAAAATATATAATCTATGTAATATGTACACTGCAAATGGTGAAGAGAAGTACAAGCTAAGTCATTTTTATTCACTTCGTTTGGAGCGGAACTAATTTTATATCTAATTAAAAATGAAATATTCTGGTGGGTCGCCACCTTTTGTCATTTTTTATTCATGAATGTTCGGTAATGATATCCAACTCAGAGTTCAATGCGTATAACCGTCGTATGCAAAAAGACGGAAATCCAAAAAGCGATAGTGTGGCGATATCGTCGAAAGCTTCTAGGTAGGTACAATTGGATACACAAATCCGAGTCAATTGGTGGTTAGGCTATGTACGAAGGAGGTTGACATTTTTGGTACAGGAACGAGTACATTTTTTATCAATGATTTCCATTTCTCGTTACCAAAATGGTTTTCACGTTATTAACATTTATCAATGTTGCACACTCACAAGTTATTAACTGCAATCCCAGCCTATCTACTTAATATGCTCCCAGCACCCCGTGATTTCTTGCAACATTTTGCATTGCTCATTTGTTAGAACAAAACATTTTGCGATGTAAACAAGTCAGACTTCTAATCTTGTTTTCAGATCCATTAGATAATTCATGATGAGCACCTTTTTTGTTGACGCACCATATGAAAATTTTCATCGTTTCGGTTTCATTATATTTTAGTATGTTGCGGCGCCGTACTTAAACCGCAAAATACAAAGTTTCGGCCATCACGTCCTGCCTCACATGTGTACTTTTGGGGTACCCCTTGCCATAACATAAAAAATGATCGTGAGACATTTTGGCCTTGAATGTATATCCAATACTGATTGACTTCATAATTCCCACACGTGTCACATGGACACTTTTTCATACCACATTCTAGCTTTGGAACATTAACAGCTCTTGAAACAATCGAAATTATATATTATTATTAACTGTGCATCGAAAATTGTCAGATTCACGTATGCGACATTTAGTTAGAGCAACAGCGACGCAACACGATCGATTATAAAATTCCAAGGAATAGCAATATAGCACACGAAAAAGCAAATTTTCTCTGCAGTAATTTTTCTGATAGTTTGTAGTACAATAAAAACGATAAATTGTACCTACTTTTAATAATTTGAGTCCAATTAGATAAATTTGATAATAATAATTCTGCTAGTTGTTTTGCGCATTGTCCCTTATTTTTCACTGATTAAATAATAACGCCGGTCCTGAGATACGAAACGAGTCTTGGGTAATTTCAAATGTCAGATCCAAAATAGTGCATCCCATAATTATTGCCACTTTAGTATCCAAACCCTACACATTTCATGCAATTAGACGTCAAAACATGATTAACTGCCTTAGTGTCAAGCTCAACAGTAACAGATCAATTTAACGATAAGCATTATCGTAAAGCAATGTAGAGTATTTTAGAAGCAAGCTTATCGAATTCCGCAGTCTGAGGGTTAAATTTCTATTCAATGACAGTCCCAATAAGCTGGTTAAACTGCTTAAATGGAATCAGTTCGTTTTAACTAATTCATGCAACTATTTAATTATCATAATTGAACAGAGTTAAAGTGTCTTAACTATACTGTACCCAGGTTTATGCATATAATGCAGTAGATATCTAAAAAGTGTTACCTGATAATATCAGTAGATAATGACATTCCATTGCCATTTTGTTCATATTTTCAACGTGTCTCTTTCTCCGAATGTGGTTATTATCACAAATAGGTATAAAATGGGATGAGGCAGTTATCACTAGATCATCACTTACCATTGGACAACAAAATAAACATTGATTAAAATCCAGACAAGGCTGATGCTTTACTAAGTTCAGTTTGTATATTTAACTGCGTGAGCGCAATCTATTTTAATAGTGTACATTATTTGTTATGACTTTTATCAGTTTGTTTTATGACATTTGATCAACTTGATATTTCAATGCGATGATAGCCAGACAGACAATGACAATTTTTTTCGGTGGCGACTCATTCAATGTTTCATCACCATTTACTTTTAGCCATGATTATTCAGTAAAGGAGTTTCACAGTGTAGAGCGTAATATTTTTCCTGGTGTGACGTGAAGTGGACAAATAGTCTAAGGCATCATGAATATGAATGCTAGCAATAACATGGATATTAAGGCTTCCGCCCTAGAGCTTATTGGTAATACGCCACTTGTTGCTCTCGATAGAATCTGGCCGGGTCCGGGAAGAATCTTGGCGAAATGTGAATTCATGAATCCTGGTAAGCAATCATTTTAAGAAATTTTTATGAACCCATGAAAAATCATGATGACTAACTTGACACGTTTTCAGGCGGTTCAATAAAAGATCGTGCTGCCTACAAAATGATCCGAGGGGCACTAGAAAACGGTGACTTGAAGCCACGTGGTCATATCATTGAAAAAACGGGAGGAAATACGGGTTCTGGCCTGGCACTTGCCTGTGCCATTCTGGACCATCCTTTGACACTTACCATGTCAAAAGGCAGCGGGTCTCAGCATGCTGCCATGGCAAGGGCTCTAGGAGCCCAGGTTCATCTTGTAGATCAGGTGGACGGCGTGCCAGGAAATGTGACGGGTGCTGATTCACGGGCTGCGGATATGAAATGTCGGGAGTTGGCGGCAGAAACTGGAGCATTTAATCTGGACCAATCTAATAATATCAACAACTGGTCTAGTCACGTGGACACTACAGGACCAGAAATATTTCGCCAAACGGGTGGAAGAATTGATGCTTTCTGTGCTGCGGTGGGATCAGGCGGTACATTTGTTGGCGTATCAACATACTTGAAGAAGGTAAAGCCCGATGTAAAATGTTACGCTGTGGAGCCGGAGGGGTCGGAACCAATTAAAGGATGCGATATCACTAAACCGAGGCATTTATTGTTGGGAGCAGGGTTTGGCTCCGTGCCGGGAATTTTCAAATTCGAAACAATGGGCGGGACAGTAAGCGTTACCGACAAGGAAGCTGTTGAGTATAAACGAATGCTTGCGAAGAAAGAAGGGTTGTTTGTGGGATATTCTTCTGGGGCAAATGTTGCTGCTGCTGTTAAACTGCTCCAAAGTGGGGAGTTTGGAGAAGATCCCTGGATTGTAACCGTTCTCGTTGACTCCGGACTCAAGTATCCGGAAATTGAAAAGCATACATTTGAGTGTTGAAAATTAATACACAGTATTTCCAAAGCCTTCTAAATAACCCTTGAGTTTCTAAAATAAATTTAAAATCCTGTGAGTCGAAATTAATTTACCTTGCGATAATGTATCATGAACATTTCCTCACACGTGTTCCAAGTACATTTATTTTAAAATCGGCAAACCATTTCTCTTCCATAAAATACCTACCTTATCACATATATATATTTAGATTCCTAAATCTTAAAATAAATTATGACTTAAAGCATTGTGTGTTGCCCCCATTTCTACATGGGTGCAGTATCATTAGTCTGGTAGATACAATTTTGTAGGTAATGCTGGTTCAGGTTCTGCAGAATGCTTATGCCACATTAGTTCTTGTCCGGTCGTCACTTTGGCTGCCTAAAGTGTTAAACGAAGTATTTATGAATTTAAACTGTCCTGGTGAGCTATATATAATTACTCAGTGTATTATTTAAATGTATCTTTGTGGAGGCGAATAGGTGTTTGCATGTTAGTCCGCATTCATTCTGTAATAGATACATGTTTCGCCTGAATGTAGTACGAGATGCTTTTGTTACCTAGTATAATTTTTATACCCACGAGAGAGAATATCGTCCAATCGCTTGATGTTACAGTGAACAAAAAGGAGTGAAGTTGGATGGGTTAAATTTCGTGTCAACATGAGTCGTTCCTGGTAAAAACCGTGTAACAAGGTGTCACTACGTTCTAATCTTCAAGAAATTTGTTTACAAATGAGCTGCTGAAATTTAAATTCCGCAGCAACAACGTTTCAACAATTTTGCCGAGCCAAGGTTAGGAATCGGATAGCATACTTGCCAATTTAGGATGAGTAATGATATTTCGCGTAATTTTACATTTTTGTCACAACAGAAGCTTCAGTTTATAATGGTACTAATAAAGCAGTTTGATTTTGTGCAGCTTTTAATCCTTATATACCAACTGCAATTGTGCATTTCGTTGAAGTGACATTGTGAAATCCTGTCTTGCAATGCTAGTCCCAGATTGTTATAATTAATTATTGAATTTAAAGGTTTTTTGCTTCGGTCACCACCTTGATCTAGCCAAGTACAGCTTTTATGTTCGAGAATGTTCCTAGGCCAATAATATGAAAATGTGCCTTTCATGTTACAGCTTTTGCGATTCTGCAGAATTCCAAGCCGGGTTCTGACATAGATTCTCCCAATCCCAACATGACACTGTACTAATATACTACTTTAATTTGTCTTTGTCATCTTTACAAATTATCGCCGTCACAATACAGTACATCTAACTTCCGGCGTCAGAACAGGAATTATTTTATGCCATGGCGCAAAAGACTTAAATTTCCAGAAACTGCTAATAATAGGTGCTAATAAAATTTCGTTTTGAATCATTTTGTTGTTGGTAACAATTCGGACCTAGATATTTTTATATCAATCACCCATTGTAGTTTCAATTGTCAGTTTTAAACGTGATTGCCACATTACATGCCATTTAAAATTATATCTTGCCATTGCAAACGCCATATATGTAACTATGCGAATTTGCGTTATAATATAATTAGTTATTAGTCATTGACCAAAGTCAGATGCGAATGAAGTTTCTACCCTACTTGGGTCATACACTTATTTATTCTTAAATTTATTCAAGATAAGTCCGGTAATCGTTCGAAGAACGTAACAACTATTGATAACATTTAACTGCAATCACGGGAATAGAGCAAACCAGGAGGCCAAGATTGAGCACAAGTGAAAATAAATGTATACAAATACACACCATAATTTATTTATTTAAAGCACCTAATACTTTGTTTTAAATATTTTAATAACTCCAACACTTCGCAATTCTTGTTTTTACGTCACAGGAACAATTAATGTGAAGTTACAAAATTTTATTAGAGGAAACCTGTTTGTTGACTTACCATAAGCTCTTTTATACAACGAAACACTGGCCCGACATGTACTCTGTTCACACTACAATTCCAATTTGTGTTTCATACTGTCAATTCTCGTTTGCAATTTCCGATTACAATATTTTAATTACTATCATCCAGCTGCTTGTGATTTGCTACTCCCTCCCTGTTTTCCTATGGCGAATGAACACGGCAGGACGCCACCTAATAAACTTACGTCAATTGCTGCATTATTGCAATCGAAGGTGGAATTGAATGATCTGAAAGCAAAAGGTGCGTTGTTTCAAAATTTAATGTAAATATGCAGTTTTGCAATTAACAAATTCTAGATAGTATCTGGTTATGAAAACGCAAAAATTCGATATGATTCATAATTAAAAAAAGAGGAATTGCATTTCAAAGATTTCGATTTTTAGAAAAAGTTATGTAATTCATTCCACAGAGCCACAACAAGTAAATTTGACTGGCTTACACGGTCCTAGTTGTTTCATTAGATTAGATCTAATAGAGCTAATCTGTTTAGAAGTTTTTGAATAATTTGCGAATCCCGTTTTCATAATATATATGTTGTATGGCGACGTGGCTTTAGGCATGAAACTCAGAAAATTGATCACAGAAGTACTTTCAGCAAAGATATTAGACTCAATTTTCCTTTTGTTAAGATGTGGGCACTTTACGTCGTCCCCTCCAAAAACTCTGTCAAGTATTATTTAGGTTCCCGGGAGTTCGGAAGTTCATGTCCAACATTTCACTCTTGGACACAAAATTAATGCTCTACAAAAAATAGTTGTCGGCCATCTAATTCACATGCAAACTCAACCAATGAGAGGGAGTATATTACAGACTGTTACTCCTATTACAACTTGTTAAGCAAATATGTTTTCATTTAGGCATCGGTTATTACTTTCAACCTCTTTGGGGGTTTAACTAATCTCATTTTACTTGAAATTTTCTCACACTATCAGTTTGCAATACTTCTCCTCCATCTTTGTCAATTAGCGAGTACAACTTAAATTACGTTTTCGACATATAGTCAAATACGTACCTTTATATAATACCAGGGGATGATGGGAGCATTTAAAATTTGACCAGTTTTATGCACAATGGGTTTCTCACAAATATACGGTACATTTATCATGTACAAATTCGTTTGCAGCTCACAAAAACAAAAATCAGATTCGAATGTATGAATAAATTGGTTAGAATTTCATTTTGCATTCTACATTTAATAAATCAAGTTTAAATTTTATATGCTAATTAGTTAGTTCGTCTATTCCAATTAAGTATGCATAATTTAAACTGCATTGTTTAATTGATGGATAGGTAGGGCAATCAGGTTTTCAACAATTCTACTACTCTCATCCGGATCGAATCTAAGCAATAAGAGATAATTAAAAGTATAAAAATGTTAGTACCTATTTCCATACTCAATACGTCGATTTCCACATTCCTTACCACCAGAACAAAGCCAATGTCACAAAATATGATACAAAACTAACATTCACAATCTACATCACAAAAATGATATAACAGTATTCCATATGTTACACACACAATGATTATAACGGCGTGCGGGGAATCTGCCACGCATTTCTCTTTGGTATTGATGGAGGTTGACTGTGAACTCCAACAACATACTGGCAACCGCAATGATTGATTCCCAATCCATTCTCTTTAAATCACTGCCTTTCTCGGCTTTGCATAGGAGCATAAAAGACAATTTTATTTTTGCAAGGATAGGACATTTAAAAAAATAATTCAATTCAAGATGATTTCGAATAATTTTCCCTGAACAATACCAAAAATGTATATGTTGGTTAGCTGGAAACATTCTCCATGTGTTCACGTAACGTATACACATTTCGAGAGTACCACTGAAACAAAGCACCCAATAAATGCAAGCTAATGCATATTCAAAGACAGATGTATACTTTAAGCGTTACACTAGTGTCGCCTCATTAAGTATTCTTTTCCAATATCTCGATTCGTTCGCTTTAGTTGGTAGTACTTAGTACTTACAACCTGATCACGAATATGTCAAATTTACGTAAGCAGGTGGCGGAGAACTAATGCTGATCCCAACGTTGTATTTTACATAAGCCGTTGTAAGTACGACAACTTAGCATCTGGATATGCTCATTAAAATTTTAATTACAATATTGATCCACACAGCCATACACATGTAGAGTAAAGCTTATACGTTTGCATGTAACCGTCACTAGGATCGATTTCATTTTCATGTTCAAATGTCTCGGATATAGACGTGTGTTAGACAAGTAGAGTATTATAAAGCCTCAATAAAAATTATGCCATTGTTAGCGTTGCCTACAACTGTTTGTTGAAATAAAGTAACCATATTGTTCGGAAAATTGTTTACAATGAAGAACGTTGTGATATTGGTCCTGTGCGCAATAAAACTTTGCGTCATAGTACGAACGGCTTCGGCGGAATATTTGTATTGCAAACGGCAAGGGGGTTCTCAATTCCAACATTTTGCCGAGAACATAAATACAAATGGAGAAGAATTTGTGATAATATTCTACGCGACTGCGGATATGTGTCTACAACCAGCATTTGATCCCCAAGTACGAGCAATAGTTCTCGGAAACAATTCACAAACCATATTGCCTGATAGTTACAAGAGCACGAGGTACACACAACCCTTTTTAATATTTCTCGGAAAAACCACGGCGATAGGAGGGAACGTATTGTGGGAGTTTGTCGAAGAGAGCGGTGTATCCTCAAGATCATTCATACTATTTGTCGTCCCATCACACGTTAGCGATCCAATATCAACGTATTGGAAATTTGACCATAAAAGTGTACGCCACTACCATGCTGTCTTAGTTGGAGTCTTGTTCCTTGAAAACCGTGGCAAAAACGTAATCTTCTTTTGCAATAAGTACTGCGATCCAACTGACGACATAAACATGTTCAGTATCCAGACCCTTCTCACTGATTTAGACATACCATCAATTCATAAACAGCTGTTTTGGAATGCGAACGGACGGCTAATTCCTTCGGTAGTTCACTCGCGGCTGCCAGACTTTGATTTTTAGCGGGACGGTCAACGCTGCTGGAAATTCTTTCCAGTTCAAATGAGTGATGAAGCAATATACTGTACTTACGCGGTTATGTCAACTTTGATGTTAACCCATGTTCATAATTTTACAACCGTAGACCTGGCAACTGCAGATTACACACCCGCGAACGACTCGGATTGCTTGGGTGCATGTATTGCAACGCACCGATATGCCCGCACACTTGAACACAATGAAATGTATTCACAAATATACCACTTCAGTTACCAGAATCTTCTCTACTGTTTTCGGTACTCGGAGCAGAAATTATCTAATGTGGAAACGTGGACCAGTGAACCCTTTACATGGGATATGTGGCTGTTTACAGTAATATTTCTTTCCGTGACTTCAGTCGTTGCATCGCGCTGCTTTACAACGGACAATGGCTACATACCCTCATTTGTACATTGTCTCGCCGTGTTTCTCGGGGACTCGTCTTCGTGTCGTCTTCAGACTATGAATTGTCTATGTGTCGTATTATCAGTCACAGGATATTTTATTTGCGATCTTTATGGAAACTCTATAACGAGGTCAGTTATTGTGGCAGAACCTGTCACAGGGTTTGCCCGTATCAAAGATCTGCTTGATCAAGACTACAAAATATTATGGCCGCAGTATTCTGACGATCCGGAAGTCGCCTTTAGCAACTCGTTTGCCATGAAAGGCATATCGTCGTACTTGAGTTCTAGCTTTCGGATAGTAAATGGCACTTTCTCGTATGGATATAACACAACATTATTAGCCAAGGAAAGATTTGCAACGATAGATGATCAGCCGAAAATTAATGCAGCCTTTCTTGAACGTGCTGCTGAGCATGTGTTGAACATAAATGATGTTCGGTGCCTGGGAATACCAGAAAATATGGACAACGTACCAATTGCCAATTCCATGTTTACGAATAATAGGTACTGCATGTGGTGTACGGTTCGAGGAATGTGGGAAAGTGGACTGGCCGAGACTTGGGATCGAATTGCTGAGTGGTCTTATTTGTTATGGCAAAAATTACATTCCTCGGAGCCGGGCATCAATGAGCCGTATATCGCCAACGATCAAATTGATTTTCACAAGATAGCCCCGTGTTTGATAACCTTTTTGGTGGCATGTACGCTGGAAGTTATCGTGTTCCTTTTCCTGGATTGCAAGTTATACGTTATAGAAATTATAGGGCATTGTTACTATCGCTTACGTAGATTTTACAACGAGTATCTAGCACTCTATTACCAGTAAATTCTCTTGGTATTGTACATTTTGAACAAAGAAACACCCGGCAGAATTTCTCTGTCTCCTAGTTTTGAATGATTTTCTCTTGCCGTATATACTGAGAAAATATGGAAGGAAAGACCTACCTATCTTGGTCTGTTGGTTTATTTAGTTCGTTCTCGTCTGGTGCACTCCAAATTATAAATCCATAGTCAAAAATTGACACGACACTGTCCGATAGGAAAGGTTTAAGTACACTTTCTGGCGTCCTGCTCCGATTTAAAATGTCACGTATAATAAATAGTTCTATTACCTATGTCAAGAAATTAATTTTGTGGAAAATGAATAAGACAATCGGGATTTGGCGTACGAAATGTAAATGAAATGTGTAGGACGATACCCAGTACGGAAAAGTATAATTATATTCATAATAAATTAAATTATGTGTACTCCATATTCATCATTACGAAAGCCCTCGCGAGCTAAAAGCGCACCTGGTCGCACAATGTAAACAATGCTTTGTACATGCGCGGCAACAGCTGGCTATGTTCCGTAGAAATAGCGAGGGCTCTCGTAAGAGTGAATACACTGTATCGTCGTCGACTGTAATACATCCTTGAACTCGAAGACGTTTCCTTTCTTTTCCTAATATTGTTACGTTCAGTTACTGAACTTTAGTATCTCATACGAGTTATTGAGCTAGTATGTGCATTATTTTAAATACAGGATTCAAAGTAATGATCTTGCATCACAATAGCTGTAAATCATCGCCGACCTTCATTCTCGGTTTCACTATTCATTTTTGAATTGAAACGTACAGATTTCTCACACTTAAATCCGATAATAATTTGCGTATTCAATTCGCTTCGTCTGACAATGTGTATTAACATATGGTATGATGCGACAAAGGCATATGCATTTATTTATTCACATTAAAAGGTTGCTAAATCAGCTAGTATGTAATGTGTCATACCATATCCTTGCATTTGTAAAATGAGGTACTAAGAAAGTTTTAAGAAAGTGCCCCAAATTAAGAAAGTCATACAAATAAAGTTAGATTGCGGCTTTAGTCATAATGGAAGTAAAGAATGAAACGTGCATATATATTGGTGTACATTGTACAATTATTATAGATCGGCAAATTCAAAATTATCAAACAAACCTGTATTGCAATTTGCATTAAAAAAAATTAATCCTGCTTTAATTGAAACTCGTAAAGTTGTAAGCCGCAATTGGTTTGCCACACCAATTTGCAGGATACGTTCGAACTTGAGGCTAAGTTTATTGTAAATAGCGGTGATCAGGAATTGTAGTAAAAAGTAACACTTTTTACTGTTAAGACAAAAGACGGAATGAGAATGCAGATCGCAAAAGATTAACGCAAAGAATGAATACATTTCTCGCCATCAATTTGTTTCCCACTCTGATGCGAATAATGTAGTTTACAGATAGTAGATGGTCAGAGTAGTAGCGTGAATTTGTGTTATTATTGGTCTGTTGCTTATTATGCTTGTCCTTGCATCAAGCAAATTTGAGAAAACCCAGTTATAGTCCCCACAAAACATTAAATGTTGATCAGCGCAACATAATGCACTGAGGATTTAGATTCCATACGTTGTTTCATTAAACATAAAATGAGTTAGTAACACTTGTTAATTTTATATATTACATATAATTTAAACAGCGGAACGAACAGGAGCCGCGTCAATCCTTGGTATCTTCATATATTGCTTGAATTATTGACTTATGAAACGTTAGCAACATCAACAATACTCGCGTATCATTTTTTCCACAATCAATTTAATGTTCACTTAGATGAATACCTGCTGAGCTCTGAGTACATGAACGGATATCGGCTCGGTTTTACTATACCAACGTGACGTTACGATATCAATTTTTATTTAAGTCCATGTACCTTTTTCAAGGTACGTTGCACGTTGATTTTATTAGATGTAATAAAACGTCGGTTATTTAAAGTAACACCTTTTATGTGCATTTTATTTGCAAAGGTTTAACTGTCTTGGTCACTCAGGAGTTTTTTGTGAGGAGGAATGGTGAAATAAAAAATAGGGATATCTGCAAAATGGTCGTATGCAAAAAGCCGGAAATCCAAAAAGCCGGAGTCTTATGGAAAATTCTGGTATCATAGAGGGTTTTTAACTTGCATTGCCCGGGGCAGTTATTTAGCCACCTGACAAATGTATCAGTTTCATTTTTGCCTCATGCTCACTATAATCCTGAGCAACCTGTTGGATGACTAATGTCTATTAACATTCATCGATACTTTTCCTACAAGCAAGCTTAAATAGTTCTAACTTGGGTGCTTAGAAGGAGATACTGGATGTATGATCAAACGAATATCTTTAAAGTAGTTTAATATTTCCGTTCAGTAATAATTAAATGAGCACATTTTTTAAAATCGTGTTCGAAAGAACATATATAATGCACAAGTTTCGCGAAACTACTTTGGACTGATCTAGAGGTCCAGTAAATCCGTTTTATTGTAAAAATAAACAAATAATCAAGAATTGTTCTAAATAAGTACTGAATATATTCCTTTTTTCCACAATTTCTGATATTGTGATGATTGAAACTCATCGCGGCAAATTTACATGCCAAAGACCAGCTGGTTGTGTAAACGATTTTAAATCCGCATTAATCAAATGGATTTTATTTTAAAAATTGGCTGAAAGGTTGCGACGTTTTTGTATATGAAACAATTTTTTCATATTAAGTGATGTTGTTGTGGGTAATTTGGTACAAATTTTGGAATTATTTTCGCAAGCGTAAAAACCCCCAGTCTTCAAACTACTCAAACCACGACAATCCACAATTGGCTGATCTAATGTTATATAAAACTTTCAATGGTACAAACTTGTGAGTGTAGATGCTGAAGTGAATCAAAAAAATTTCATAAGTTAACGGTACTTGGCATTCGCAGTTACTTTGCTTTTACTTAAGTTGCTCTGTATTCGAATAAAATTTGACTGATTTAATTCAAACAAACCTTCTTCATGAAGGGACAATACGACCGATGAAACGAGATAAGAGATAAATAATAGGTGTATTTTTAAATATGTACAATTACCTGGTATCTTTCTAGTGTTTTTAATAACGAAATCAAACAGCAATTTTACTAAAGTTAGCAGTAATTTCATGTTGCTCCTTTTAGTCGGATGCTCATGATTAATATTCGAGCTGGCATTATTTTCTTGCAGTTTCGTGAATAACTATCAAAATTAAAACAATACCGTTTATTACGATGACTAAATAAAATGGCAATTTATTGGTTTCTGAACCATGTCTAAAGGTGTCATATTGTTCATGTGAATGTCCAGGAAGCGTATCTTCCTCGTTGAACGAAGAACTCTCAATATTGTACGTCGAAACATACAATAAGGACCGGGGTAGAACCACGGCTCCCTGCAGGTTACTAAAAGTTTAGTATTATTATAGAACAAATTTGTGCCTAGGAAAATTCAAGTTGAGAAATGAGTTGTCTGTGTGTTTACGAAAAATCTGGGTAGACGTGTTTAACTTGAAAACAAATTTGATTTATTTAATTCCAAGGAGTACAAGATCACTGTTTGCCAGCTTCTAACGAAATCATTATATGCACGGCGAGTATCTATAGGTGCTTTATTGAAGAATTACAAAAAGTTAATAATGTTGTGTAACACAGAGCTAAATTTCATATTGTTTAAGTACAATTGTTATAATTCTAAGTAAATAGTAGAGCAGTTTTTGTTTCACTTTTTTCAGTTCATACAGAAAGTTGGAAAACGGCCAAACCAATACCGGGTTTGCGCCTTTGTCTACTATCAAATTGGTCCTTTATACATATCGCTTCAATATTTTTCTAACAATATATTTTCCTACTACTTTTAGCAGTCGTTTACTAAAAACAGCAACACATCCCCGAACTATGCGACTAAATAGTGTTGTCACTTTTCGATAAGATTTCGTAATATTTGGTAGTATCTCAAACAGCAAAACAATCAGCGACGCGAGTAATCCCGCGCACAACATTAAAAACTGCAGTTGTATATTCCTTTCATATTGGGTTGATTCAGGGGCACCTTGTCGTCCGAAGTAAACTTTCCCTCGTCGTATAACAGATTAGGCCACCAGTCCCACAATCCTGATTCAATGATAGCCTCTTTTCTCCACAGCAGAGACTGGTCGATCCATCCAGCCAGTGTTATTGTGATTGACACGTTAGAGTATACCCCTTTCCCAACATACACATCATGCTTGTTCTCCTTTTGCAGTTGTCGACCCATGGCAAAAGCTCTCTCCTCCGGTAAAATTAGTGCTATTTTGTTACACTCGCCGAGTAAATTGCTGAGTAACGCTTCTTCTGCGTCCCAACTTTGTGCTTGCCGTTGGCTAATGAGCACCTTATACCCGTCTCCAAAGGTGACATTAACAAGAGATTTTAATACCTCTGAATCAGATGCATTGGGTGACGCCGAGTCGTGCTCTGTTTTATATATATCCTCCGCAATGGTCAGAACTGCGGGATGTAGCCTCGAGTTATTCTCAATAATTTTCCACATGTCATTTTTTTCACTACGAGCAGCAGTTGTCCACTTAGCCACCTCTGATGTAGCGACCATCGCGCTATAATTCACGACACGCAAGTAATGAGCTGAGATGAATCTACCCGTTTCTCTCCATTTTGAATAATTTCTGCCTCCCCCAGGTTTATTCGGTCTGAGAGCTGCTTCGTTTAGTTCCATATCGAGAACTGCTGTTCTCGTGTAAGTGGTAAAACTGTTGGCGACTAGCTCGAGAAATCTTTAGATGGAATTGGGTTTCGTTGTTCAATGATATTGTAGACGTTGCTACTTTTGTAACCGTTACTCAGCACTATTCCCATGAGCATAAACAAGCCTATAGGAAGCCTCAGATTTTTATTGTCAATGACACGCTGTCGAAACGGATCACCTTGCTCAACAAACACTTTCATAACTCCAATAAGCTCCAGGTTACACAAGCCGCGGATGCGAACCCATTTCTTAATTGCCCACAATAGCATAAAGCTGGAGATTCCCATGTATATCCAAACACTTGCGGGATACACGTTTATTAACTCTGAAAAAGCCAGCGATCGCTTGCCCCGATACCCTCCGCAGCTGACAAAACCGACATTGGTTATCCGCTCTGGCAAATGTAATGGTTTGAAGAGACTTTGTTCTAATGAATCCACACCAATTTCCATTACTGTCCTTTTGGCCAAATCCGTATAAATCCCGTAAAGAAACGTTTCGTAAGTCTTTCGACCGTTGGTACAGATTAGTTCAGTGAAACCGGCTTTGAAAATCCTAAATGTGAAATTGCTCATCATGGTCTGGACCAAGTGTGCCAGCGCATGGAAAACTTTGTCATGTGTACTTAATAATGACTTGCCTGTACGTGCGCCATTTAACCAATGGGTATCACACTGAAGAATATGTGCCATCACTTTTGCAAAATCCCGATGGTTCAAGTTATTTTCCCACAATTGCTGGAGATCCCAAAATGCGAGACGTTCCTGCCTTGTGGATCGTCTTGGAAATACCGTTAAAGGCAGCTGCTCTAAATCGTAAAGCTTTTGTTTGTACAGAGGATGGTCTTGGAACAAACCCGTTTTACAATCATTGCAAGGCTCAAACTCGTAAATATCGGAAACATATCCTATTCAAAAAAAATCAAATTTCTGTTTATAGTCGATACCGGTTAAGCTCATTTAAGTGCTTATCTTCCACCGGCGACTCTTCTTCTAACAGAGAACGGACACTCTGCGAGGACCCTGGTAGTTGATAACCACTTCCCTTGTGATACTCAGACTCCCCAGGATACCTTCCCCGTACAGGCTGCACGCAGCACTCACAGAGCCGAGAAGGATTTGGGGGGCCGGCACCGGGATTCGATCCCGTGACCAGTGGCCGTAAGTCAGGTTTGCTGCTCACTGCACCACCTTGCCTCCCTAGAACATATCCTATTACGTGTATACCATTTTGAATCACTGTTGTAACCTCAGCCGCAATACAGAAAATATTTTGTATGCATATTGGGATCATATTCAAATTCGAAAATTTCAGGCCGTTTCCTAATATGTGCCAGTTGCCAAGAAATCAAGTCAAAATTATAAGTAAAACGAGAGGCTTTGAGAAATAGAATATGGACTTGGGAAACGCTGGATGGCTCAGTTGAGCTGAACAGTGCCTCCCTGTCAGAGACATTGTATCGAAATAAAGTAGCGGGCACTTGCGATGTCAGGAACCACACCGGGTACATTTCAATCTGTACCCGACATTTCCAAGGTTTCGTGCATGCAGAATAGCGAAAGATGTCAAGTCGCGTACAAATTTCCCTCATTTTGAATATGTCAGAACCAAACGTGTTTCTGGCAAAGTGTTTTGATGTGTGGGCCTTCAAACAGTCGACATGAGGTCCTTGCCTCTGCGTCGTCTCGTTTCTTGCCACACTCCCAAAGGGAACCCATAGCAAATTTAGATCTCGGTATAGCAAATCATGTGGGTTAGTCTTGTTAGCAACTTGCAAGATGGCCACTTGCAGTCGTCGTAGTACCAATGGTGTCACGGCAGATATTTCAAGACCGCGAGTAATGTGTCCGACTTGGGGGGCAGGTGCACTTGAGAACACTTTCAGTGGGTTGGGTTTTCGGGGCAAAGGCTGGGGGGCAGTGTTGGCTTCGCGGCTTGGTGCGCCAAGCCTGTGGGTTGTGTGCAAGAGGGAGTTGGGGCCTGGGATAGGTTGCGTGGGGTTGGGGTGTTGGGAGTGGTGTTTGTCATGTTTGGCGTCCTTGTTGTGGGCCAGGGGGTGTGGGGGCAAGGGTTGTTGGTTTTGGTGGGGGGGGCTCGGTTCAGTGAGGGCGACGCAATGGTGTGACGTGTGTTGCACGGGGGAGGCGGGGGGTGTGCGGGGTTTGTTTGGTCGCTGGTGCCTCTTGGGGGTTGGGTGTTGCTGGTGGTGTTTGGGACAGCGCGCCGGGGGGGGCGGGGGGCGGGGGGGAGATTGTCTTGGTGGTGTGTGCTGAGTGGGGTGGTCTGGAGCGTGGTGTTTCTGGTGTGAGATGGCTAGGTGTTTGGTTGGGGCGGTGGTGTTTTTGGGGTGCCGGGGGGAGCAGACGTGTGGGGGTTGTGTGGTCGGGGGAGGGGGTGCGGGGGGTGTGGTCGGGGATTGGGGGCTAGAGGTTGGGTGGTTGTTGTGGAGTGGGTGGGTTTTTGGGGGAGAGGAGGGAGGAGGGGCAGGTGGTGTGTTGTTTTGGTTGCGCGTGTGCTTAGGTGGCTGGGCGTAGCGTATTTTGGTTTGGGTTCGAGGGAACGACAAGAGAGGGGGGCAGGAGGAGGGGGGACCGAAGAAAGCGGCGACACGGCAGGGCAAAACGGAGGGGGAAAGAACCCGGGCGGAAGACCCAAAGGGGGGAGGGAGAAGGGGGGCAAGCAAGAGGGGGGCGAGCGGGGGGGAAAGGGCGCGGAGAAAAGGCGCGGGCGGAGCTGAGAAGAAGCGGAGGAGGCGGCGGACAGGGCGCGGGGGAAAGGGACGGAGAGAGGCAACGACCTGGCAGGGGGGGGAGATGGCGGGGCGTAGAGTTCCACCAGAGCAGCACGAGAGGGGAAGTATCTGGTGGAAAGCGAAGATAGAAGTGCCGCGAACCGGATCAACTTCTATTCGCTGTCTTCAGAGGAAACCGGACGACAGCCAAGCCAGCCATCATATCAGAATCCAGGTCATATATAATACGGGTTTCCACTTTGAACGCGATTTCGAAGAAATGTAGGGTCCAGAAACAGGGATTGTACCGCGCCAGAGATTCGGAGCGTTTTCGGTATACGTAGCTCTGGAGAAATGGATAAGAGGACATGGTTGGTATGCGTTGGTATAGACTTCTGGGGGGACTCAGTGTGACGGAGAAACGAAGGTTCTGAGTGGTTCGGGCGATATGGGCCAAAAACTACGCCATGTGTTAAATAGATCAAGTAACTCTAGTTTGGTCCATGATACGAATTTTTTGGGTCTAAATACTACGCGCACCATGGCGGTTCATTATAAATAGTAAGCCCGTGTTTTTACCAGCATGGTTCGTCGATTTCTTCTGCGGAGCCATCTTTTTTTGTTTTTTTGTTGGTTTTTTTAGTGTGGTGTTTTTTTGTTCTAGCGATCATATTAGTGGCGGTGTGAGTTCGCTGGGACACATTGTTTTAAAATGGATATTCACAATGCATGTGATGGTTAAGGCATGTTTAGATCGTCATTATGCTAAGAAGAAGGCCGGGTGTTCCGCTGCGGGAGCGCGGGTGACCGGGGGTGTAGTCCGGTTTTTGTTGAATAGTTAGATGTGGATCTTGGAGAGTGATAAGCTCAGTGCATACATAAATGGGGCGTGGGAAAGGAAACACGAACAGAATAATCACAGGCGTGAAAAGCTGGGTGAGTGGGGGGGCGTTGGGACGTAAAGGCACCAGCACGAACAATAGGGGGGGGGGAAGGTGTTCGTTGGCTAACCATAACGATCTTTCCGAGTTAAAGCAAAAGGTAAATAATTCCGGCACGGCAAACTCGGGCGGAGCTGCAGGGGTGCGGAAAACAGGGCGGGCAATGTGTTACTTGTTACAAATGAGATTACAGGTAGGGTCCGCAACGTGTAAGGAGGACCAACAGACAAAACATGAAACGGGCTTCCGAAGTCACACCAAATGTACAGGTAACTAGAGTGTGTTGAATTCGAGAATTGCTAGCGCCATTCTAACAACTATACCAGCCCCAGATATACCCAACCAGCTGCTGTGGGTTAGGCATTCAGTGGTCGAAGTTTCGAGTCTGAGAACGCCGAAGTCAACCAAAATTTTTTTGAGGTTGTTTTGAAGAAGCTTTCTTTTCATGCGAAAATGCAAATCCGTTATCCTATAGTTCATAAACGCGATCGTGGGGTTTTGGGGGTCTGGCAAAAAATCTCATTTATTGCAATGTCAAGTTTTTCTGTGTCTATTTTTTTTTTGTGTTATGGTTTTTTTTACTAGTCACGCAAAACATATTCTGCGCGACCTTGGGGGGGGGGGATCTGGTGGGGATGTCGAGTGAGTGTGCTCTGGAGGTATGTAACACAAATCAGTACACACATTGTGCTGACAGGATTAGAAGTCGTCTTAGGTAAAGCCAGAAGAGTGTGTGACCTGGTCAAATGAACTAGTGATCTGGTCGGCAGGGTTGGGGCCGTGGCGGTTGTACCGGGGGGGGTGGTGGCGGTGTCAATAAAGCACTTTAATTTTCGCTGTGAGGTGTTCAGCTGCTCGGCGTGTGGGTATCAATATGTTCTGTTCGGGTTGCTTGTTCTTTGTTTTTTTGGTTTGGTCATGTGGGTTTGTGGGTGTTGTTGTTTGAGGGGGTGTGAAAGGGCAAGTGGACGGAAAAGGCCAGAGCCGTTCGGACAAGGGGCGAAACGGGGGGGACAAAGGATGAAAAGGGGCAGCGGGGAATAGGATTGTGTGGGCTCTTCTGTTGTTTTTTTTTATTTGAGGGATGGGCCAGGCTGTCTGCTAGGATGTGGTGGTTGTTTGGCTTGGGGTGGTGTTGTTGAAAGAAGTGGGGGGGTCTTGGTGGTGCCGAACGTGGGCCATTTTTGCAGTTCCACAAGGCGTGGTGGTTTTGGGCCGGGAGTGAGAGCAGGGTGGAGAGGGGGGTGGGGTGGGTAGATAAGAGAGGGGCAACAGAGGTAGGGGGACTAAAGAGGAAAAGAAAAAGGGGTGGGTGAGGGGAAAAGAACAGTGGGAAGAGAGACTTATATCTGGTGGAAAGCACATGTGAAAAGGGGAACCCGAGGCAGGAAAAGAGAGCCAAAATCGGGGAGCGAAGTGAAGTTTAGATGTGGGTGATCGGTAATTGCGAGAGCAGGGCCTGGGTGGGGACGTAAGCGATTATTTTAGTGGGGGGTTGCTTTTTGGTTTTAGGACGGGGTTGGGTGGGGTGGACTTTCGTAAGCGGGCGGGACAGCGGGGGTACGGAGTAACTGGTATGAGGATTTTTGTGGGGTGTTTGTGGTAGGGGAAAGGGGGTTGGGTTGCCAAATCGTGTTGGGGGCGGCGGGGGGCGACTAACTGAAGGGGTGTAGTGTGTGGGTGCAGGGCGAGTGGTATTTTTGTCTTCGGGGGGCTGGGTGTGGTGTGCTCGATGGAGTGATTTGGTTGGGTGCCAATGGGAGGGGGGCTTGGCGGAGGCTTGTGTGGACGGTCCGGGGGGCCACTGGGGTGGACACGTGGGGCCCGGTGGGGCCTTTGAAAAGCAGGAGCGGGGGAAAGGGCGTTGTGTCGGGGCGAAGCCAATGGTGGGTTGTCACGTGGGGGAGGCAGGTGAAGGTCAGAGCTACGGGGGATATGGAGAACGTAGAGGACGCGAACGTGTGTCGGTTTCACTGGAATGGTACGTATTGATGAGTAGCAGGTGGGAGTTGGGAAAGGGGAGGCGAAAAAACGACTGCACGGGGGTTGTGTGGCAGCGGTGGGTGTGAGGGGGGGCAGTGGCATCTTTGTAGCCTGGAGACAATTTGTGGCGTGTTCTGGGCAAGACTGGGGGGGCGAGGGAAAGCTGAGCGAGTCAGTAGAGAGCAAAGGGGTTTCATCTTTATGGTTGCGAGGAAAAAGTGTCTTTCGGCTTTGCAATAGAGTAATTGGCGTTAAGCGCAGCGAGAAGTCCTTGCAGTTGGGAGACCAGGTTGGGATGAGATGGGGCGGGGCTGGGGTGGTGGGGTGCGGCTAAGGTTGGGCCTGCGGTTGCGGGGAAGTAGCGCGGGTGATGCAGGTGTTCAGGTAGGGACAGGTCGCGTTTGTTCTGGGTTTGGGACAGAGGCACAGCAGGGTTGGAGGTTGGGGGGTGGGCGTATCAAGGGTTGTCCCCGATGTGCCAAAGAGGGCAGGGGGGGGAGGAGCAGCGGGGAGACTGTCTCACAACACCTAGGGGGTGAAGCGAGCGTGGGCACCATTCGGGGGGCCAAACACTACGGACAGCGGCCGGAACAAAGCGTGCCTGCAAAGTGGGAGAAAACAGAAAGACGGCACAAAAGGTGGCCAGAGGAGCCAAAGGGATTCCCAAGCAAAATCCAGCCACGAGCGAGAATAGGGGACACCCACGGCGGAAGGGCGGGTAATATGCTAGGGTGGGCAATATCCATAAACTAGGACCGAAGCAGAACGGACGGAATCAACGGGTACGGGCACGGCAAGGACGCAGGACGCGACAGTAATTGAAGACAGTCCGGGGCCCAAATCGGGAGGGTAAGGGAGAAAAAAAAAAGCCCCAGGGAACGAGATCCATATGGAGCCGTACAGACCGCATGTCGAGGCAAACAGAACACGTAAAACATCCAAACATTCAAGTATAAAGACGGAGACCACACAGGGGATCATTAGAAGCGAAAAGCAAGTGAAAGAAACAACAATCAACTGACCACGTTAAAAATGGTCCACATTGATTCCCCCGTAAGACCTCGCTCCGAACTTGCATGACAGCCACACTCCTACACACACTTAAGGCACTGCGGCCGCTCCCCCACAGAAGTCGGACTAACTCCGACGTACATTCAGTTTTAAAAATCGTCATTTGCGCCCACTGTTTTGTCCCTGATTTATGATAACTTAAACAGCCGTACCCTGTCGCTCGTTTAACGCAAACAAATAAAAAAGGGTCTTTCTAGTGAGCGCAAGTGGTGAAGGCTGCATCAGTGGCCAGCACGTGACCATCGCCGAGGCTGTCGGTGGGGCGGTCACAGTAACGCCGGAAATCCCAGACCTCACCCAACTCCAAATAGTACAAAAGAACAGGACAGGTAAATACATCATGAATGATGGTGGTTTCTCTCACAGAAGCAAAGCTTCGGCGTCCCCACGATAGTGAGAAGAAACAGAGGCATTGGGACCTGGGCGAGACAGTCAAGGGAGAATGAAAACCATACGCTATACGCGCCTCACAACAACGCTGAAGAAGCGAGGCCTACGATCATTCCAACATTACAAGCAGCGGGAATGAAACTTAAACAAAAGCATGGCACAGGAAGGAAATATTCAGTACATATGTTTTCTATGTTGCCACGTACATGATTTTGTCAAATTGCATCTTATCACAAATTGATTCTTGAAAGAGTACCGTAAAATCAAAGTTACTCGTTATATTTTTCATCTATAACATTTACAATCAATTTCAATTACTGTATTCTAAACATACCACATCACGTTCACCTACCCGTTATACGAAATCACAATATTCCGTCTCATGTTACTCAACTCCCTGAATTCCTTCCCTCTGTCTGGCCTTGCGCCCCTCCTTCCCCCCCTCTTCTCTCCTTTTGTCTCCATTCTTCCCTTCTCTCTTTTCCCTCCTCCTTTTCCCCCTTTCTCCCCTTTTCTCCTTTCCACCCCCTCCTTCCTCCTCTCCTCTCTCCCTTCCTCTCTTTCTTCTTTCTTTTTCTCCCTTCTTCTCTCCCCTCCTCCCCTCTTTTTTTCCCCTCCTTTTCCTTTTCCTTTCCTTTTTTCTTTTTCCTCCTCCCTCTTTCTTCCTCCCCCCCCTTTCTTCTTCTCCCTTCTTTCTTCCCTCCTCCCCCCCCTTTTTCCTTCCCTTCCTTGTCCCCCCTTTCATCCTCCCTCCCCCTGCTTTCCTTTACGTCTCCAATGCCCCCTTTTTTACATTTTCCCTTTCTTCATTCTTTTTTCCAATCTTTTCTTTCCTTTTTTTCCCCTCTCTTTTTCAATTG